>OU383780.1:1993039-2517733 GCA_910950805.1 Acrocephalus scirpaceus scirpaceus
TTATTGTGCCTTCAGTTAGAAATTAGAGTGCAGAGAGACTGGAGAGCCTTCAAATCTTGCTGCTAGGCTGATTTTAGAGTCTTTGCACAGCAGGGGTTTGCAGGGAAAGTACTTTACTTCTGAATTCATTTCCGCTCCTTCCTGGAGTGTTTAGAGGGAGCAGGGCTCCAGCAGCCCCCTGGAGCAGGAGAAGTTTCTGGTTGGTGTGAAACCAGCAGCAGGCAGCTGATCTGAGCCCTTTTCCACAGATTTGGCAGCCAAAAGCTCCAGGCTGGGATCTCTCACATGAGAGCTCAGCAGGGTGATGGTTCCGTAGCAGCTCTCTGTGCCTCTGGGATGTGAGCTGGGAGCCCAGAGCCACTTTGTGTCCAGCTCTGGTTGTCCCCACTCATAAATGTCCCTTAGTGCTTCAGAGAATCACAGAATTCCCTCCAGGGACCCTCAGGGATCGTGGAATCCAACCTCTGGCCCTGCACAGAGCCCCCAACAATCCCACCCTGGGCATCCCTGGCAGCACTGTCCAAACACTCCTGGAGCTCTGGCAGCCTTGGGAATTTCACCATTCCCTGGGCAGTGCCCAGCACCCTCTGGGGGCAGAACCTTTCCCTGAAATCCAGCTAAACTCCCCTGTCACAGCTCCAGCTGCTCCCTGAGTCCTGTCCCTGTCACAGAGAGCAGAGCTCGGTGCTGTTCCAGTGTCCCACAGTGCCTGCAGTGACAAACTCTCCTGTTCTTTCCTTCTCCTTCCAGCTTTTCACCGAGTATGGCCGGCTGGCCATGGAGGAGACATTCCAGAAGCCTTTCCAGGTGAGTCCAAGGATCCTGGCCGGCTCCTTTGTCCCGGAGCCCCTTGGCTTCACCACGAGGTGTCACTGCAGTTTGCAGCATGGGAGGAGATGGGACTGCCTGGGGATGGGCTCAGCTGCTCCAAGGAAGGGCTTTGAGCTTCCTCGCTTCCAAATACACCCAGCATCCCTCTTTCCTTCCTCTCTGAGCCCTTGCCATCCCAAGAGCTCTGCCCTGTCCTGCCAGGCTTGGAAAGCAGCTGGTTTTGCAGCAGGTTTGTCACTCTCTGTAGTCAGGAACTCTGCCCAACTTTTGTTCTGAGAGGTTTGAACTCACCTGCCCTGAGAATCCCTGAAATGAAAGGATAAGGATTAGCAGAGCTGTGGGAAAACTCGGTGTAAGTGGGGTTTTAACTTCAAATAAGGGACATCTGTTCATCCTTCTGCTCCCCAACCTGTGAAAAGCTGGTGTTAAAAAAAAGGGAGATCATTGGGCATTTGCAGTAGGTGAGGTTAGTTGCTGTTTTTAAAGACACTGGAGTGTTTTGATGAGGTTTGGGAATGGTTTGGATTAGGTTTGGATGATGGTTTGTGAACTTCCTCAAGTAAAAACCAGCAGAGAACAAAACATGCTGTAAAAAAATCCAAAGAGTAATTGGGAATGAGTTACAGCTATTTTACATTTGCTTTCCCACATAAAAAGAGAATTTGTTGTCCTAGAAGGATTAAGAGGTTTATAAGGTGTCTGTGGTCAGGAAGTGGAAATAAAATTAAAAGGTTAAAAAATACAACAAATGAACAAATGGAGATTTTTAAGGTGTGTTGGATTCTGACTGATAAATGGTAAAACTACAAATATATATAATAAAAATAAATTACAGGCAGGAGCTTGAAGAACGTTGTAACATGGTACAGCAAAAAGCCAGACGTTAAATAAATATTCCTGCTCCTTATTAAAAAACTGTGGGAATAATGTAGCCAAATATTCCAGTGAAACTGAGATACTTCCTACCCCATCAGTGAAAAGGAGGCTGTGAGGGGAGACTTAAACATGTTTAAATCATTAGGGCTGGATTATAGGCTCTGATTTTCCCAAACACTGTAATTGCTGTCAGTTTGTGGATGGTGAGTCTTGTCAAACAATCCCATTATCAATTTTTGAAAGACCACGAGTTGGGTTGATAAAGGTAACTCTTGCCATGATCCCTCACTTTCTGTCAGCCTTATCTCTCCAGGATGCTGATTAAAAGCAAATGAAGTCACCATTGTCTGGTTTAATCCATTGTTAATGAATTAAAAACTCATTAACTGATAGATGCCAGAGCACGCTGAACTAATTGTAAGAGGGAATCATCATCCTTCAGAAGTGTTTCCTTAGGATCCCCCCAGGCTCTCTCTGATTCAATGTCATCTTCATTAATGATCAGGGGAAAATTATCAAACGAGGCTGGGAACCCTTGTGGGTGTGACAAATGTGGCAGGAGGGTCAGTGGTGCTGTGGCCAGGTGAGAAATGATCTGTCTGCATCCAGCGTGGGCTGGTTCCTGCAGAACGTTTTTAAATGTGAGAGTGTTGATTAGAAAGAGGAAAAGTGAGGGTGGGGAGGCCCTGGCAGAGTTTTCCCAGAGAAGCTGTGGCTGGATCCCTGGAAGTGTCCAAGGTGAGGTTGGACAGGGCTTGGAGCAGCCTGGGATGGTGGAAGGTGTCCCTGCCATGGCAGGGGTTGCACTGGGTGGGATTTAAGATCCCTTCCAACCCAAACCATCCTGGGATCCTGAGATTCCCCAAGTGTGATGGTGAATAAACTGCAGTGGCTTTGATGCTGCTGGAAAGGAGGTGAGACTTTCCCCTTTGTCTCCCTCCTCATTTCCCTTTGTCTCACTCTGAGGAACCCTCACCAGAGGCTGGCCCTGAGTGTGGAGCCTTCACAGAAGCAGTGATAAACACAGCCTGTCTGGAACAACTTTACTTCAGAAAAAAAATTAATAATTCCCAATTCAAGGCATGCATAATGTGTTTGTGGAAAAGTCCTAAACATGGACATGTCTCTGAAGCATCTCATGGTGTGTGAGAACAGCATGTCCTGGACCAGCTCACTGGGTGCAGTCACTGTGGCTTCTGCAATTCAAGAAGGCCAACTCACTGTTCTCTCTTTTCTGATGTTTTATGGAAGAGAAATAGCAGGAATATTTCCCCTCCCTCCATTAGATTTTTGTTCTAAACATAGATAAATTTTAGGGAAATTCCAATGAAATGGGTTCCACTTGCTGATCTGCTTATCCATGTGCATGAGAGGAACCCTGGCACCTCTGCCAGACCCTCCTGGGCTTTGGCATTCAGGACTTCCCCCTCCAAACCCTTTATTTCTCAGATATTTCTCTCTTCTACAGATGAGGCAGTGGAGCCCTGATTTTTTTTTCAGAAAACTTTTTTTTTTTTAAAAGATTCAAAGTTGACCGTTCTGGTATTTATTTATTTATTGCCCAGGAACTTTGAATGCCTCAATAAAGATTACAAAAGCCAATGATTTCTTATTCACCCTCATTCCTCTGCAGCTGCTTCTCATTAAAAGTCTGTCTGGAAGGCTGCCCAGTGAAAAAGGCAGAAAAAATGAGCCTGTAGAATTCCCATAGGATGGAACTAAATGTGGCTGGAATTAGGGAGCTTGCTGCCTTTTGTCCTGGTTAGCAACAATCCCTTTTCTTGGGCAGTTTAGATGATTGATGTTGTTCTCCCAGCCAGGGACTCAAACTGGTGCAGCAATTTGGGGGGTGCTCCCCCTTTTCCTTGTGGGACAGGGGAGTGGTCAGTCCCTGCACACAGGGACCTCTAATTTCCACCAGGAAAAGTGGGAGATGCTGCTGTGTCGAGGTCTCTTGTGGACCCCGAGGAGAAGGAGGCTATTACTAGCCCCGAGAGGATGGCTGCAGGAAAGCCTGACAGCCTCAGGCCACACAGAAGCAACACACGGAGTCGTAGAACGTTGGTTTCAAGGTCTTCAGCCTTGTTTATTTTTTCTTATCTCAAAACCTTTCTTTGAGCCGAGCCGAGGTCCGCTCAGCACGGGCGACAGACAGCTTCTCCCCTGCCCTCTCCCGGCTCAGCGTTTTTATACTATTTTTTACGTGTACATTATTTACAGTTGTGGACCAACACACACACAGAACACTAAACAGGTGTCCACTGACCTGACCCAATCCCTCTAAATCTACTTGGTGTCATCACCCTCGCACAAAATGGAGACGAAGAAGAAGGAGAAGACTTCGGGGCAACGCCCAAAATCCTCCATCTTGTCTCTGGTCACTCACATTCCAAAATCCCAAGTGCATTGATATTATTACCTTTTATTACCTTCCAGAGTTTGCAATTCTTTCCATAATGTTGGTACTTTCTCCCAGGGACTATGATCAAATCCCTTGTCCGTCTGGGGCTCATGCCAAGGTCTCCAACCCCCCTGTACATTTCTCAAACCCCCCTGTACAGGCTTAGAACCCCCCTGTACAGGTTTTTGTTCGGGTTTTTCAGGGTCAGGATTTCCAGGGGAATCTCCCTGGACTCCTACACTGCTGGAGCTGGGAAAAGACTCAGGGCCAGGTTTTGGTGTGGTGTGAAATGAGGGTGAGGGTGCAGAGGGTGCTCTGAGCAGCAGCTCACTGACCCCACTGTTGTGTTTTCCAGTCCCTGATATTCCTTGTTCGTGACTGGAGCTTCCCTTATGAATTTTCCTATGGATCTGATGGTGGTGCAAGATTTTTGGAGAAGAGGCTGAAGGTATGTTTTGCCTGCTCTTGGTTCTGGAGCAACCTTGGATAGTGCAAGTGTCCCTGCTCATGGCAGGGTGTGGAACTGGATGATCTTTAAGGTCATTTCCAACCCACTCCACTCTGTGATTCCATGATTTTCCTGTTGATCCTCAGCACTGGATGTCAGGTGTGAACTGCAGTGCTGGTTATGGTCACACTCAGTGCTTTAAGATCACAGAGGAGGCATTTGGAGAGGGTGAATTTCCTTGCCATGTTCAGGCAATTCTGCCCAAGCCTAGCTCCCTGGGACTCTGGGAAAGTGGACAAGAGCAATGGGAGTCAGCAGATTCCCAAGAGATTGGGAATGATGCTTTAGTAATTAGGGAGTTGTACAACAAAAATGATGGGCAAGGGCTGCTTGGGATCAGTCAGGAAATGCATGGGTGATCTGGTAGTGGAGAGACCTAATTAAATGTGAGACAAGGAATGCCCCAGTGGGAAATCCCAAATGTTTTTGTATTCCAGTCATCCATGGACATGAGCATTTTCCAGCTGATAATAACATGCTGCAGGGCATGTGGTCAGAGATGCTCCAGTTCCTCCTCTTTGTCCTCATGCCTATGGAATCCTCTGTGTTCCTTTCCCCCACTGTAAGCAGCCACAGTGTGGGGTATCCTGTGCTCCTGCCAGCTTTATCCCAGTGTTCCTATCAGAAGGAAACTCCCTGACCCCAAACTGTGGGAAATCAATGGGCAGCACCAAGCTCTTCTCTCTGGTGACCACTGACAGAACCTGAGGGAACAGCTGGAGCTGTGCCCGGGGAGGTTTAGGTTGGATTTTGGGAAAGGTTCTTCCCCCAGAGGGTGCTGGGCTCTGCCCAGGCTCCCCAGGGAATGGTGACATTCCCAAGGCTGCCAGAGCTCCAGGAATGTTTGGACAGCACTGCCAGGGATGCCCAGGGTGGGATTGCTGGGGTGTCTGTGCAGAGCCAGGAGCTGGATTCCATAATCCTTGTGGGCACTTCCAACTGGGGATATTCTGTGATATTTATTGTCTCCACAGGTGTCAGGCAATCAGCACGAAGAGCTGCAGAATGTCAGGAAGCACATCCATTCCTGCTTCACCAAAATCTCCTGCTTCCTCTTACCTCACCCCGGCCTCAAAGTCGCCACCAACCCCAATTTCGATGGAAAACTGAAAGGTACCAAGGCAAAGCTCTGTTTTCTTCCCCAATTCCTTAAGCAGACTGTCCTGCCTGTTCCTGAAACCCCCATAAGTATTTTCCATGAAAAAACTTCTGGGAGAGGAGTTGGATCCTCCTCCCAGTGATGTTCACACCCCCATCTGTTTCTTCCCAGATGTGGAGGGAGAAAAGGTGTGGGAGGCTGACAAAGCTGCTGGCAATCCCCAGGACACTGATAGGAAAACTGGGAAGGGCAGGGATGAGACTGGATGTTTATGGACAGTAAATTCCTGTGCCTCACCTGCACAGGCAGAGCCTGCTTGCTGCAAGGCTGCTGCTTGTGGTGGGTGAAAGGCTGGTTCCACAACCTCTCACAACATTATTTCACTTTGAAAAGCTTTCCAGGGAATATTTAATCTGCCTGACTTATCTGATCAGTGGTTTCCCTACAGGGCAGGCTTGGTTCAGCAGGTTAAAAAAAAGGGAGAAGGAGAAAAGAGCCGTGGTGAGGTTCCCCACCCTGAAAGGAGCCACGTGCTGGGGATATTTTTAGGTGTTTGTTGTGAACTCCTCACCAGCGTGGCTGGTTCCAGGCTGCTGCATTCTTAGCAATAAAGTGGACCATTAGCTACTTAAAGTAAATTAGCAGGCAAAGCTGTGAGTTTTCCCCTGGTTTTGTCTGGCTCAGACTTGCTCTCCTGGCAAACTCCAGCTAAGCAGGAGGGACAGCGAGGCAGCAGGAGGGAGATGTGCTGGTGGAAACTGAGCTGGTCCCTGGAGCTCCCCCTTAATCTCAGGTGCTGAGGAGAGTGGAACAAGTGCTGTGTGCAGACAGGAGCTGTCAGCAGCTTCTTGACACAATTTTCACAATTTTCTTGTTGCCTCAGAGCTGTACTCAGCTTTTTGTGCTCTGATGGAAGAAACATGGGGGATCTTCTCTGTACCTTCCAAATTCCTGGCCGTTGCATTGGTTTTTTTCTGCCTTCAGTCCTGTAAAGTTTAATTTAATGGAAACACCAGAAATCCCACCCTGTGCATCCCTGAGAGCTTTGTCCAAATCCTCCTGGAGCTCTGGGCAGCCTTGGGGCTGTGACCATTCCCTATGGAGCCTGTTCCTTCCATGGCAGAGGATTGGAACATGATGGTCTTTAGTGTCCCTTCCAACCCAAACTATTCTGGGACTCTGTGATGCCTCTTTTTTCTTTTTTTTTTTTTCCAGAAATAGATGATGAATTCATCAAGAACTTGAAGATTTTGATTCCTTGGCTTCTTAGTCCTGAGAACCTGGATATCAAGGAGATCAATGGAAACCATATCACCTGTCGAGGCCTTGTGGAGTATTTTAAGGTATTTATTTAAGGGAAAGTGGATTTATTCCTCTGTGGAATTTTGCTGTGGCTAAAGGGGAAAGCAGCAGCAGCAGCAGCAGCAGCACTGACTGTCCTGACTCACTGCAGCAGAGGGCAAACACCTCATGGTCGTGTGTTTGACCACACAGCAAGCCCAGAAAATGGGAGGAGTTGTTTTCCTTCCCTGGAGAACTGAGGGCTAGAGGGGGATAAGCTGAGGGCTGTATTCCAATTGCCTTTGGAAAAAAGCTTATTTTTTGTTGTCATGGCTACTGGGACATTTCCATGCGAGACATTGGTGAGTAATTGTCACCACCTACTCTGCAGGGCTACCTTGGCTCCTTCTCCTTCAGGGAAGGGACAGAGGTAGGTGCAGATCCTTTGGGAGGGATACTGGGAGTGAGAGGAGGAGGGAGAGCCTCCAGTGACCGACCCAGGCCACACAAGGAGTGGCATTTTCTGACCAAAGCCATCTTGTGCTGGAACATCCTTCTCTTCCTTGCTTTTAAATCCTGTCTGGAGCTGGGTGGGGGTGGCTGTTGTTGCTCCTGTGTGCTGCATTCCACACGATTCCCTTTTCCCTGTGCTTTTCCAGGCCTACATAAAGATCTACCAAGGGGAGGAGTTGCCACACCCCAAGTCGATGCTGCAGGTACGTGTGGAGTGGGAGCTGTGGGAATTCCTGCCCTGGAATTGCCATGAATTCCCAGGAATTGGCAGGGGTGTCCAGCCAGTGCAGCACGGTGGCTCTGCTGTGACTTTATTCCAAATGTGACCACCCAAGGAACAGCACCTGGGGAAGTGTTTGGCATCAGGAGCCTGACACGGCTGAGGAATCACACCTGGGATGGGCTGTGGGGAATTGCTGGCTGCACACAGCAGCAGCCAGCTCAGCTGGAGTGATTCCCTGAGGTGGATGACATCCTTGGGGCCACACAGGGAGGTGACACCTGGGAAGTGGCTGCTGGAGCCAGCCAGCCTTGCCGGGGGTTGCAGCTGGAGTTGTTTACTCGTGGCTGAGCCTTTTATCTCTTTCCTTGCTGATTCCCACAGCTGAAGCCAAAGTTTTCATAACTCTGGCTTGAAGGGGAGGAATCCTCTCTTCGTGCAAGCTTTTGGATGTGTAAATGTGGGATGAGCTTATTTGGGATCAGTTGGAGGCTGGGAGAGCCCCTTGGCTGATTCTGGGTGTCACACACTTGTCCTGGCTGTGGCCACGTGTGGCCCTGCACTTGCACAGCTGAACCCTCAACTTTTGCACCTAAATTTTGTGTCCCTTTTGCCCTTCCAGGCCACAGCAGAAGCCAACAATTTAGCAGCAGTTGCCACTGCCAAAGACACCTACAGCAAGAGGATGGAAGAGGTGGGTGGTGCTGAGTGTGTCCCTTCCTGTCCCTTCTTGTCCCTTCTTTTCTCCTGGCTCTCCTGTCATAGATTCAGGGAATCCCAGAATGGTTTGGGTGGGAAGGGACCTTAAATCTCATCCAGTGCCACCCCTGCCATGGGCAGGGACGCCTCCCACTGTCCCAGAGTGCTCCAAGCACTGTCCAAGCTGGCCTTGGACACTTCCAGAGATTTGGGGGCAGCCACAGCTTCTCTGGGCACCCTGTGCCAGGGCCTGCCCACCCTCAGAGCCAGGAATTCCTTCCCCAACCCTTACCCCTAATCCCTAACCCTAATTTAGGATTTCCCTGTGTTAGGGATGATGTTTCAGGGATGATTTCACTGTTTCGGGAGTGACATTTCAGGAGTGATTTCCCTGTGTCAGGAGTGGTTTCACTGTGTCAGCAGTGCCATTTCAGGAATAATTTCCCTGTTTCAGGAGTGATTTTACTGTATCAGAAGTGACATTTCCAGGGTGATTTCCTTGTGTCAGGGGTGATCTCCTTGTGTCAGGAGTGACATTTCAGGGATGATTCCCCTGTCCATCAGGACACATCCCCACATCCATCAGGAGTGATGTTTCAGGAGTGATTTCACTTTGTCAGGAGTGATTTATTTCCATGTATAGGCAGTGACATTTCAGAGATGATTTAACTGTTTCAGGGATGATTTCCCTGTGTCAGGAACGATTTCCCTGTGTCAGGAGTGACGTTTCAGGAGTGATTTCTGTGTATATTTGTGACATTTCAGGGATGATTTCCCTGTGTCAGGAGTGATATCCATGTATCAGGAGTGACATTTCAGGGATGATTTCTCTCTTTCAGTGTATAAAGAGTGATATTTCCAGGATGATTTCCCTGTGTCAGCAGTGACATTTCAGGATTGATGTCCGTGTATAAGTAATTTCAGGGATGATTTCCCTGCATCAGCAGTGATTTCCCTGTGTCAGGAGTGATATCCGTGTATCAGGAGTGACATTTCAGGGATGATTTTCCTGTGTCAGGAGTGACATTTCAGGGATGATTTCTGTGTATAAGGAGTGACATTTCAGGAGTGATTTATTTCCCTGTGCCAGGAGTGACATTTCAGGGCTGATTTCCCTGTGTCAGCAGTGATTTCCCTGTGTCAGGAGGGACATATCAGGAGTGAGTTCCATGTATAAGGAGTGATGTCTCTGGAGTGATGTCTATGTATCAGGAGTGACATTTCAGGGATGATTTCCCTGTGTCAGCAGTGATTTCCTTGTGTCAGCAGTGACATTTCAGGGGTGATTTCCCTGTGTCAGCAGTGACATTTCAGGGATGATTTCCCTGTGTCAGTAGTGCTATTTCAGGGATGATTTCCCTTTGTCAGGAATGATTCCCCTGTGCCAGAAGTGACATTTCAAGGATGATTTCCCTGTGTCAGGAGTGATCTCCGTGTGTCAGGAGTGACATTTCAGGGGTGATTTCAGTGTCAGGGGTGACATTTCAGGGGTGATTTCAGTGTCAGGGGTGACATTTCAGGAGTGATTTCCCTGTATAAGGAGTGACGTCTCAGGAGTGATGTCTGTGTATAAGGAGTGACATTTCAGGGATGATTTCCCTTTGTCAGGAATGATTTCCCTGTGTCAGAAGTGACATTTCAGGGGTGATTTCCATGTATAAGGAGTGACATTTCAGGAGTGAGTTCCATGTATAAGGAGTGACGTCTCAGGAGTGATGTCTGAGTGACATGTCAGGGACGATTCCCCTCTGTCAGCAGTGACATTTCAGGGATGATTTCCCTTTGTCAGGAATGATTCCCCTGTGTCAGAAGTGACATTTCAGGGATGATTTCCCTGTGTCAGCAGTGACATTTCAGGGATGATTTCCCTGTGTCAGTAGTGCTATTTCAGGGATGATTTCCCTTTGTCAGGAATGATTCCCCTGTGCCAGAAGTGACATTTCAAGGATGATTTCCCTGTGTCAGGAGTGATCTCCGTGTGTCAGGAGTGACATTTCAGGGGTGATTTCAGTGTCAGGGGTGACATTTCAGGGGTGATTTCTTTGTGTAAGGAGTGACGTCTCAGGAGTGATGTCTGTGTATAAGGAGTGACATTTCAGGGATGATTTCCCTTTGTCAGGAATGATTCCCCTGTGTCAGAAGTGACATTTCAGGGATGATTCCCCTGTGTCAGCAGTGACATTTCAGGGATGATCCCCCTGCATCAGCAATGATTCCCCTGTGCCAGCAGTGCCATTCCAGCAACTCTCTCCCTGTGCCCAGGTGTGTGGAGGGGACAAACCCTTCCTGGCTCCCAGCGACCTGCAGGCCAAACACGCGGAGCTGAAGGACGAGGCCGTGCGGCTTTTCCGCGGCGTCAAGAAGATGGGAGGGGAGGAGTTCAGCCGGCGCTACCTGCAGCAGCTGGAGGCCGAGATCGACGAGCTCTACATCCAATACATCAAACACAACGACAGCAAGAACATCTTCCACGCCGCCCGCACCCCGGCCACGCTCTTCGTCGTCATCTTCATCACCTACGTCCTGGCCGGCGTCACCGGCTTCATTGGCTTGGACATCATAGCCAGCCTGTGCAACATGATTCTGGGCTTGACACTTATCACCCTCTGTACCTGGGCTTATATCAGATACTCTGGGGAGTACAGAGAACTGGGAGCTGTAATAGACCAAGTGGCTGCAGCCTTGTGGGATCAGGTAGGATAAAGAGCTTTTGGTTTTCAATCAGCACGTAAAAAATGCTCTCCCTGCGCCCCGCTGGGTTTTTTTAAGGTTTGAGTTTCCTGGGGTTTTTCTCCTTCTTTAAGGTGGTTTTGGGTTTTAGGGTTGTTAGATCCAGCTGTGATCAGTGCAGCAACACCCTTTCAGTTTTAATTCAAATTTTAATCCATTCCTTAGACCTTCCACATGGGGAGAGGAATTGTTTGCAGATCAGTTTGGGGAGTTTGTTGTTTGTTGCTGCCCTTTGAGCAAGGCTGGAGCTGTGTCCCTGAGCCTCCAGTTCCTGTGCAGTGTGGAAAACAAGCTGTGTAGATCTGAGCAAACTCCCAGCAAGCTCTTTTGTTCTGCCTTTTTCTTGTCTCACCCATCACCAGGTGTGAGTTTGTGGAGCTCTGTGGGAATGGGCGGCTCTGCCAGGCATCCCTGGTGTGTGTGCTTGGTGTGTGCATGGCTGTGGCTGTTCAAGAGGAGCTGCCATTGCTCTCCCCTGGTTCAGGGCAGGGATTTTGGCTCTGCCAGCTCTGCCAGAGGTCGAGGCCAGATCTTTTCTCTGCCTGATTTGGCACCAGACTCAGATTTCCCATTGCAGCCCTTCCCTGTTCCCACTGCAGAAGAGGGAAAGCCCACACAGACTCCCCCTGACCCTGCACCCACCCAGGGGTACAATCCATGTGCCCAGAGAGCCAAAAGGGCTGCAGTGCCCTCCTGCTCTTCCCACAGCAGAGCTCATCCCTCAGGAGCCATCCCAGCTCTGATTTCTGGCAGGAAGGGCCTTTCTCCTTCCCTGCTTTCCCTCCACCAGCGAGGTTTTCATGGAGAGCAGACACATTTCCCTGCCTCCCTGTGCTGCTGCAGCTCTGGGGGAAATAAAGGCAGCATTTCCTGATGTTCCTTCATCCCAGAGCTGGGCAGTGGTGCTGCTCAGCAGAGAGGTGTCCCAGGTGGATTCATCCCATCACCTGAGCACTCCCAGTGAAGCCCCCTGCCGTGGCTCTTTGCCCAGGGACACTTCCCAGGAACCTTTGGGAAGTGCTGGAATATTTTAGCCCATCCCAGTGCAGGAAGCAGTGGGAGCTCAGCAAGGACAGGACACACAGCAGGAAGCCAGAGGTGCTGCCCACTTGCAACGTGTCCAGCTGGGGGAAAATAAAGAGGGGAAAGGGCTTGGAGCTGTTCCTGCCTTCCACAGGCCCCCGTGGCTTTCCAAGCAGAGGGAAAGTTCTCCCAGGAAGGAGCTGTGGCAGAGGGGAGGTGCTGGCTTGGGTGGCTCTGCCCAACTCAAGCCTGCAGCTCTGTCCCATATGGGAGTGGGAGCAGGTGCAGGAGGGATGGACAGAGCAGGGAGGGATCCAGTTTGGATCATCCCTCAGGGATGAGCTCCCATGGCCACTGAGATCCACAGAGCTGTTTCTTTCTCTTTCTGTCTCCCCTTTCCCAATGCCTCTCCCAGGGAAGCACGAATGAGGTAAGTGGCTCTTGTTCTCTGCATGCTGCCGGGGCCAGCCGGGCCCTGGGCTCCTGGGAAAAACTTCCTGGCCCTAAAAACACGTTTGGGATGGTGGAGGATGGGAGTCACGAGGGCTCTGGGCAGCAGCTGCTGGCTCTGGATGTTCCCTGGGATCCAGATGCCTGGGGAAGGGTGTGGATGTGGGCAATGCACTGCAGGAGCCAAGTGGGGGAGAGATTTGGGTGGGGAATGCCAGGATATCGTGAGGATTTTAATTTTTCTCCCATCAGTTCTGTTTGGGTTTTTTTCTGTCATGCCAGGAGGTCAAACCAAACCCCAAATTGTTTTGGAGCACCAAAACAGGGACAGCTGAGGAGTCCCCATGCCTGGCCAGGCCTCCTGGAATTGCTGTGGGTGTTGTTTTTTGGGGAAAAACCACCCCAAATTGGATTAAGCTGAATGCAGAGCCCGGGGGCCACAGTTCATCCCCCAGCATCCTCCTGGGCAGCACATGGAACACAATCCTGCTCTTCCAGCTTGGCAGGGGAGCTGCTCTGAGGGGAAATGGTTCCTGTTCCTTCCAGGAACAGGAAAACCTGGATGGGAGAGGGAAATTCTGCCCCTTTGCCCCGCTCAGGTGAGACCCCACCTGCAGAGCTGCCTCCAGCCCTGGGGTGCAGCATCAGGAGGATGTGGAGCTGCTGGAACAATCCCAGAGGAGCTGCTCCAAGGGCTGGAGCCAGGCTGGGAGAGCTGGGAATGTTCACCTGGAGAGGAGAAGCTCCAGGGAGAGCTCAGAGCCCCTGCCAGGCCTGAAGGGGCTCCAGGAGAGCTGGAGAGGGACTGGGGACAAGGGCTGGAGGGACAGGACACAGGGAATGGCTTCCCACTGCCAGAGGGCAGGAATGGATGGGAGATTGGGAAGGAATTCCTGGCTGTGAGGGTGGGGAGGCCCTGGCACAGGTGCCCAGAGAAGCTGTGGCTGCCCCTGGATCCCTGGAAGTGTCCAAGGCCAGGTTGGACAGGGTTTGGAGCTGCCTGGGAGAGTGGGAGGTGTCCCTGCCCATTCCAGGGGGATTGGAACTAAATGATCTTTGGGGGTCCCTTCCAGCCCAATCCATTCTGGGATTCTGATTTATGATCACAGCCAGAGCAGCTCTTGGTGTGCCCAGCTCCCTGTGCTCTTCCAGCACTGCAGGATCCCAGTGTGAGCTCCTGGAATGTTCCTTGGGCAAAGCCTCACCAGGATCTGATTAAACCAAAAAAAAAAAAGGATAAATTTCCTGCACATGGACATTGTTTATTCCAGCTCTGTATCCCAAGTGCATCCCCAGCCTGGCCCAGCTTGCTTCCTTCCTTCCTTCCTTCCTTCCTTCCTTCCTTCCTTCCTCCCTTCCTCCCTTCCTCCCTTCCTCCCTTCCTCCCTCCCTCCCTCCCTCCCTTCCTCCCTTCCTCCCTCCCTCCCAAGAAATTCAAGCTGTTTAAAACCATCCCATCCCTCTCTCCCAGCAGCCAGGGCAGCCCTTTGGTACCTCAGGGGTACCAAGAAGGAGAATGCAGGATTTGCTGTGGATGAGGTGTTGAACAAACCCTATAATTTAAAAATCAGCGCTGTGGGACTGGTTTGACATCACAAACCCCTCTAAAACAGCACAAAATGCTGCAAGGCTGCCTAGATGGGGCTTGAAGGTGAATTTTTAAGGAAGACAAGCAGAGAAGCTGCTCTGAAGAAGCTCCCCCTGTCCACTGTGTTCCCAAACAACCCCAAAAAACCACTTCTGTTCCCAAAAGCCCATTTGGGATGTGATCAGCATCCTGTAGGACACCCCTGTAGGCTTCTCATTCCTCACCCTCCTCCTCCTCACTGCCCCTTCAGCCTCTCCTGTTTCATCCACCCCCTGAGCACACAAGGAACTCATCACCCTGTCAGTGTGAGGGTTCTTCTACTCAGGTGCCTCTTCCCACCCCTTCCTGAGCAAATCCTGGCTTGCCAGTGGTTCCCAGCAGGAACTGGTGGGATTTGGGTTGGTTTTTTCCTCCCCCAACGAGTTCATTTGAAATGGGAATGGCAGAGCAGTGACAGTCAGTCACACCAAATCCTCTGCAGCCAGAGCCGTGTCCTGGCACCTCCTGTGCCATCTGCTCTGGGACAAAGGTGGGGAGGAGGCAGGGAGGGACATGAGGGGTGAAAAAAGTTGGTTTGAAAAGACAGATGTCTGCAAAGGAAGGCAGAGCCTTCCTTGAAATGGAAAATGTAAACCCCCTCCCTCTGAATTATTATAGTTTTGAAATTAAGGAGCTCTCAGGCAAAGATATGGGAATAGGAATGACAGTTCTTTAGTAGGAAAATTAAAATAAAAATGCAGTAGTACAAAAAACCACTGACAGAGTCAGAATACACCTGACACTGTTGGTCAGAGTGTTGGGAGCAGCCAAATAAATCCTCCTGCAGTGCCAGATGTGGCTCTGGTGCAGCAGAGATGATCCTGGAGCAGGGGCAGTTTCCTCTGAAGCTCCAGTGGTGTGAGATGGGTCTGGGCTCCCTCTGGGAATGCCGTGCACACAGGCTGGGCTGGGCTTCTGAATCCCAGGGTTTATCCAGGTGGGAATGCTGGGCTCCTCCCCCTGGGCGGAGCATCTCCCATGGGATGATGGAATTGTATCAGCCCTGCAGTGAGCCTGGATGGGCCATGGACAGCAGAGATCCCCTGGAGGGAGGATGGGTCCTGGAAGGGATAAAGAACCCTGCCCCACCTGGTTTAACAGCTGGGATAGAACAGACACTGCTGGGTACACCCTGCACTGCAGCCCAAGACACTCACCTGTCACCCCATGGGATCAGATCCTGCTCCCTGTTCTGTGTGGGAAGCACAGCCCAGCAGCCTCTCCTGCCTGTTCTAAGCCTGGCCTGGCTCCAGGACAAACAGAAAATAATAAAAATTGGAAAAAATCTGCATAATCTGCAGAAAAACTATGGGGATAATGACCTGTCCCACCCTCAGCCCTCGGGCTGATGCAATTATGGAGCTGCCTGGAGGGGTAAAGCAAACGCTGGGGCTGCGGGAATCTAAACTCTGTGTGGGAAACATGCAGGGAAAAACACCCCCCAATGCCTCACTCATAGTCCAAATAATGATTTAAAACAGCTCAAGGAGATCAGATGCTTGAAAAATTGGAATTGTGGAGTCACAGAATATCCTGAGCTGGAAGGGACCCACAGGGATCAGAGTCCAGCTCCTGGCCCTGCAAAGACCCCCAACAATCCCACCCTGGGCATCCCTGGCAGTGCTGTCCAAACACTCCTGGAGCTCTGGGGCTGTGCCCATTCCCTGGGGAGCCTGGGCAGTGCCCAGCATCCTCTGGGGGAAGAACCTTTCCCAAAATCCACCCTAAACCTCCCCTGGCTCAGCTCCAGCTGTTCCCTCAGGTCCTAAACCCGAGAGCTGGAGCTCTTTGTGTGTTGGACACTTGACCCAACCAGGCTGGTGCACAGAACATGCAGAGACCCCGTAGGCTGGGATGGATTGGGATTCCCTGTGTTTGGGATTCCTAGGGTTTGGGATTCCTTGGGTTTGGGTTTCCTTGTGTTTGGGATTCCCTGGGATTGGGATTCCCTGTGTTTGGGATTCCCTGGGATTGGGATTCCCTGGGTTTGGGATTCCTTGGGTTTGGGATTCCTTGGGTTTGGGTTTCCTTGTGTTTGGGATTCCCTAGGATTGGGATTCCCTGTGTTTGGGATTCCCTGGGATCAGGATTCCCTGGGATCGAGATTCCCTGTGTTTGGGATTCCCTGGGATCAGGATTCCCTGGGATAGAGATTCCCTGTGTTTGGGATTCCTTGGGTTTGGGATTCCCTGGGATCAGGATTCCCTGTGTTTGGGATTCCCTGTGTTTGGGATTCCCTGTGTTTGGGGTTCCTTGGGTTTGGGTTTCCCTGGGATCAGGATTCCCTGGGATCGAGATTCCCTGTGTTTGGGATTCCCTGGGATCAGGATTCCCTGTGTTTGGGATTCCTTGGGTTTGGGTTTCCCTGAGATCAGGATTCCCTGGGATCGAGATTCCCTGTGTTTGGGATTCCCTGTGTTTGGGATTCCCTGTGTTTGGGATTCCCTGGGATTGGGATTCCCTGTGTTTGGGATTCCCTGTGATCAGGATTCCCTGTGTTTGGGATTCCCTGGGATCAGGATTCCCTGGGATTGGGATTCCCTGGGTTTGGGTTTCCCTGGGATCGGGATTCCCTGGGATCAGGATTCCCTGGCTGTGGGCAGGCGCTGCTCAGTGACCGTGTCTCTCCCCGCAGGCCTTGTACAAGCTGTACAGCGCGGCCGCCACCCACAGACACCTGTACCACCACGCCTTCCCCGCGCCGCGAGCCGAGCCCGCCGAGGGCTCCGACAGGAAGAAGGTGTAGGAAGGAAGGAGCGATCCCACAGGCGCGGTCCCGGCGTGTTCCAGCCGTGCACGGCCCCAGGCACGGACGGCTCCTCTCGGATCGCCACCCTCACCCCGTGTCCGTCCCCGAGCCCGCCGGGAGCAGGGGGAGCGGTCCGGCCGGGGCAGGGCGGGCATGGATGTGTCCTGTCCCCGTGTGTACATAGGGCACTGCCGCAGCCCAGAGCTTTGGTTTGTCATAGCCAGCGACTCCCAGCTCATTTATTGAAGCCTTATTTCCCCCTTCTTAATTAGTCACCACCGAGGAAACGATAATCTACGTGATACCGCAACTAAAAAAAGGCCGAAGCTTATCCAAAAGCCGATTTATTTCAGGTACTTGAAGAAGTTGTAACATGTAACCACGTTTTTTTCCCTTCGTTTAACTGTTTAATTACGTAAACATAATTAAAATGTATTAACTTGCTTTATCAGACACTGTAAGGGCACTTCTGCTATAATGGTCTGTTAAGGGTGCTGTGAGGGCCGTTTCTGTTTGTCTGCACAAAGTGTCACTTTGTAGCTGTGCTGGAGGAAGTCTCACTGTATTTCTGTACATATTTATCCATGATAGTGCATAGGACGTGTGGTACAGTTCTATTCTTTTATTGTCAGGACTATTAAAGTTTGCTTTTGGTTCCTAAGAAGTTGGATCTACAGGGAAAAGTTATTTTTTTATCTAGCAAGAGCTTCTCCTCTCGTTTTACATATTTGGTTTGATTTGGGATTTCAGAGTTGGTGTTTTGAGGGTCATTCCCCCCACTGACAGACCCAGAGCTCGGTGCCACCAAGAGCTTTGATTATCTCAAGCCCTTGGGGCTTTTACTGCTGGTAAGAACAATTTATTTGATGTTCTAAAAGGCCACAAATCAGTCACACAAACCCTTCGTTCATCGAACAAAATGATTTTTATTGAATTAATAGGATTTACAAGAAATGTACTTTTTTTGTCTGCAGTGTTTATTGCACTGAAAAGAACCCATAAATAACATCAGGACAATTAATGAACCAAATGGAATTATTGGAAAGGGTAACTGGACAATTAAAAATCTTCCCCAAGTGAGGAGCTTTAAGACAAAAGCTCATTAAAAAAAATAATAATTGCTGTTACATCCCTGATTTTCCCCGTGGGGTGGCACAGTGGGTCAGACAATGCTGCTGCCTTTCCACTGGAGCGGGTCAGGTTTTGGGAAATGCAGGATCAAAACCACTCTGCTTAGAGATCTTGGTCTTTAGGGAGGTACAAGTGTTGCCCCTCTGAGTAATCTGTGTGAAAATGAGGAGTAAATCTGGAGTACTAATGAGCTAAAGTAAAAAATAAGGCAACTCAGGCTTCACTTCGGTGAAGCGCTCGGATCAAAGGGTGAGATCAGCTCCTGGTGTGAGTGAACAGGCCCGGGGTTGGTTCTGTACATTAAAGCTGTAAACAAAGAGCAGGGACCCCAAATCCCGAGGGAATTACCCTGCACGAGGCATCTGGAGATTTGGACAACGTTTGGAAGCCAGGACGTGACAGTTGCATCTATTTTGCCCTTAAAAAAATAACATAGCCAGCTTTTAATACTGCAGCTGACTGGGAGGAAAGAGATCAAGGATCAGGAGGGGACCGATGGAACTGCTGGTTTCTCAGGATAACAAACTACTCCCGGCACAGGAAAAAAAAAAAATTAACAAACAATTCCCACTTCTTTTATAAACAACACATAATACATGTAGAAAAATATTCAAGAGGATAATAACAAAGGTGCAACGTCAACAAAAATAAGCTGCCTTTTCCAACGAAAAAAAGCACTTTTCCTTTCAGAGTTTGTTTGTGTGTGTGTGTGGGTGAGAGCGGGAGGAGCCGGGGGCGGAGCTCAGTAGTTGGCGCCGTGCTGCTGCGCGTACCACTGCTGCCGCTGCTGCCGCTGCTCCAGCTCGGTCAGCAGCGCCTGCCGGTACGCCTCGTACAGCTTCACGATGCGCTCCAGCTCCTTCATGAACAGCAGCTTCAGCATGCCCTGGTACGTGTCCAGGTCGGCCAGCTGGAACAGCTCCCACTTCAGGATGTGGTCGTACCTGCGGAGAGAGAGCGGAGGGGTTTCTCCAGGATGGGTTTTAGCCTCAAAACCCGGGAGTTGTGTTTGGGAATGAGCTGGAGGAACATCGCAGGGTAGTTGTGAGTGCTTCTGCTTCAAGGTCACTAGAATTTGATCCCACCTTTGTGGGATTCACCCTCACTGCTGTACCCTGCTTTCCCCTCACACAATCCACCCACAATCTGATTTCCTAAGCTTGGAAACTGCTCTGGTTATTCCAGAATAGGAAAAACTTGTGGAATAACAGAATTATTTGATGCAGCTGAGGCACAAAAGAAGAATCCTTGAAAAAGGATTCACCTGAGTGGAGGCTGAAATATCAGTGAATTTCTGGAAGTAAACCCCTCCTTTGTAAACCCTGCCCCTACAATACCCCATAAATAACCCCACAATCCTGTTCCTGTCTCCTCTTGCCTTTCCTGCCTCCCTTTCACATGACACTACAGGTAATGGAAGAATCCCTCCTGACACACCAAAGAACTCCAGGAATTTAGGAGATACCCTTGAGTGACCAGAATAAACCTTCACAGGAAAACACAGCTGGGAGAGCTGGGAATGTTCCCCTGGAGAGGAGAAGCTCCAGGGAGAGCTCAGAGCCTGAAGGGGCTCCAGGAGAGCTGGAGAGGGACTGGGGACAAGGGCTGGAGGGACAGGACACAGGGAATGGCTTCCCACTGCCAGAGGGCAGGGATGGATGGGAGATTGGGAAGGAATTGTTCCCTGTGAGGGCTGAAGGTTGCCCAGAGCAGCTGTGGCTGCCCCTGGATCCCTGGAAGTGTCCAAGGCCAGGCTGGACAGGGCTTGGAGCAGCCTGGGACAGTGGAAGGTGTGACCATGGCAGGGCTGGGACTGGATGGTTTTAAAGTCCCTTCCACACCAAATCATTCTGGGATTCTCTGGAAATGCATTTTGGAAGCATTGAACAGCAATTCCATTCACAACACACCTGGAATATTTGCTGTAAAACATCTGTTAACAGAGTAACACAGAAAAATGAATTATTTCAGCAGCTCAGGTTCCTCCCAGAATAGGGACACTGCTGCCTTCCCTCCCAGTCAGCTGTTCCCAATCCAGCTCTAACGAGTGCTCTTGGCTGCTCCAATTAACTCCTCTTGGTTAATTAGCAGCAATAATCTACAATAGATATTTAATGCAAACCCTGATGTGGTTCCACCCTCACTGCTGTGCCCTCCTTTCCTGCTTTTCCCTCACACAATCCACCCACAATCTGATTTCCTCAGCTTGGAAACTGCTCTGGTTATTCCAGAATAGAGAAACTCCTGGAATAACAGAATTATTTGATGCAGCTGAGGCACAGGAGAAGATGGATTCACCTGAGTGGAGGCTGAGGCTGAAATATCAGTGAATTTCTGGAAATAATCTGAATTATCCACTGAAATGCCACATTCCAGAGGCATCAGAGAAGCACCAGGATGTGCAGGTGACTTCCAAAGATGGTCTGAGGAATTTTAAGAATTCCATTAAAACTTACCACAGCTTCTGTATTAAAAGTTATCCCTAATCCTGACAGGGCTGCACTGCTAAAATCATTTTTCTCCCAAAAAAAGGAGAAATAACAAATTGCAGTTTGGAGTTTGAGCTCTGTATTGAAAAGGGGAGGCTGAGGTTTCCAGGTGCTTTGGGAGCAGCTCTGCATTCCTGAGTTCACATGGACACCACCTTTCCCTCTTTCTCCTTTCCCACTCCTCAGGAGCCTCCCCACCCTCACAGGAAGGAATTTTTTTCCTATAAATTGAGATTATTTTAATTAACACCTACTGGACTCTATCAGGCTTTTTCTAACCCTAATTCTTCTGCTCTGGAGGAATTTGTTAAACTCTATTATTCCTTATTTTTTCCATAATTATCTACTTCTCTCAACTGGCCTTTACAGCTAAATTGATTTATAGTGCCAGGGGTAAATAACAAATCATGACAAAATAAAACCAATGATTTCAGTGCAAAACTGTGCTGATTATTAAAAATTTAAAAATTTGTCTCAGCCTAATTGATATACAGAAATCCCTGATGAATTGTTTAATTTGTCTCTCAAATTTCAAGAAAATATCCAAAATAATCCACACAACACAGAGGCTGAACTATTTAAATTAACATTGTCTGGATGTGCCCAATACCTAAATAAAGGAATGGATCTGCAGCCAAAAGCTGGAAATATTTCTAGGAAACAAATCCTACAGGCTACAGGAACTAAGTGTGGAGCCTCAGTGTACTGGGGGATTTTAGGGCAATTTAAATCTTTATGGGCTGCTGGCAAACCCAGCAGTCACAAGAAGTAATAAAACTCATTCAAATTGCAGTTACCAGGAGAAAAGTAATAAAAAAGAGAATTTTTTTTAGTGGAAGTCACTGAATTTGCAGTTACAGACTGACCTTGCTGCTGTAAAACTGGGTTTCTCCATACTCTCCTTATGAACAGCACATGATTTAATAATTATTAAACCATATTTTGGATTTTTATTGCTTTCTATTCAGTGTTACTCTTCTGCAGAGCTGAACCCATTAGAAAATCTCATTTCCTTATGCTGACTCAAACTCTTTTTTGGAGGAGACTCCCTGTTCCTGTAGCAGTTTTTTTTTTTTGACAAAATTGCTTTTTATTACCCCTTAGTTTTTAATTCAATTTCTTGAACAGAAATATAGAAAAAGAAATATAAATGTCAGGCAGTATTTGGCCTAAAGGAGCTCCAAAGGGACTTTGGATTAAGGGATGGAGGGAAGGACAAGGGAAATGGCTTTAAGCTGGAAAAAGGTAAATTTATGTTGGATATTAGGAAGAAATTGTTCTGTGTGAGGGTGGGGAGGCCCTGGATCCCTGGAAGTGTAAAAAGGCCAGGCTGGACAGAGCTTGGAGCAGCCTGGGATAGTGGAAGGTGTCCCTGCCATGGCAGGGGTGGCACTGGATAATTTTTAAGTTCCTTCCAACCCAAACCATTTCATGATTCTGTGATTTAAAACTCTTTAAAGGTGAAAGAAAATCTGTGCTGTTTAAAAAGAAATAAAAGAGACATGAGGAAGTTCCACCCTAAAAATGTTTCACATATTTTCTGAGCACGTGGTGCCACTCTTGTAAATACTCTGAAAGCAAAACACATCCTTCACTCTCTGACAGAGCTTTCTGCAAGAAGTCATCACTTCAAATCATGCCTGAAAGAAAGCAAATTAATGTGATAAACATTTGCTACAACTCCCTCATGCTGCCAGCCTCAGCAGCTAAAAACCAAACACAGCACAAGCTCTACTCTGAGCTGTGGAAATTCAATTTTTTTTTCATTTTCAGAGTGAAATGCAGCAAAAGCAAAGGCAGAATCTCACTTGACAGGAGCCCTGGCATAGACCTGCAGCCAGTCAGGGATCTCAGCGCTGTGGTAGGGGTTGGCAGGGACCAGCAGGGCTTGGCTCCTCTCCGGGGGCTGCGCCTGGTAGGACACGGGGGGCGGCTGATCGTAACGGGGCACGCTGCAAGGGACAGGGACAAGTGTCACTGCAGTCATTTATTCATTAATCACTCATTTCTCAATGTTACACAGACATTCAGCACTGCCAAGGCTGCTGGGGTAACCTCACGTGGGGTGTTGCCTCAGCAGGCCTGCACTGAACAATGTGCTGCTGCTATTTTGGTGGAATTCACCTCAGCCCCGCTCACAAGAGCACAACAAAGCACTGGAGCTGGTTTTAAAAAATATTGGTTCATATAATCCACCATTTAACATGTTAGAACAGAGGTATTCAGGCAGCAGCTGATCTGTTACTCCATATAAAGACATCCCCATATATTTATCTTTTGTGCCACAAGTTCCTGGGTATCAGCAGAACAGGCTGAGCAGCAGAAATTAACAATTAACAGTTGGATTTGGTGCATACTGACAATTAACAAATAGCAATTAGATTTGGTGTGTATTAACAATTAACAGTTGGATTTGGTGCATATTGACAATTAACAAATAACAATTAGATTTGGTGTGTATTAATGATTAACAGTTGGATTTGGTGCATATTGACAATTAACAAATAACAATTAGATTTGGTGTGTATTAATTAACTGTTAGATTTGGTGTGTATTAACAATTAACATTGGATTTGGTGTGTATTTATTTTATTTTACTTTAAAATTATGAGTAGCTGCAATCCCCATTTTCATTCCAGACAAGCCTTAATTCACGTTTCAGATGTTCAGATCATCTCCAGGCACATCAGCTCGAGTTTCCTTTCAGTTTAATAGTTCAATTCTGTTCTCAGCAACTTTGCTGCTTTACTGACAGCTGCAGAGCTGCTTTGTTTGATTCTGGAGCAATATCCTGCTTCTAAACTTCAGAAACGTGAGACAAAACCCGAACTTCTCCTAAAAATCATATCGAGAACTGGCAAAGCTGAAAGTAAGATTATTTTTTGGCTGCTGTATTTGTGTCTAACTGGACTGAGCTAAACTGGGAGGGAGCAGGGGAGGTGGGAGGCTGACCTGGGAGCACAGGGGTGTTTGTACTGAGCCCTTTTGTTGATGTGATCCACGTAGTAAACCCCGAACTCTGCGGACTCCACGCGCTCCCAGCCCGGCGGGAGCCCCTCGCGCTCCAGGGGGTGGCTCCAGTGGGTGGTGTTGGTGTTGTGGTCGATGTAATATTTCCTTCCTCTGATAGTCCAGTCCACTGACCAGCCAGGAGGAAGAGGTAAATCTTCAGAACTATGATTTGTTAAGTTTCCTAAAGATGTAGCAGCAACTCTCCCGATGCCTAAAAACAAAAATAGAAATCGGGGTTTAGGTAAAGATTTATAGAAATTATAATTTCTGTTTATAAATTCTTATGGCTGCTTCACTTAAACAACAAAAAAAAAAACCCCAAGTTTTTCTCTTTCAAGTTAAAGTCAGAAATTAAATCTATCCAGAAAAATCTCTGAGTCCTAACAAAGCTTTTCAGGTGAACCAGTCAAGAGCAGCAACAGGAGGAGTTAGAACAAGAGAGGAGGGACAAGCAGGGTTGGGGTCCAAGAGCTGACAGGAATCAGCAGCTGATGAAATTCCCACCTTTTCCCTGGAAGCAGAGCACATTTGGGATTTCTCCAGCACTAAATTTAACAGACTGCTCACCAGCACTCTGAAATATGTGATTTGTTGTAACACACAGAGAGTTTTTACAAACTAACAGCTGGATGGTGAGAGATGAGAACAGGAACAGCTCCTGTCCCATCCCTTCCCAGGGATTCTTGGGGAGCTGGGTGAGATAAAAGCCACGTGAGCAAGTACAGAAAACTCATAAAAAACACCCCCAAGACACCCAACCACGAAAACCCAGTGACATAATCAAGAATTTTGCAGGTTTGTTTCCATCCCTGGGAATTCTCTACCTCCTGGATGTGCTGGGTTAAATTCAATTCTCTTTTAAAATTCATTTCAAGGAGTTCCCTCCAGTCCCTCACAGTTCTACAGTTAAACACTCATTGGTTTTAATGAAAATTCCAATTTTCTTTTCATCCCACAGCCAAATGGGTTCAATCCCATTATCCCCAGAGTTTGTGTGTTACTATTTCCCACAGCCAGTACAGGGGGTTGGGAGCCACTTTTCCCATTTTTTTAGAAGTCAGAAATCACCCCACACACATTTACTGACAGGAACAAACCCCCTCCTCCTTTTCTTCAGGAATAATATTTTTGTGTGGTTGTTTTTTGAGAGAAAAAAAGGAAAAGCAGAGTCTCTCTCATCTGAAATGACAGCCTGAAACCTGAGTGAGCTGTATTCTAACAAAATATAATAATAATTGAAAATAAAATTACAGGAAGGCTCCAAAACAACTGGACAGATAAAAAATAAATTAAAACCCCCTCACAAACATCCTCCAGAGTCCTGCTCTTTAAAACCCTGTGCTCATCCATAAATCTTTTACAGCCTTGTCATGCTCTGAAATGTTTGGCCTTAAAGGATTTCCTCTGGTGTCAGTACTTACCTATTTGTCAGCATTATAAAGGGAAGCTGAAGGCTGTGTCCAACTTTAATTGGGATTGGACAACCTAGACCTTAATTCCAGAGAAAAGGAACATCCTGGAGGTCTCCTGACTTTTGGGAGGGCTGGGGTAGGGAAGCTGGTTCTGACAAAATACAAATATTTCAGCTGCTTGGAAATGCTGTGCTTGGGCTAAACAAATTCAGGATTTTCCCCAATTAACTGAACCTCTGGGATGTGTAAACAGTGACTGTTAAATCACCACTGCCAGCAGATGTGAACACACAAACTTGACTGGGAAGGAAAAAAAATAATCTGTATTTTTCTGTTTATTGCTAAAACTTGCACGTTCTTATCTTTTCCTTACTTAAATTCCTCCTTAAATTCTGGCCTCAAATCCACAGATATTTATTTTTACTAAAGGTCAAGGTTAATGCTTGCCAACATTTGGAAGAGGTGCCATTCTCTGCACTGAAGTTCTCCTGACACGTGGATTCTCCCAGCTTATTCTGAATTTCCAAGGTGCAAAGAACAAAAAATAACACCAGATCACAAAATTTTACCCACTCCTTTTGCCATTTTGATTTCATATATGAAGAAGCAGAGCCAAACCATTAAAATGAACTTGTACAGATGTAGAAATCACCAGTTTTGAACAATATGGACATGAAATCAAAGGCCAGACTTATAAATTGATGGTTGTAAATATAATTTTTCCCCTTATATCACAGATTATATTGGAATATTCTCTGTGCTGGAAGTTTTAAGATGTTGATATTCATAGGGCCTTAAAGCCATCAACCACTGTGGCATGAAAATCATTAATTAGTACAATTTAGACATTTTTTTCCCTATAAAATTATTTTTTAGAGATCAAAAGAAATTGTCTGTTGGTTTTCCTGATAAACTTCAGATGTTCCTTTGTGGGAGGATGGATACATACATAAGAGAAAAAGCTCCTCCTATAGTTTTGAACAGCAAGAGAAGAGGAAAATTTACTTTTATATATATATTTATATTTATATATGCACATCCCTGTAATTTCAACAATAAGACTAAACAACACTTGAAAGAATAAATTCCTGTGTGATCTTTTCCAAAGTATAACCCAAAGAAGAAAATTCCAAAACAGCCTAAATTCATGGACTGCCTTTTCCATGGCAAAATGCCAGGAATGACATCTTGTGTTTAAACTCCAGGTAAAATCTGAGCCCTAAAACATTTTCACAGCAGCCCAAAGCTCCCCACAGGATTTTCCTACAAGCACCAGGGATATTCCCTGGATTAGGGGCTGGCACCAGATTTATGTATCCCAAAAAGAAAAGCTGAATAGTTTTAATACAAACATCTGGTGTAAAACTTGGGGTTTTCCTGGGATGGAGGATGGGATCCCCACCACAAGATAAACTGAACATGTTCACTGTAATTCTCAGGATTTTCTTGCTCACACACTCTTTTAGCTGTAACAAGCCAAAATTCCTCATTCTTCCTGCTTTCCCAAGAAATGGAGTTGTTTTTATTATCCACTTCTTCCAAATGTCTCCTATCCCCTGCTTAGGGATGAGCAATCTCTGGAGTGGCACTATCAAACCTCAAGGATGGTCAACAATTAATTTAAATTTATGTATTTCTAGAATCTTTTCAAAAGGTTTCTTTTGAGCTTGTCAAGCCTCATCTGGTAATTCTGTTTATAATGATATAAGATAATATAAAACATGTTAATAATATAAAATATATAGTATATAAAAAGATATAAAAAATATAATAATATATAAAAATATATAAAATATACAATAATATATAATAATATAATATATAATATAATATAAATTAGAATATGATATATATTAGAATATAATATATATTAGAATATATATTATATTAGAATATGATATATGAGAATAGAATAGAATATATTAGAATAGAATAGTATTTTTTGGTTCAGCTGTTGCTTTTAATGAATATCAATATTGAAATTGAGGCTTTAATTTTCCTTTTATTTCTAAAATACAGCATCTTCAATTTAAAGTCTTGAATTACTAATTTTAACTTTGGGCAGCAAATTCCAGTGCACTTTATCAATGCAAAAAGTTCCTTCTCTTAAAAATCTTAATAAAGTCACAAGTGTGAACAATCTGTAGTGTGTTCTTCACTCAAGGAAGTTGTGTTTAGGAAGGAACAAAGGAACTGGAAATGATGTCAGTGCTTTCCCAGCCCAGTGAAAGGGTTTTTTTCTGCCTGGTAAGAAGTCCAAACCCTTTGGAGCAAAGATTTCCAGGCCAGCAAAGGGCAGGTAGGAAGGGCAGCAGAGAAATCCCATCATCAACATAAAGGGGAAAGAGCAAAACCAGAGGAGAAAGTCCCACTTGGGTAGAAAATGCAGAGAAATTTCAGAGCCCAGCAACTCCCCACAAGTGACTTCACCCAAATTTCCAAGTGCTGAAGAACAAATCTTACAAACCAATATTTGTCTTTAATTAGCCCAATTGTCCTGAGAGGTTTTTTTCAGGATGCCAAAATCCTCTCCCTTCCCCTCATCAGAGCGGGGTGAAGAGCAGGAAGAGAAGATGAACAAACTGTTTCATTTTAAGGGAGTAAGTAATAATAAAATAACAAAAAGTTTCAAAAACTCTCCTGTTTAGCCAGGTCTGCAGATCCCAGGCCTTCCTAACCCACTCCAAAGCATCTGAAGGAACTTCCTGAGCACAAGCACCTCTTTTGTTGGTGGGAATGGGGCGTTCCAAGCAAGCACAAATTCCCAAATAGGAAATGACAGGAAGAACTCTGAAAGCGTCAAGAATTCTGCTGCAAAATTCCTGCAAAATCAGCACAAAAGAAGAAAAGGGCAGGAGCTGCCATTTGTTTAAAAGTGAGAGAAGTGTAAACACAGGAAAATAAAAATATTTCAGCTCTAAGTGGGTTCCATGTCATAATTTGTATTTATTTTGCTTTTACATTAAACAAGTTAGCAACTTTTCAAGGGTACAACTCAACAGATGAAGCGAAATTCACACTGGATTCTCTGTTAAATTATTTTTTTTCTCCTGTGACATCCCAGTGACCTCATCACAATCCATCACCTTTACAGTGTTGATTTCAAGCTCAGCAATTTTCATAGACACAGAAGAATGGTTCAGCTTACCGCTCACACAGGTACAAATAACTCTGAGGTCTTGGTTACAAGTTAGTTCCAAGCTACACTGAAGGTATAACTTCAACCACAGACCTCCCCAAAACTTTAACCTAGAAGAGAGGAAAGAGATGGCGAGGAAAGACAGGTAAAGTCTCTTAGAATTAAAAGTTTGAAAAGGACACTAATAATAATAATAAAACAAAAAAAAATTAAAAATTTAAGAAATGCCACAGAGGTAGCTAAACGTATAAAATTAGGAGGTATTTCAACTGAAAATATTGGTCAGGAAAATCAGCAGCACTGAGTTGCTAATTAGAAATAACTTGAATGAAAATATGGAAAGGAGGAGATGGTAGAAGTGAATCACAATGAGAGAGAAAACGTGACTTGAAGGAGAAATGCCCATGGAAGGACATGGCAATGCTAAAACATCAACTGCTGGGAAACCACAGGACTGCCCTAAAGACTGGGCTGAACACTTTGAAGTCTTGATAAGAACATGTTTGCAACAACTTCTCTCCAAATTACAAAGAGGAGAATCTCGGGTTTTGAGTGAAAGCTGAAATTCACAGGCACCTCTTCACTTCCAGACTGCTCCCAAAAATCATCTCAGTGTGACCACCATGAAATATCACCAAAGCAGGAACACCTGGTGTTCACCAGGCAGCAATTCCTTGGGAATCCACCCAAACCACACCAGAACTGACCAGGGGGACCTTTGGAGGGAAAGGGGAGAAGGCAGCATTTACAAACTCCACCTAAAAACCAGATTTTTCATTTGGAACTGCATTTGTCATCTCAACAAAGAGAAACAATGGAGATGAGTAAAGAAAAGTAATTTAGACAAAGACAGTGAAAGCAACAGGCTCTGGAAATGGAAGAAAAAGAAACAAGGAATTACAGAGAGATTTGGGTAACTCAAGGAAAATGCTGAAGGTGAAGGCAATGGATGGTTCAAATAAAAAGAAGCTTAACGGTGAAATGAAGGAAGTAACAAAATTTAAAATGTTCTTATTTTGGGACATATAATTCTTTAAGAAAAAGGAAAAGAGGACTTTAAGAGTTCATATGGAGATGAAATAAAATGGAGGAAAGGGAAAACACTGGCAATTGAAAGGCTCACCTTTGTCTCTCCCTATGAGTGCACGACATTAAATACTCACCCATCACAAAACCTGTGTGGAATTTGTTCAAAATATGAAATGTTAAAGTATGAGAGTGAATGACCAAACCAAGCAAACAGGAGCAGCTCCTTTATGATTTCCAGGGCTAAAGGGGGCACAGGTCAACCAACAGCAGGAAAAAAAATCTATTTTAGGAAGATGTTGCTACACTTTATTACAAAATATGGCTGTGGAGCTCCTTTTAAAAATCTGCTATATGAAACTCCACTTCCCAGCCAGAGCTCCATTTCTGGGGATCTCCTGAGCAGACACAGCTCCTGTTTAATTCTGAAGGTTAAACTGATGGATTGGTTTGTGAAATCCTCCCCTCCTGCCTCTCCTCCCTAAATATCCCAGCACACACTCCCAGTGCTTGTTACCTGCACCAAGTAAATGTTTAATGGTTGCTGGATGAGCAACAACTGGCAGAGATGCAGAGTTTGCACACAACATCCAGGCAGATCAGATATATTAACATTTAGAAAAATAAAGGAGGATTGAAGTAGCAGGCCTTAAACCCCAGTATTTCAGAATTTCCTGGCTGGCATTTCCATTTCTCATGGAAGTGTTTCTGTGGTGAAGAGAACACAAAGCACTGACAGGTTCTAATCCCACACACGAGGTCAGCAGCATTAAAAGCTGATGTTCTTCCTGGCAGATTAATTTTTTTAGACAGGAGATTTATTTTATTAGATACTAATTACTATTTTGTTTACAGATTACAAGTGACAACATATTTCATATTGAAGGTACATAATTTACAGGTTAGAAATGTTTGTTTCAAACTCCTCCTGGGACATAGTTTTTGTTGTATCAAATACAGAGCCAAGTATTTCAGAAAAGTAATATTTAATGGATTCTTCTTTCTTATGCTGTTTTGTTTTAGGAAACAAAGACAAGTTCCAGTGAAACTAAGGGGGAATATTTGCCAACAATTTTAAAAGCTAAAAGAAAGGAGTCAAGGATTAGGAAGTAAATTTCAACACTAATTAGATGCCAATTTGCTAATTACACAAAGCAGTCATTCCTCCCTTTGACTATTTATAAGGAATTATTTTAATTATTGAGGTCAAATTCAAACAATGAAATTAAATAATAGGATGATAATTAAAAATTAATGATAATAACAATATTAATAATGCCACAATCTTGTAATTTAGAGCTGTTGGTTATTCTCTACATCATGAAAATAGGAGATGTCACCCAAAGAATAAAATTCCTTGCTAGCCAACAACTGATGTGTAGAGGAGATGTACAAATACCTGGCATTAAAAACCCCCAAACTTGCTTGACCTTACTTCATTTAGCTAAGAAAATAATCCTGGTTGAAGTCTGTTTTTCCTTTCTGGATATGTGAGTGAACAAACTCTCAATTCTAATTCCCCAAATCCCAGAAATGCCATGAAAAAGCAGCTCTGTCCTACACACCTCAAACACAACCCTCATCATCCAGACACATCTCCTCACCAAAACCCCAATTTTTAACAAAAAACAACAACAAGGAATCCTTACCTGAAGTGTGCCTCCCATGATTCTGGGACATCCTCTGGAAAAGGTCACTGTTGTGTTCATAATACCTGTAGTCCTCGTGCAGGCGGTCGTTCAGCTGCCTTCTCCTCTGGGCGTCGTAGAAATGATCGTAGTAATAGCCCCGGGCGCCGGCGTCGCCGTTCTCCAGCCCGGGAGCGGCTTCCGACAGGAAGGACTGCGAGGAGGAGCCGTATTCCCTGGGCACCTCGGCCAAACTCCTGGCCAGGTAGGAAGGTGCGGACAGTCTGTTGCTTTCTCGCCTCATGATCTCGTGAGGCGGCCTCTGCACCGGCGTTCGGAGGAAGCTCTGGTTCCTGGAAACGATCCCATCGCCGCCGGGGGCGTAGGCAGAGGATGCCGAGTCGGGAGGGCAGAGATCGGTTCGTCTTGGAATGGTCGGACCGTGGCGGATGAAGGAAGGCATCAGATCTGCCAGAGAGCACGGAGGACAAGTGAGAACTCTGCCTGTGCAGCATCAGACCAGCCACGGTGATTTACACATAAAATTCATGTGCAGAACCCACTTAAGGCACCTCTAATGCCTGTGCAGAGTGTCCTGGTGCAGCAGAAACCAGCACACCCCACACCAGGTGCCAGGACACAGCGGTTCTGCCAGCAAAACTGCAGCTGAAAGGAACAAACCAACCCCAAACCCATCAAAAAAAAACACACAAGAAAGAAAGAAACCCAAACCACCCACACTGTGCTGTGGCTGCATCTGTCAGGGTCTGTATCTCTCTATGAGAAGAGTCAATAAAATCCACATATCCTGGCCATTACTTTGGGAATGTTGTCCTTACAAACTGGGAATGACAAGATGTTAATGCCCACAAGAATCCAAGATAGAAACAGAATTCACACTGCCCCCATTAATTCCAAAGTCACAAAGTTCAGCCAGGAAAACGCTGTCATTCCATACATGTTAAGTTCTCAAATGATCATGGAGACATTTCACTTTCTCCTTTAGAATTTCACTGTCTCCCTCCAGTAAGTGAAACATTCCTCCTCTCCCTACTTTTACTTTCAACATGACATAAATAAGCAGTTTCCCTCCAGGTAAATCAATACAGATGGTAACTTTCATTTAGAATGAGGCTATTCCTATTATTAATTACTTTTTATTAACAAACTCTTACAACTTACAGTTAAAATCTGGTGCACCCCAGAAAGTGTCAGCAACAAATTTATTTATTTATTGTGCAAACAAACCCATTTCAGTCTCGGGTTGTCTTCAAAGACCAATGAAACCAAACCTAAGGACACTTTCAGCGTGTATTTGTGGTGTTGTGCCCAGCCCTAGGGGCACAGGGCTGTGGCATCAGAGCCACGGGAAGATCCGCGCATCATCCCAGGTGACCTCACAGGCTGAGTCACGGATAGGACCTGGAGCATTTGCTTCCGCGGGGATTTTATGCAACTGCCTGGCGGGACAGTTATCTCATTCCACAGTGCCCAGACCGGGAAAACAACCACTCTGGGGAAGAGCGGGGTCACAGATTCACAGAACTGCAGAAAGGTTTGGGTTGGAAGGGGTCCCGAAGCTCACCCAGCTCCAGCCCGTGCCGCAGGGACACGTTCCTCTATCCCAGGCTGCTCCAAGCCCCATCCGACCTCACCTTGCGATCTCTTCGGTTCATTTAAAAACAATGGAGACTGCCTGAACCCCGGCCTGCTGAAACTGAGGAACCGAGGATCCAGAAAATCATAAAAAACACAAAACCAACCAAATTCGGGCACGCTGAGCACCCAGTGGACCAACGCGTGCAGGGCTCGCTTTGAAACTCGGGCTTCCTTTCAGCTTTAACTTCCCTCCGTCATCTCCCAGGGCTCATAACAGGATTAAACACACATTTAGAGGGAGAAATAACCCCCACGTACCCACGGGGACAACTCCCCCTCACAGCCCTCACCCCGCCAAGGCCGCGCAGATCGAGGCCCGCCGGACCCGCACTGGCCGCACACAAAGGCCTCGGGATCGGCCCCCCGGAGCCCCGCGACGGCGGCCCCCGGTGCTCCCGATACTCACTCCGCAGCAGCGGGCTCGTCTCCTTCTTCACGTACTTCCCCTGCACCTCGCCCGGCTTGGAGAGCTCCGTCCGCGTCTTCTTCCGCGACAGCATCCCACCTCCCGGCCCGCTGCCACCGCCCGCATGCCCGGCGCCGCTCCCCGCTCCGCAGGGCGGGGGGGGGGTCCGGCCGCCCCCGGGGGCCGGGCCGGGACCAGGAGCGGGGTTGGGATCGGGATCGGGATCGGGCCGGGGGTCGCTGAGGGGACGCGGCGGGCGCGCGGGGCGTTGTGGGAAGGCGGCGGCCGCCGCCCTCCGGGACGGCCGCGGGGCAGCGCAGGGGAGGGGGCGCGGCCACAGCGCCCCCGTGCGGCGGGGAGGGCGCGGCCCCTCACGGAGCGGGAGCGGGAGCCCGCGGGAACGGAAAGCCACAGAAATCCCGGGATGAGAGAAATGCTGGAATGACGGAAAGCCCAGAGGAACAGAAATCCTGGGATGACAGAAATTTCAGAATGACGGAAAGCCCCGAGGAACAGAAATCCTGGAATGTCAGAAAGCCCAGAGGAACAGAAATCCTGGAATGTCAGAAAGCCCAGAGGAACAGAAACCCCAGGATCACAGAAATCCCGGGATGACAGAAATGCTGGAATGGCGGGAAGCCCAGGGAAACAGAAATCCTGGGATGTCAGAAATTCCAGGAACAGAAATCCCAGAATCACAGAAATACCGGGATGACAGAAAACCCAGAATGACAGAAATGGCGGAATGATAGAAATCCTGAGATGACAAAAAGCCCAGAGTAACAGAAATCCCAGAATGAGAGAAAACCTGGAATGACAGAGTGACAGAATCATTGAGGTTGGAAAAGGTCCCCGAGGTCACCGAATCCCAGCTATGCCCGATCCCCGTTTTCCCCAGCCCAGAGCTCTCAGTGCCACCTCCAGGCCTTCCTTGGACACTTCCAGGGATGGAGACTCCAAACCTCCCTGGGCAGTCCCTGCCAATACCCGACAACCCTTCCTGTGGAGAAGTTTTCCCCAATATCCCATTTAAACCTCCCCTAGTAAAGCTTGAGGTGGTTTCTTGTCCCGTTCCCTGCGAGCAGAGCCTCCCCTGGCTGTCCCCTCCTGTCAGGGAGTTGTGCAGAGCCACAAGATCCCCCCTGAGCCTCCTTTTCTCCAGGCTGAGCCCCTTTCCCAGCTCCCTCAGCCCCTCCTGCTGCTCCAGACCCTTCCCCAGCCCCATTCCCTTCCCTGGACATGCTCCAGCCCCTCAGTGTTGTGTCGTGAGGGGCCCAGAACTGAACACAGCAGTGCTTGAGCAGGGGGGATGGACCAGGCACCCACTGTGGTCCCCTCCAGCCTTTCCCATTCCATGACTCTGTAAATGGCTTGCAAAAAGCACTCGATAGTTCCTCTACAAAGGTGAGGAGTAGGGATGCAACTTCAGCTGAAAATAAGCCAAGATGTGTTCACTACCTGTCAGTATTTTACACTTCAATACCATACTTTTATAAAGGAAGAAACTACTTTTTCAGGGCTGTCAAGCCATCCTTTTTATTATTGTGTATGCCTTTGATAAATGTGCAGATACTACTTGAAGCATTTACAACATCCATAGGAAGAGAGGACCCCTGGAAGTGTCCAAGGTCAGGTTGGATGGGACTTGGAACAACCTGGGACAGTGGAAGGTGTCTCTGCCATGGCAGGGGTGGGACTGGATGGGCTTTAGGTCCCTCCCAACCCAAATTATTCTATGATTTTCATGTTGGATAAAAAACCAAAAGACACAAGTATGCATCATACATTAATGTGTTTTTTATGCTCATTATAAATAATGTGTCAGTTGCTTCATCTCTCAGTTTTACATGATGTTCTAAGGACAATATATTACACCAGAACAAAACAAACTCAACAGAAAAAATATACATTTGTTTTCCTTTATACAGAAGTTGTTTGTCATGAAATGACACCAAACAGGAGACTGAACAGGTAAATGATGGCAAACCTGAGTGACAGGGATGGCATTTGCTGGAATTAAACAAAAGGATTTTACTCTTGATCAATCCAGACTGTTCCCCCTGCTGTACCTAACACATAATGTGGCTAAAATCAAATATGTTACAATCCTTTTTCTTTCCTCAATCAGAATTCAAACAACTCATTTTTCCTTGTATTTAAAGTTCTACTTGGGGCATGTGCTCCAATATAGACTTTTAAATCATTCTAAATTGACAAGTAGCACTTCAATTGCATTAATTTTGTACACCTGTATGTAACTTGGGGTCTGTCCCCGTTCAAAACCCCCAACCTGAAATGTCTATGTGCCTTTATTTTCACAGTGATTCATAAAGTAAGAGTTGAAAACATTTAAAACACCTTCTGGTAATGAAGTAGTTCATATGTGACATGGCAGGACCTGTTGAAGGCCTAAAAGTTCAGTGATTTTTGACTGCAACAATAACATTAAATACTTTGGTTTTTGCCTATTCTGCATAGGAGACACATTCATGCACAAAACACCCCTAAATGCTTAATAAATTATGTGTTTCTATGCTTCTTTTCAGTAGCCTGGACTTTGTAAAACAGCTGCTTCCCTTCTGAGCTGACACAATGAATCCAGGAGCAGCGTGACACCCATCTGGAAGCAGCTCTGCCTTTCTCTGGGATCCCTCCCTTTGGCAAGGGATTGTCCTGAATTGTCCTGTGGCAACCGAGCCAGTACAGTACAGGAAGGCAAAAGGCACTTCTGAGAATGAATTCACACCCATCTTCCAGTGAAATTGGGAGTTTTGCCTCAAAAGTATTCACCAACAGGACGTTTTCCTCCTCCTCTCTGCTGTAGTTAAGTTGGTTTTTTTTTTGAAGCTTAATTAAAGAGAATAGAGCAAGGTAAGATAAGAGAGAAAGGGAAAAGCCAAAAGTCCCTTTTCCCTGTTTCTGCTTCTCCCTTTTTGGTGCTGTGCTCTACCAATGTCCATGTTTGGTTTATAAAAGCCTGCTAACTACCAGGAGATTAAAAGAATTAGTTAAGCAGTCCAGCTTTTAAATTGAGCAACATGAAAGTAATTGCACAATGATTTAAGTGAAATATTCATTCCTTCCTTTTAGACTTTGGTCACAGACACAAGTACATCAAGGTCAAGGTATGAAACAGTCTTAAAATGTACTAGACAATAATATTTTTTTCCAAATACAGCTCTGAACCTCATTAATTTTTCCAAATACAGCTCTGAACCTCATTTCTTTTGCTTCCTGGAATTATTTTGGAACTTTGCTAATTTCCACAGCATGGGTTTAGGGTGTGCTCAGTTCCCACACAGCCCTGGTACCCACACAGAGATTTATTATAATGTAACTCAGACCACGTGGTGATGAATAATAAAAGTAACCAGAAATCACTACTTCAGCTTTTTAAACCCTCAGATTTCTATCAATTCAAGACATTTCCAGTTTGTAGAAGATATTTTTGCAGCCTCTGAAAAATCTGTAAATCCTTGAATTTGGGATGACTGAGAGAAATCTCCACTACATGCATTTAGAAGAGCACAGCAGTGAAATAATTTATGAGGACTCCAACATGATGTTCTCCCAAGATTCTATTTCCATTTCCACTTTGTTGCCTGCACAAAGCAATGGAGGAGGAAAAGGAGGAGGAAAAGGAGGAGGAAAAGGAGGAGGAAAAGGAGGAGAAAAAGGAGGAGGAAAAGGTCACTTCCTGTGTCTAGTTCAGTCCACAAACCCTCCAAAATTGATAAATAACCCCAGAGACATGGGGAACATCCTCTCAGCCACATCAGTACACAGTAAAACTCATTTTCCACAGGTTCCTCCACAGCTTGCAGGCAGTGTTGCCCCAGTTTCTGGAGGACTTTTGGCTCATGACAGAATTATCAGCTTGCCAGTGGTCTCTGAGACAAAACCCCTCTTCCTCCCCCTCCTCAATCATGTGTATTTAAAGAGGTTCAGTTTCAAGTATTCCAGTATGGCCCCTGTCCCCAGTTTGACTTAAAAATGTTTAATTGTGTCTTACTGGTCTGAGGGAGGCAGGGCAGGTTAACACACACACCCTTGAGCAGGCAGGCTCTTATCCAGCTGCTTCTCTGTCAAATCCCTCTGTCTTCAAGGTGTTCCCAAAAAATTTCCATTTCTCCACTGATCCACCTCTCATCCCAAATTTTGATGCTCCTCTGCAAGCTGGGTAAGGAGCACCAAGGAAATACTCACCCAAATCCAATTTGGTTCATCCTGCTTTCCCTAAGGTGTGTTTATCTGTGTCTGCTGACATTAATATCCACATTTATAGCTGAAGGAAGCTGATTTAGGCTGTTATTCCCTGAGTTCTTCATAATGACACTGAATGTGTTTCTTCCTGACTAATGACAGATTCTGCACCAGGATTAACACAAAAGACAAGACTTTTCCAAATGATTCCTCAGGTCAGAGCAAATGCTGCACTCCTGGCAAAGCTCCATGTTCCTGAGGGTTCCAACAACAAAATCCCACTGACAAAATGATCCAAGTGCCCCCTCTTCATTCTTCTGCCAGCTGTTAAATAAATACACTGCTCTGCTTTACTGAATGTACAAATCACATAAACAACATAAACATAAACAAAACTCCCATCTTTGCTTCTGCTGAGTGACTCTTCCTTGGTTTAACTTATTTCCATATACAAAACCAGTAAGGCTTCAACAATTCAGAATTGTCTGGCAGCACAGCTTAAAAAAAAATAAAAGGAAATAACAGTCTTTATTTGCTAGCTGGGGAATTTCTTCAGATGAAATACTGTCCCACTTAGTTGGAGGCAGTAGTCTAGTTCTGTATTTTAAATAAATCTCTTTTTTTTTCTGAGCTCTGCAGAGAAACGGCCATGAAGAACAACCCAGAAGCCTCATGAATAATTGCTTTAGAGAAGCCAGAATCAGTTTACAGGACACAGCCCATAGCAGCAAAGTCTTGCCTTCAATAACATTTCTACTGACAGTGTTGAAGATGACCCATCAGCATTTCTAGGTTTGGAGAATGAAGAATTTTAGAAAGTTGAAAATATTTTTAAGTTTTCAGTTCAACAATCTGAGTTTGCTTTAGGCCTTTGCTTCAATCTAGATGATCCAATACAGGAAATTCAGAATTTGGATTTTAAATGAAAGCCAAGCATCAAAGTAAGTTAACCTAGAAAAACATAAGTTTGGGTTTTTTTTTACATTGTGATGATTACATTTAGGCAAAACTCAGCAGAAAACCAGTTTGGGAGCCAACAAACTTCTCCTTTGGCAGTGTCCAGTTTGGGAATCAGCTCAGTGCTCTCTGAGGAGGCATCTGTAACTAAAACTCATTCAGTAAAAAAAAGGCAACGCAGTGAGAAGCTGAAACATTCCCATTTCAGTAAAGTGCACGGGGCTGTGACACAGAACAGCTTTGCTATGACCTGATCTCTGGTGCTGGGCTGAAGGAAGGGGAGGCCAAGTTCTTCACTATCCTGTTGAGGTTGGCAATCTTCTCTTCCAATAAATAATTCTTCCTCTCTGCAGTTTTCTGCCGCTGCTCCGTCACCTCCAGAGCCTTCAGCAGCTGCGCGTTCTCCACGTAGAGATCCTTGACCATCACGTCTGCCTTGGTGTTCTTGGAGAGCTGGGTTAGGAAAGGGACACAAGCATGCAGCAAATGACAAATTAAAACCCCAAAGGAGGATCTGGGAAGCAGGTAAATGTGTTAATATCAAATATCAAAAAGGAAAACCCCATTCCTCTCATTAAAAACCCAGGGTGTTCAGGGATGCTGTGAATATTTTGAGACTGGAAAGGTTTTTTAAGGAGATGGGGTAGGTAATAGAAGGTTTCAAATTAACCTTGTCAGGTGAGTTCTGCTTTACAGCATTTATCCTCTAAGGATAAATTTAGGGCACAAGAGAATCCACAAGCCCAGTGATCCCCACAGAGAGACTTCCAAAACCCCCAAAATCACATCAAACAAAAGATGTATTTGGGGCAGGAGGCCTCAAAGAAATCAAGACTTGATTTTCTCTTCAGGAAATTTTTTCCTTCCTTTTCAAAACAACTTTTCCAGTTAGCATCCTCAGCTGAAATTTGATTTTTGTTTCTTGATTCAGGAAATCAATGAGTAGTGGATTCAGTCCCTAGTTTGGAGTTTTATGAAGTTTTGGGCTGTAGTTGAGCTCAAAAGCATTAAATAAAACCCCTTTTAACTTTATTCTGAACAACTTAGCAGCTTTTACCCACTTAGGGGTTTACAGAAGGAATGAGGAAGTTTTGAGGCAGTTCAAGAACACTTACTTGTTCTTTCAGCTGATTTACTTTATCTTGGAGAAGCCTCTTCACAAGCCTCAATTTCTGCTCCACATCCATCATCCGCTCTTCCATCATTTTGAGAAGCTGCTCATGACCCCCCTGGAATGCAATATTTATGTGAAAATCAGTTAAAAATCAGTTCCCAGTCACCAGTCCATTTTGTTTTTCCAGTTTATGCTCAGGAAAACAGCTGAGCCTCCACACTTCAGTCTGGTTTAGAGGCAACTAAATTAATAAACCCTTCATTGAAGCCAAATAAGCCAAATATTCTGGCAACACTTAAAGGACACTCAGCATTGCACTGATTTTCCAAGTAAATGACACTTGGAATTACCAAATCAAGGAAAAATGATACTAAAATCTAAGCTTTGTCTTGTCTGTAGCAGTCAGAGCTGGATATTTCCTTTTCTTGTTCTTTAGTGCTGCCAAATTTCTGATGTACATGGGAAACAAAATGCCAATTGAATGATTAGAATAAAAATCAGGTGAAGTCATAAAGTCATGCTTGACAATGTAACTCCCCCATGCCAAAGACCCCTAGAGTAATATCCAAAAGAAGTAGGATTCCAAACTTCACTTTTTTACATCTTTTTAGATTAGTTTTCATAACCCTAAACTGGTTTTCTTCTTTGTCTTCAGCAAAGTGAGAGTGTAACTAAAAGCATCATAATTCTGTGTTATGAGGTTGTTACACCAACACCTGAGGGAATTTTTCCCAAATAAATAAATAAGAAATATCAGGAATTACAAAAGAACTTGTTTGGATTTAGGAACTTTAGACATTGACTGCAGAAATATTTAAACTTTATTTTAATGCCTGTTTGTTATTCAAATTCTAGGCAGTCATAAACTTTGAGAAAGCATCAACCCAAAATAAAACACCTTCAAACCCAAACCCATCCCACCTGTGGAGGAGGATAAATGAAAATCTGCTTCAGGTAGGGAGTTCCTCATCCAAAACCCTACAAAATGATCCCCTGGGGGGGCTGATTTAAGCTCACTCAACATTTTATTTGCTGTATGTAGCATCAGAAACTCAAATCTGTGCATGAGGTTATGTGATAATTCATTTTTATGAAAAAACTTACATTTAAGTCACCTAGAAAACAGTTTTACAGTGTGGGTGGAGTGGGTATTTTTCTGAATTAATGGAATTTGACTGGAATTCAAAACCCTGGAACCACTTTCCACTGGTTGCAGGAGCCTTGAGTGAGTAATTTGGTGGAAAAGAAGAATTAGAGAGGTCTCAATACCTGTGATCCCTGGGTTTTTTTGCCTTAAATGTTCTCACTTCACATTATTTCATGTTAAATGGGAGAAGTCAGCTTTAAGGTCATTAAAAATAGGAGAAAAAAGATCTTTACAAGCAAAATAGTTCATGGCTTCAAGTAGAAAAATCACAGGCTTTAAAGAGGTGTTTTGCTGAACTAATTAAGTATTAAAATCCTAATTTAATCAAGTTTGAGACAAAATAAAATCTGTAGAATTTTATCCAATGAGCAATAACTTTCCCTTGTTACTTTATGGCCCCAGCAGAAGAAGATCCCTCATTTTCTTACATTTTCAGGTACATCTGCTAAAGAAAAGCAGAGTTTCTGTACTCTAGTACATCCCCACCACAAATCTTTCCCAGAAGTCTTGATATAAAAATGTTCATTATCATAGATAAATATTTTGTCTAAGACTTGTTCATTCTTTAAGTGGAAATTATTGATTTCTATGAAGACAAGAGACATTATGCTTAAAAAAAAAGATTTTATTTTTCATTTACATCCAAAAAAAGTCATCTTTCCCTGTTAAAAAGTTTATACATCTTATACAAAAATGCAGTATAAATACCCCAGATTTTCTTCAAATCTCATATAAAATTAGTACCATTTGAGAAAAATAGGCTCTTTCCCGTACTGAACAACTGCACATTTTAAATAACATAAATAAAACCCATTTGTAACAAATTTTTAAAAAAAAAAGCTTCTGGAAGCTTCTGAGCTTTCACAAAACAGCTTCTAGACAAATAAATAAAATAACACTGTGGACACGGGGTTTTTTGCGACAAAAAAATAGAAAAAAAAAAGAATTTGATCCTCAAGTTTCTCAGCTTATGCCAGTTCTGTGTTTTTTGTGTTTTTATCATGGAAAAGGAATGGGATCAAAAGCAGCCAGAGGTGTCAGAGGTGCCCGATCCTCCGGTAGGAATCTGCATGCACTGCTCGCTGCTCCGGTAGCAAGGCCTAGAGAAAGAAGGCAAGTGGGAATACTTCACCCTGATATCCAATTTTTTTCTTCAAAACAAGTACACTTCAAGCAAAAAAAAAATCACCAATACAAGCAAAGCAAGCAACACAGGACAAAAAAAAAATACAAGCACACACAAAGAGAAAAACATGCAGAGTATTTTGTATTTTCCATCTGTAAATGGGAGTATTTGCACTACACGTACACAGCTGGGGGTATTTTCTACATCTAAGGACTCTCATCTGTGGTTTTTAAAAGATCAGTGGCAGTGATGAAGTTAGCAAAGTTTTTTAGAGGAAATCCTCCTCCATCTCTCTCTAAAAATCTCATTTATAACATAAAAATCTCATATAATAGATATAAAACCTCACAGATTGCCAAGCATTTGGGAAAAATGTAGCCAAACTGGCTTTCCTTGGAAAACTTTGCATTTCTATCTCAAACCTTGTTGTTTTTCCCTCAGAGTGAACAAGCAGCTGGTCAGAGGTGATATGAAATTTGAAATCAAGAGCTGTACAAAAGGGGAATTGAGCAGCTCCAATATTAATCAGTGCCAGGCAAACTTTGGGAAATATTGGGTAATTAACAGGCTCCCAAATTTAGTTATTGAGAAAGGGATATGAGGTAATCACAGCACTGGACACAACAGAAACAGTCACTGGGAACTGAGAAGAGTCCAGACAGGTTAACACAGCTCAGGAGTTATAATTTAATTTAATTTAGTGAAATTTAAACATGTAACAGCAGCCTTTGGATGAAAATAACTCACGACTGACTGTAAAATGAATGAAAAACCACAGACAACCAGGATCAAAACTCCAAAGCAGGATAAACACAAAACAATTCCATTAAAAAAAAAAAAAGGGGGGGAGAGGGATAACTTTGGATACCTCATGACACAGGATCTAAAAAAGCTGCAAAATGCAAAAGCAGCAGCAGAACTAAATTATTCACTTTACACAGAAAGCGTGGAGTTAACCTGACCTTGTACTCACTGGTGAAAGGATGATGGAGAGGGATTGGGATGGAAGCTTTCAGGGTGCTAAAGGGGACATTAAAAGGGACATGAGCTCAACTAAATGTTAAACCCAAAAAATCAGGATGGCAAAGAAAAAAAATCAGAGATTCAAGCAGGAGGTGCTTACAAGAAGCAGCAAAGTGGAGACAAATAAATTTGGCTTTTATAAATGCAGGTTTTTAATAATGATTCAGGAAGTTATGTAGTAAAAAAAGGGTGTTATAAACCAGAATATCCACTCATTTTAAGGAAATTAAAAAAAAGAAAAGAGTTGAAAGGATTAATTGCATTAATAGCAAATATTTGCAAAGCCTCTCTAAGTATTTTTAAATTCCAGGAAATATAGGAGCAATTCATCTCTAGAACTTCAAGTTCCAGGATGTGACTCGTTTGCAGATTGTTCTAAAATCTAAATTACAAAGTCATCACTCCTAATGCAATCCCAGCACATTCATTTGCAGCTGCCACTGCTGCAATATGGCTTTGATTGGTTTTTAAATTAAACTGCACATTTTGCTCCCCATGGTGTGGGACCAAGTACATCAGCCTGTGGTGATGCACTCCTGAAAAAGAACCTTACAATCAATTTATTTCTACTTAATCTGGAATTACTTGCTTTTATTTCTTTATTTTTTTTAAGAAACACTTTGATTTTATGCCTTTCTTAAAAAGAAATTACTCCAAGTTTTCAATACTTTAAAAACTGGTTATTGCCTATACTTCTCCATAATACCTTTTTTTCTGGAATACTATTACCATATTTAGAGATTTTTGAGCTTCAAAGTCTTGGTCTTATTATTATTATTTTAAGGTATTATTTTAAAGCATAACTGCAACCTAAATTTAAAATATAAGATAAATATAAATATATATATTTTAAAATATAAAATATAACCCTAACCCTTTTCGTCCTACCAGATGAATAAATAGCTAATAGTATTTTATCTAATTTATTTATCAATCTAAGTATAAATCTAAATAAATATCTGATCTAAAATAGATAAAATACTAAATATACATTTAGGTTACTTAGAGTTTTATCTTTTCTCATAAGATAAGAGTTGTAACATTATTTTAAGACCTTTGGCCTGAGCCAAAACTTCAGAGATATAGAGATCCTTTCTGAAGAAAAGGATCATTTGGCAGTTTTTATATGGCAGATGCAAACATTTCTATTGCCTGTAATTCAGTTTTACAAGGTAAAAAATTAACAGGAAAAGCAACTCTGCCCAACGTGGGCAGTGGATGAATTAATCTTGCTTGGAATTGGTTTTTCCTTTAGAAATGCCAGTGTTGAAGTTTCTGTACCACACTTAGCAGTGCCTTGTCTCATGGCCAAATCAGGAAAATTGATCTTAGAAAAAGGATTAATTTTCTACAACAAATTATTTATTAAATATTTAATTATTTATAAATATTTATATATTATTAAACAAAGGATTTGCTACAACAAATGTGACAGCAACAGCTCAAATGAGGATTTTAGGTGATGGATGCCTGTGCAATATCTGGTGTGATGTATTTTAAAAATAATAGTCATTAGGTAAAGAAACAATAAAAAAGCCCCTATAAACACTTACTGCACATGGAGCAGAAGGAGAAAACCCAGTTAAATGTGGATGGGAGTGGTTTGATCTCAAAAAAAAAATGAAGATTTCAGAATGAAGCTCTGCCTCAGGCTAACCATGCCTAACAGCATTTTTTACACATCTCCCTGCTGGCAAGGAAATTTAATTTTTGAACTGGCATAAACAGAGAACGGATCTCACCAGAATAAACAAAAAGAACCCAACCCAAGACAACTAAACCAAAGATTTTCACTTCCAAAGGGGGTGAAGCCTTACCTGCTGCATGTTTGTCCCCGAGGGTCTGCTCTCGAGCTCTTCCTGGAGGCGCTGACTCCTCCTCTCTGCCTGGAGCAGCTGCTGGTGGAGCTGCAGGAATTGTTCCCTGGGCACCGTGGCACAGCCTTGCTGCTGGGAGCTCTGGCTACGCATCCCCCCGGACTGGAGCATCTGGGGAAGGAAAAAAAAATCCCCAAAATCCCATCAGCCATTCAGCACCTGCTCCTTTCTGCCAGGGGTGCACAGGGAGCAGCTCAGAAATCTGCTCTCTGATTTCTGGTGTGCAAGAGGAACACGCCTGGGCTTGGTGGTACAAAAGGAGCAGGCAACTTTTTCCCAATGGGAAAAAGATGGAATTTCACACAAAGGAAGCTGGGTTTGGTTCATGGTTTCAGGCCTGAATTATAAAAGTCACTGAATTTTTGATGGATTCCTATCAAAGTTTAGCTGGCGAGGTTTAACTAACAATAATTCCCAATTTCAAGGGGAAGGCTGGAGTTGTGCTGATTATTAATTGTGATTATTTCAAGTCTTTAGGATGGAAAGGGAACATTTATCTCTGATATTATGTTCAGAATTCAGTATTTAACACCCTATAGATATTTCCTAATGTTCACTTCTAACTGTGGAAATATTAAGAGCTAAGACAGTCACGTGAAATAATTTAGAATTTTTCCAGACTAAAGCAAAACACAGGTAAGTAACTCACAGCTGAAAGAGTTAATTATACTAAAAAGGACCAGAACTGGACAGTAAAAATCTCTGGTGGCTTAGAAAAACTCATTTGCAGCTGGAATTAGTGTAGCATTAATAATTTCTTCCCATAAAGAAGAAACCACTACTCTGTTTCCTTAGCAAAAGGTGTATAAGATTATCTTAGTGATTTCAATTTTCCTTTCACAACTGATTTTCATTTTCTTTTCACAACTTATTTTAATTCCCTTTCACAACTAGAAAATAATCAATTTGGGTAATATTTCAGTTATTGACTTCACTTCTAACTGTAAATATTTTTCACAATGGTGCAGCTCTTCTGGCCCTGGTACCATCCCCATCTCTGCTGGTTCAGGCAAACAAAAAATAGGTTTATAAATACTTCAAAATAAAACTATTTTTATTTTTTAAAGCTATTTAGGGGTTCTCTTTGTCTGTAAAGGAGCTGTTCTTTTCCTGACAATACAGACAGTGAAAAAAATGAGCTTTTGGTGGAATTTTTTTCAAGGTTCCTGCCATGATGTGAAGCACACGAGTAACTAATGAGGAAACAGTCAATTAGTGTTAATAGCATCTTAAAAATAAATTCTAATGAAACAGCAATGAAAACAACATAGCCCTGCTGCATTCAACTGTGGAAGAAAATGAAACAGCCATGAACTTGCTAAACTATCAGGATGATGCCAAGGGGGACCAGAAATTAATTAATTTAAGGAAACATTGGAGAGTCTGGTGGAAAAGCATGCAGGCACCAGAGGTAAATATGCAAACACCTTCAAGCCTCACAGTCAATGGGGTAGCAGGAAGCCACTTTTCATTCCCTCACTTCCAATTTTAATTCTTTTGGAAGTAATAGGGAGATTTCTCTCCATTTTCATGGCAACCCCTTAGGAACACGCAGCTCCTTGGGATACAGAACCACACTGCACAACACATTCACCACAAAGAACTGTCCAAAATTGACATTGAAATGAATAGTGGCTTCTTTACTTAAGAGATGCATGGAATAAAAAGAAAAGAAATCCAGAAAAAACAAAAATAAAGGAATGTTTTCTCCATGCTATGAGGGTACATTAAAAATCATTGCTCTACCTTCGCACACTATTTCAGAGAGAGAACTGCCCCCTTCTCTGCTAGTTCCAACCACTGAGTTCTAGCCAGGTTAGCCATGGACAAAAGGAGAACAGGCACAAAAGAGAGAGTTAGAAATCACAAATCACTGGGTGGATGTTGTACACCCCTGCTGGGAAAGGGTTACCAGGAGGAACAGAATCCTGCGTGTTTGAAATGCACATTTCAGGGGAAAAAGCAATCCCAGGCTCGGTGTTTATGGCTTTAAGTGTTTGGCATTTTCCCAAAGCTTAATTAAGGCTATATAAATAAATTCACAGGGAATATAAACAGCCTTTTCATTAACTTGTCAAAATCTCGTATTTCCTAATTAGGTTTTTACAGTTTTATTACTAATTACAGAGGATTTTCAGCCTAATGGCTCCCATTTGATGAAAAACATGAAACCATTTAAAAAGTGTTAAAGAAGCCTCATCTAAAAAGATGTTTTGACTTATGGAACAAGTCAAAATTGCAGTTTTTAAATTTTTTTTTAATATTATGTTTTAAACTCAAACCCAAGACATCAAATTTAGGCAAGACTACTGAGAGAGAACTTGGAGGTTTGGGCTGACTTTATGGGACACACTGAACACAATTAAGTTGCCCATTCCTATAACCAAGGACTCCTAAATTTTGATATCCAGCATGATTTGTCTCCAGCAGAACTTGTACAGCAGATTTTGGAAGAATCTCCACTGAAGTTCTCACTCCTGACTTTGAATTAACAGTAAGCTGTGTAAATCGATAATTTTATCATGATTTAGGTAATATTAAGCTTAAATTCAGCAACTTATTCACAGAGGAAATAAGAACAGGTTTCTACATTAAGAGCAGCATTACACAAATATCAGGAAATTTGAGGTTTAGGAAGGAAGAGAGAAGTGTCAGCCTAGCCTGAAGTACAGAAATAAATTTCTTTGCTATTTGATTTTATATCTGAAGCAGTATGTGAATTATGACTAAGCAAAACATGCTTCAGAGGGCAGGATGGTTGCCACACGAATCAGAAAGATGAGCTTAAACATCAGGAGAAGTTAATTCTTCTAGTTTCAATCAGTTTTCTCTGTTGCTACACATCCGTAAGTTGTTCTAAAATAAAATAAATTCAGTAAAACAGTGATAAATGCCCACAGTCAGCACTGATTGAGAAGTACCTCCATTAACTGATCATCCAGCTTGACTTGCTTTTTTCTTAGCCCTTCATTTTCTGAGCTGGTTTCCAGTTCACGCTCAAGAGAATTCATCTGACTGATCTATGAGAGACAAGAAGTTTCCTTAAAAAAGCAGCAATTTGTCATTTTATCTCTTCTTCCCCCCTCAGGAACCACTGAATACCAAGACAACTCAAGTCTAAAAACCAGGAATATTTGGATTATGTCTCCCAGCAGTGCACAGAGCCCTGTCAGCTCCTTCACACACAAATTTGTGAGAGGCAAACAGCACAAAATTCAGAGTAGGAGAAGAAAGTTCCAGCTTTTCCCTTGAGCTTCTGAGAGATGGAAACTCTCAGAACACACTGATTTGTGTGTTTAGCACCCAGAACTCACCTTCCTGTTGGCAGATGACAACTCCTTCTGAAGCTGTTCACACTCTCTCTTCAAGCTCAGCTTCTCCTGCTCTATGGCTTTGACAATCCCTGACTGGCTTTGATGCTTTTGGTGCTTTAGGGAAAGGATTGTGGATTCCAGCTGTCGGATCTGAGGAGATCAGAGAGGAGCAAACGTGAAAAGACGTTCCAGGTAATTCCACTTCATCTAAAATACCAAAGTTGAGTTTGGACTCACAGAATCCCAGGGTGGTTTAGGTTGGAAAGGACCTGAAATCCCATCCCATTCCACCCCCTGCCATGGGCAGGGACAACTTCCACCATCCCAGGCTGCTCTGAGTCCTGTCCAACCTGGCTTTGGACATATCCAGGGACAGCCACAGCTTCTCTGGGCAAATCTGGAGTATTTTTAACATATTTGCTTTGATATCTTGGCCTTCTCTGCCTTCATCCTCCCCATAATCCACTTAATACTACAAGCCAAGAAATTGCACAAGAAGAATGTAAGGAATATTAAGAATTTTTGTTAACTTGAGGCTGGACTGAAATCTTAGGACAAAAATTCCCAGGATTGTCTTTTAGAGAAGAGAAATATGTTGAGAATGTTATGGATTCTCAGTCTCTGGAGATATTCAAAACACGCCTGGATTGTGATCTATGCAAACAGAGCAACCTCCAGAGCTCCCAAACCCTGTGATGTGCCAAGCTTGCCCAGGTTACCTTTTCCCTGGAGTGAGCCAGGTCTGTTTTAGTGCTCTGCACTTCCCTCTGCAGCCTCTCGTTGTCCTGCCTGAGCAGCCTCTGCTCCTGCTCCGGCGGCTGCTCCAGCTCCTCCCAGTGGATCGGCCCCCGCTGGTCCTGCAGCCCTGAGGGAGGCACAGCCACTTCCAGAACCCGGTTCTTAAGACAGACAGAATTGCAGGGTTAGGCCTTCAACAAAGAAGCAGACATTTGCTCTATTCAGGTGGGTTTGAGGTGGATTTGCAGCAAGTGCAGGCTCCAAAGTTGCAGCACTCCCATCTCCCTCCCAGCCCACTCGCTGTTTTCCCCTCAAGAAATCCAATGTGCAAATCCCAAATGTTTCCCCCTCTACTAAAATCATGGATAATGGCTGTGTGCATGAGGAGAACACAGAGTTCAGCAACACAAGAAAAGCAATTTATGCTCTCTTTAGAGCCAAACAGAACTCAGTGTTATATATTATGCACTAATAGCTGTAATTTAGCTCCTGTTGTACAATTCTGAAACAGCCTCTTTTCCATGTGGACATTAAATATTCCTTAATTACATGGCAAAGAAGCCAAATTAGTAACTGAATTCATCATAACAATCCCAAGACCACTGTCTACAACCTCCTTCAGTTACAAATCCTCATTAGCTGAGAGGCTGCTATAATTCTGTACCTTCCAAACCCAAGTTGCACTGAAAATTAGATCCCCTGTCAATGACTAGGTTAATTTTTATAGTTGATAGGTGTAAACTAATACATTGCCCACAGATTTGGGGGTTTTATTGGCAAAAGGTTTCTTTTAGGTAAGAATGGAGACGGACTGATCATTGCCTGTCCACGCTCAAAATACAGATTTTTAAAAATCAGCTTCAAACATGCACATTATACCCAAAATACAATAATTACAGCTACCTACTGAGATCCCTGAAACCCTTTACCTTTTCACTGGTGCTCTGCAGCTGTTTGTGCAATGCCATCACTTCTTGTTTCAGAGTTTCCTTCTCCTGCTGTGTCACCTGCAGGTCGGATTTCAGTCGGGACATTTGGAGGTTGGTGCTCTGCAGAGTTTCATTGAGGCTCTGAACCTGTAAAGAACAAGAGCACAGCTTGGCTTTTGCTGGACCAAGATTCCCTGTGTGGATCAGGGATCCCAGGTATTTAGGATGTCTGATGGAAGGAGTGAAGTTAAAACACTGATTCCCCCCTCTGAAAATGTTAAATTGAGTTTATCCCCCTCTACAGCTCCCAGACAGGAAGGTGGAGCTGAAGGGGTCAGGCTCTGCTCCCAGGGAACAAGGGACAGGATGAGGAAACAGCATCAAGGTGTGTCAGAGGAGGTTTAGATTGGATATTAGGAAAAATTTCCTGATGGAAAGGGTTTTTGAGCATTGGCACAGCTGCCCAGGGCAGTGTCAGTCCCCATTCCTGGAGGGATTTAAAAGCCCTGTGCATGTGGCACTTGGGGACACAGGTCAGTGATGGCCTTGGCAGTGCTGGGGGGATGCTTGGACTCCATCTTAGAGGGATTTTCTATCTTTAAAACTCTCAAATTCCTAAATGAATTTGCATCTTTCTGTTCCAAGCTCTCACCCACTTTGAATAGAGCCACAATACTGCATTCACCAGAAACATCTTCCAGCCCTGAGCATTTACTGTGTTATGCTGGAAAAAATCTTTCCCTTGAATTATTTATTCCTCCTGGCAGCCCATGGCCAAGGAGAAACTCCAGGAATGCTCAGCCAAGCAGGGAACCACTTGATCCCATCCCTGCACCAAGGACAGAGGAACAACAGCAGAGCCTCTGCAGCGTTTTAGGAATCACCAGGCAGAGGGAATTGGCAAAAGTAGCTTGGTTGAAGAGAGAAAAACCCCCCATTGTGTTTAACAAGTTTCCTTTTGTGCTTTAAGAACATCACTTTGAAAGCCCCTCAAAGCAGCCAGCCTCAGCTGCAGAGCATCAGAAGGAGGTTTTCATGAGAAAAAGCACTACAAGAGATGATCAGAATGCTTTTCTCCAGGGTTATAACATCAATCAGGGTTTCATACCTTGTCCTGGGAGAGGCTGAGCTGTGCTTTCAGTGCCTGACTCTGCTGCTCCCAGGATTTCTGCTCCTGCTTCAAGCTGCCCACTGCACTCTCCAAGCAGCTGACCTGAGCTACCTGCAATGAGATTACATCAGGAATCCTCACTCAAGGAATTTTTTTTAAACTCAATTTGACTTCAAGAGTTACCCTAGAGGGAGTTAAAGCTAAGGAAGGAAGGAAGGAAAATGCAGGAAAGCAAAAAAACCCCTCAGCTCCCTGAATTTCCACACAATGGGATTATTATTTACAGTGTGCAGATTGCTCTGCTGCAGTCCAGAGTTACAGTAAGTTAGAGATGCAATAAAAGTCCAAGAACACTGTCTTCCTTGTCCTGCTGCAGTATTTATATCCAGGCCTCTCTTCCTTGCAATGTTTGGAATTTTCTACATAATCAAATTACAGTAAAGCTGTGCTTCAGAATTCAAGCTTTCCTCTCTAAGTCCAGCTAGGGAAAAAAAACATCCAGGCAGTGATAATTAAGCTTTTATCTGGCTTGAGGGTGAGGAACAAAAATCCAGAGCAGTTTTACAGGTTATGGTGGCACAGATAATGATACAGGAATTTTAACAGCCCTTTACAGCACGTGGTGGTGTGGATTTGCAGTCCTTATTACCTTATCAATACATCTGTTCAGCTCCTCACTCAGGGCTTCCTTCTCCTTCTGCAGCTTTTCATTTTTAGTGGTTAAACTTGAGACTTCATTTTGGAGGTCAGCGAGATCAGGACATCTGGGCAGCTGTGGGAAACAAACCCCTCACAGTTACATTCCTGTGCTGTGGCAGAATTTGGCACAAAAATCATGGGATGCCCAAACAGTTTGGAAGAGACCTTTAAAGGTCATCAAATTCCAATCCCTCTGGAACAAGCAGGGACACCTTCCACTATCCCAGGTTGCTCCAAGCTGTCCTTGAACACTTCCAGGGATCCAGGAACAGCCACAAATCCTTTGAGCAGCCTGTGCCAGGCCTCCCCACCCTCACAGGGAAGGATTTTTTCCACAATATCCCATCCAAATCACCATTAAAACACACAGAAGGAAAACCACTGCAGTGCTGACTTCCAAAGCTTTTCCCAACTGACCCAGTGCTTTATCACTGCCCTTCCTCATTGCATCTCCTGCCTGTAATTACACCCCAGCCACAATCCACTCCTTTCTGAATAGACCTCAGCTGCTTTTGCTTTTTAAGACCATTATCCACCCTGAGCACTGGGTGCCTCAACTGAGTGTTTTACACCGTGCAGAAAATGACTTTGTGGAGCCCTAATCAGGGAACTGACTCATTTGAAGCCTTCATTATCTGTGTTTATTAGCATATATTTACAGCCAATTGAACTGTGCTTGTACAGGAGATAACTGAGCTCTCCAGGAAATTATCCTCAGATGTTGGGAGACTCTGATATCTCCAGATGGGTTTAGCAACAGGAATTCCCCCTGACAGAACACGCTGGAAGAGCTCACTCTTTAAATGGAGCTAAAATGGGTTATCTCTAGTTACACAGGGAAATGTTCTCCTGTGGATGCCATTTGCCCTGTCTATTCCTTAATTAAAGCTTTAAATCTTTATCTCGACCAAAGCTTCTCTTTATAGATCCACTACTCCCAAAAATATTTAAGCAAAATTTAAGTGAACCCAACCTTATTTGAAGAATTGTGCCTTGCACCTGGGAACTGTTTCAAGAGGAGTAACATTCCCTTACTTTTATGACCTTTTTAAAAGAAATTAACTACTTCCACCTCTTAATTTTCATCCCTTAAGAGATGGTGAAAATAAATCTGATAACACTCAATCCCAGAAGGGGATTGGGTTGGAAGGGAACTTTAAAGGTCATCAAGTTCCAATCTCTGGAATAAGCAGGGACACCTCCCACTATCCCAGGCTGCTCCAAGCCCCACCCAACCTGGCCTTGGACACTTCCAGGGATTCAGGGACAGCCACAGCTCCTCTGGGCAATAGATTGCCATACCTGTTTTGTCTTCTCCAGCTCCTGCTTGAGGATGTGGTTCTCCTGCTCCAGCAGATGAGCTTGAACCTTCATTTTCGACACCTCCATCTCCAAAGACGACACCATATTGGATGTCTGCAAAAAAGAAAAGGCTCAGATTTCAATTCAGGAGACTCACAGAGCACCAAAGTTTAAGCAGAGGATGCTGCAGCCACTGGATAGAGCTGAGATGGCACTGGATGAACAACAGCCACGCTGGAAAGTGCAAGGAAATATTTGGCATCACAAAGCTGCTTTTTCAAGGCAAACCTGCACATTTTTCCCTCCTGGCTTTTGGCTGCTGCTGTATTTAAGCCAGCGCTTAGCAAAGCTCAGCTCTGAAATCCCATGCACATCCCAGGATAGTTGGGATGCCAATTCCAAAGCCCCTGCAGTCCAACTTTCCCACCAAACCCTGTACCTCTATTTTGGAGTTTTCCAGTTCCTCTTTCAGCAGCAGCCTCTCCTTTTCCCATTCTTCCAGGGTACACTTCCCTTCTTCCCTTTCCTTTTGCTTGAGCACCCTTGCCAGCTGTTGATTGAGATCCTGCACATCTGCTTGGTTTTTGGAGTTCCTCTGGCTGAGTTCTGTATTTTCAGAGTCCAGCTGTTGGTTCCTGGTCTTCAGATCCGCCACCTGAGCGGGGACAGGAATGATTTTACACCAGGAATGAGATTTTGGATATTTCCTTTCTGTTAAGGTGATTAAAGATCAGACAAGTCTTGCTCTGGCAGTGACTCCAAACAAATAATTTGTCCTAATTGGCCTTAATTAGACCAGTCATATCAGTCACTCAACACAGCACATTTTGCCATGCTGGTGTGGATTTTGAGGGTTATCCTAAAAGATTATTCTGAGCAAGTATTTTCCTAAGCAATACCAAGATTTCACAGATGTAAAAGGTAATGGTTCCTTCTATTTCACCCATTATAAAAAGCCACCCCTAAAATAAAAGCAGGAACCACACAGATACAACTGGCGGCATTCCTAGACCAAGCCAGCTGGGAGATGAGTAGAAGTTGAATCATAATCTCTATTTCCCATGGGCTACTGCAGAGAATCACAAAAAAACCTACAAAACAGAAGATTTAAACTTTGGATTTCTACAAAATAAACTTTCCAAGCTGACTGTGGAAAGTGCTCTCTCAAGCCTGCAAGCTGGACAATTACAGCTTTTCTCTTATGAGCAGCTTAAGCAAGCCTCAAATCAATCCCAAAGAGGCAATTAAAGATTTATCAAAATGGTTAAATTTATAAAATGCTCATTTTCTGCTGCCTTTGTGACTATCCAAGAAACAGCTTTGATGCAGTGATGATTTCCACAGAGAAGGTTCTGGGCTCAGGCCACACACCTGCTTCTTCAGGTTCTCAACCATCTTCTGCACAGCCACCTTCTCCTTCCTCACAGCCTCTATCTTCTGCCTGTGGAAAAATGAAAGCTCATTAACACTAAAATCAATTATCAATGTACACAACTGCAAGATTGCACAGGAGGACATCACCTCAAGTTGTGCCAGGTGAGGTTTAGATTGGATATCAGGAAAGATTTCTTTACTGTCAAGGGCAGTGGTGGAGTCCCCATGCCTGGAGGGATTTAAAATCCATGTGGTGTGACACTTGGGGACATGGCTCAGTGATGGTTTTGCCAGTGCTGGGTTAACAGTTGGACTTGATGATCTTAGAGGTCTTTTCCAACCTTATTGATTCCAAAAATGAGCTGGTTTTTTTTAACACCACCAGAAATGGTAATTGTGGATATTTATTTATTTATTGCTCAGCATCCTTGTTCTGCATCAACTTGGCAACTGCTCAGCCTCTCAAGGTGCCCCAAATGGGTCTTTCCTAGAGGGGAAGAATAATCCCAGGATGATGGATGGTTCTGCACTTGGAAAAGACCCAACCACTGGAATAATCTGTCAGATGAGCCTCTCCCTGCCTTTGCTGAAGCACAAATAATTGCATCAGGTCAGCTCCTAAGTCAGTCCTGTGCTCGTGTGTGTTACTGGGTCACCTCAATGCCTGCAGCTAAACCCCTGCCTGGCTCTGGGGCTGGGCAGGGAAAAGGATGAGGAATAACCTGTCAACCTGCTGGATTCCCAACAGCACCATGAAATAACCCCAGTTTGGATTTACACAGCACTAAACACACAAAGAGCTTGGAGAGAAGGGATGAACCCATTGTGGCTGAGCCACAGCAACAGCCTGAAGGCATCACAGGGAACATTCCCAGTGGAATTCTCACCTCATTTCTTCCCTGGATCCATTCAGCTCCCTCAGTTTCAGGCTGGAAGCGCTTCCCTCCTCATTTAATAAAGTCACTTCGTTTTTCAGGACAGCGTTTTCCTCACGGAGCTTCTCGGCCTCACACCTGTGGCAGAGACAGGAGACAAGTGAGAGCAGTTCCTGGAGAGGGGAAAAAGTCCCACAAATCAGAGCTACCTGTAATGCTTCAAAAACAAAGCTACAATTGCCTTGTTTTATTTATAAATGGTGTATTTATATTTTCCAGGAATTCAGCAGGAGCGCTCCCTGGTTTGTTCAAAAAACCCCAAATTTTTACAGCAAATTTTAAAAAAAACCTGGGCTTTTGGGTCATGTTTTTGAGCAGCTCAAGTGAGTTAAATTCTAAAGTTTCATGCTAATATTCTACACATCTTTCAGTCCTTAAGCTACAAATAACAACTGAACACTACAATATGCAGGTTGCCAGGAGAGTGAGCTGTTCCCCCAAGTGGAATTCAGAATTCTGGGAACAGCACAGTTGGAAAATGTCTTTTCTATCCTCAGGAGACTGCACAGAAATAACTTAGCCATGGTGGGACACCTGAAAGAACAATTTCCTGCAGGAAGCTGGTGCTGAACAATAATTAAGCCACTCGTAGCCACTTTATGCACAAAAAAAGAGAAATCCTTGCTGGAAAGCAGCAGTTAAAAACAAGCAGGTAAACCCTATGATGAATATAATAAAATGAATATATGTTTTATAACTGTATTTACCATATCACACTCCTGAGGTGTTCCTGACTGGGAAAAAAAGTCCCTATAATTCTCTACTATTAACTTAAATATTGAGAAAAATAGAAGCACTTTCAGCATTGCAAATTGCCATAATTCTGCAGCATTCACCGAAACTCTGAGGAAAAACAGGAGCAATTTTAGCCTTGCGAGCAACATTCAGCTCTAGGAGGGAACAAACTGAGTGAAGTGAATATTAGTAAAAAGCTACAAAGCGCTCTGGAAGTGTTACCATGGAATTTTGGACAATGGGAATACAATGGGTTTGTGCTGCAGGACGAGCTACACACGGTGACGGTGACATCCACAGACAGGACAAGCTGGCAGGTGCTCCTGCTTAGGTGGCGGGCACAAGGAGGAGGAGTAAGTCACACACATTTATTTATTTATTCCAGCGGTCTTTATCCATGATTAGAGGAGTTAGGAGTCCACGGCACTGTTTGCTACTCAAGAGTTAAACCAGAGTTAAACTACGGTGGTTAAAGGAGCAGCCAAGGCAGCGCTGGGTTAGTGGCTAACGTTGTCGCGTTACGTTACCTCAGCAGGTCAACCTTCTGCTGCAGCTCAGTGCACGTGCTCTGCAAGCCCTGGGTCACTGCCTTCCTCTCCTCTGGGTGACCCAGAGCTTTCTCCTTCACCTTGGGGTTAGGCTCCCTCATTCCTGCTTTTCCCACTTCCATCGCGGCGCTGTCGCTTTGGGAATTCTCATCCTGTCGGCCCGTAAACGCAGTGGGATGTTCTTCCAGCTTCCCACCCTTGGTGTCACCAGGCACATCCACGTCTCCTTCAGCATCTTGTTCTTGGATGCCTTCCAATTCTTTAACATCTTCCAGTTCTTTAACTTCCACGAGGAATTTGGTGTTCTCCTCTTCAAACTTCACGCTTTCCGCCTCGCTTTCTTCTCGTTCACAACAAAGCCGCCTCAGCCTGCGCAGGTTGTCCTCCAGCATTTTGTTTTTCTCAATTAACTGCATCACTTCAGCTTTCAGATCCTCGTTTTCTACCTGAATTTCTTCTTGTAGCGACAGAAGTTCAGCCTGTGCCATGGTTCTGTCTTCCAACTCTTCCATCTTTTTCCAAAGTTGAGCAATCACGCTCTTCAGGTCACCATTTGCTGCCCCAGGAGTGTGATCCAGCAGGAGAGAGGCTTCGCTCAGTTCTTCAACCCTCTCCAACTCCACCTGCATCTTCAGAGCATCAGAAACAAACCCTTCATTTCTGGGAGCTGTTCTGTGATTTAACAGATGAACCTTCTGCTGTTTGACATCGTTGTGCAGCGTTTTTGGCCTGGGAACTTTCTCCAGATCTCTCTTCTTGGGTGCCTCTGCTGCCAAAAAATGGTTCTTGTCACAATCCTGGTTGCCATCAGCATCCAGAGCTGCTTGACTTCCCTGGATCCAACACCCCTGTGCCTCAGGGTGGCTGCCAGCTCTGGCTTTCACACATCCCTCCTCCAACTCCCAATCCATCTCTGACATTTCTTCCAGGTCTGTAGTATCCGCCTCCAGAGGTGGGAGGACGCTGAAATCTGCTCCCATGGCCACATCTTGACAATCACTGGGCAACCCTTCAAACCTGGGATCTATTTCCTCTGGTTCTGAGCCAGAGTGGGAGCAGCTGGCACCGGGAGGCTGCAGAAGCTCCTGCTCTGCTGCTTCCAGCCGGTGCTGCAGCCTCAGGATCTGGGCAGCCATCCTGACATTCTCCTTCACTGCCTGCTCGTGCACCTTCTGCAGGTTTTGGAGAACATCCCCATCATCTCCCAGAGGAGCTGCACCAGGAAAAGCAGCGATCTGGCTCTTGGCTTTTGCATACTCACTCTCCAGGACCCTGTAGTGGCTCTGCAGGGCAGAAAAACTCCGTGTCTCCCACTGTAATTTCTGTATTTTCCCTCGGAGGTCTGAGATTTCCAAACCCATCTCAGCCTTTTCTGTCTCTGCTCTTTCACAAATGTCTCTGTTTAAACTCTCCAAAGCAAGAAGTTTGGAATTGAGCTCTTCCTTCTCTCGCTTATACTCACTGTCCAGCCTCTCCAGCTTTTCCCTGACCAGTTTCCCATTTTGCTCCACTGTGGATATATGTTCATCCTTCTCCTTTAACTCTTTTTCGTGGTTATTTTGCAGTTGATTTATCTTCTCATTCATCTTTTCCTCTTGCTCCTGGGCAGCATTCCTCAGCTCTCGCAGCTCCTTCTCCAGCTGCTCCCTCTCACACACCAGCTGGTTCACTTCTTCCTTGAAATTCTTCTCCAGGAGATCCTTCTCCTGGCTCAGGGCAGAAGAAACAGCCTTCTCACACGCCAAGCTTTCCTTCAGCTTCTCGTGGGCTTCAGCGACCTCCTGAGCAATTTCATCCCTTTCAAACTCCCACTGGGATTTCTCCTCTCTTTGCTGCTCAGCAAGTTCCTGCAGCTCTCGCTGGTAACGTCCTTCCAGACTCTGGAGGGTTTCTTCATATTTATTCACAAGTGTTTGTGTGTCCACAGAAAACTGAGTTTGTGCATGAGATGCTCTTCTCTTATAGTCACTTGCCATTTTTTTCCTAGACATGGTTAACATAAGATATTACTAAACTACCCCAGAGATTAAAGTGGCTTTTTAGGCTGAATAAAACAAGCTGGAAATTTACTTTTTTTTTTCCCATTGACTATTGGATGGGTGTTTCTGGGAGCTGTAAGTTAAATTGGAGGCAATTTGGTGAAACTTCAAAAAGGAAAAGTGCAACAACTCATGAAATGTCCTCAGAAAAGGTTTCATGTGCAAGATGTGCCCTTCAGCTCCTGTGCTCAGATTTTGGGGTGGGGCAGATGCTCTCACCTCCATCACCCTACCCATTTTGGGGTGGCTTCAGTTTCTTTTGACACTCCATGTTGTCTAAAAGCACTTCCCAGCCACCCCTTTCCTTCTTCAGCAAAGAATTCTGAAAGCCCACGAGTTTTAAAAGGACCAAGCAGGATTTGTGGAGCACAGGGATCCTGAACAGAGCTCCAGTTAATCACGCCTGGTTATGCTTTAACACTATTGTTGCCTCTGGGTGAGCTAAAAACGAATCTGAACATCTGCTTGAGAAAGGTCAGAAGAGAAAAAACCCTGGAGAGCAGCCCAGTGCTGTGGGACAGAGCAGGAACAGCACTGGACACTTGGAATTCCCCATCAGGGAAGTGTTTCTGCACTAGGTTCACCCTGGTGACCACACTTCAGCACTGTCCCCACCAGAGGTGACACTCACCTTTCCTCCTCCAGCTCCTGCTTGTGCTTCCTCAGCAGCTCCTCCTGGAGCTCCTCCTTCTCCAGGGCGTGCACCTCTGCCAGCCTCTTCACCTGCTCGTGGAAGCCACGTTCCAGCTCCCCCTTCTCCTCCTGCAGAGTCTGCACCAGAACTCTCATCTTTTCCTCCACCCAGGCACTGTTCTGGATCAGCTCCTCCCGTTCTTGCCTGAACTTCTCATTCACCTGCTCCAGCCTGGCCCTGACATCATCTTCATGCTCCTGCCTCAGCAGTTCCTGCAGATTGGCTTTCTCCTCATCGAAATGCAGCTGCAATTTGTTTTTCTCCTCGTTGTATTTACAGTCGAGCTTTTCCTGCTGCTCTCTGAGCGCTGCTGCCTCTCCCTGCAGCTCTGCTATCTGATTTTTAAGGCCAGTGATCTGCTTTTCCATGACATTCATCTCCTCAGCATACTTCTGCCTCATATCCTCTTGCTCCTTTTCCCAGCGGGTTTTTGTCTCGTCCAGCTGCTTTTCATAATGGCTCACCTGCAGAAGGGAAAACAGGATGGAATTGTTAATTTTCTACAGAATGTTCTACATGGATGCTTTCCTCTATATTTCCATCTAGTTTTAGATATTCATTCCACTGAATATTTTGATTTACACTTCAGCATCTTGTATTAATTTCCCTGTAAAGAATGTGTAAGTGCTCAGCTTTATTTCTTACTGGGATCATGGAATCCCAGATTGGTTTGGGTGGGAAGGGACCTCCAAGACCATCTCATCATTCCAACACTTACTGTGTCTTCAAGCTCCTGTTTGAGGTGATGCAGATCCCTGTGGTGTTGCTCCTTCATCTGCTCAATGGCCATTTCTGCCTCTATGCTCATATTTAATGGGTTGCAGTCTTCTGAACCGAGTCCTTTAGAAATAGGAATCAAGTAATAATTTATATAACTATAAAACATAAATTATACAATGCATAAATATATGTAAATCTCCACAGAATTATTTCAACAATTTAAGTTTGTTTAGCAGCTCTCAAGCTCCCATCACAAACACAGCCAAGTGAGTGCAAACATTAACTTCAGCTTTAAAATTGGTTCAGCAGCCATAGCCCAAATTCACTTTAAACACCAAATTAGAGGTGGTGACCAAGCCCCACTGGGAAGGTTTCCATGGAATGACCTCTGGGATGTTACAAACACCTGCTGGACAGATCTCAGTCCTACAGGAGGGATGTTTGATGTTTGTTTGATGTTTTTACCTTGGTCAGGCTCAATCCCACTGTTGTGACTCTTCATGTCCATGTCAAACTCCACTGACAAGGAATTTTTCAGGGAAGGCCTGGGCACTTTGCCTTGGGCACGGTATTCCTGCAGCTCTGAGTGCAGCTCATCAATCTGGTCCTGCAGCTCCTGAGAGGGGAAAAAAAAAATAAAATCTGAGTGAAAAGGAATCAAGGCTGCTGAGCATCCCACCACAGGACATTTAGGTGGAAATTACAGCAGAGAAAGATTTGTCAATAACCCATAGTGCCACAGTCATCCTCCCATCAGCCAAACAACAGGGAATGGCTTCCCACTGCCAGAGGGCAGGGATGGATGGAATATTGGGAAGGAATTCCTGGCTGGGAGGGTGGGGAGGTCCTGAAATAGAATTCCCAGAGATGCTGTGGCTGCCCCTGGATCCCTGGAAGTGTCCAAGGCCAGGTTGGACAAGGCTTGGAGCAACCTGGGATGGTGGAAGTTGTCCCTGCCCATGGCAAGAGGTGGAACAAGATGTTTTTTAAGGTCCCTTGCAATCCAAACCACTCTGGGATTCTCTGATGATTCTACAATACCAAACTCTCAAAGGTGAAGGTGTAACACACTCCAGGAGCTTTCCCTTTATTCCTTGTCCCTGTGACCTTTTATTAAAAAGCAGCTTTAGTAACACTTCCAAACAGTTGGGAAATGCCTCCTCAGACAGCATCTACTGGAAAAATCCAATCAAATGCAAAAGATCAAATTAGGGAAGAGATCCCCTCATTACTGCATTTACCATCTGGTCCCTCCTCCTGCCTGCCAGAGGAACATCCTGAGGGTTTGTGCCAAGAGCTGTGCACTCCACTCCAGGAACAGCAGTTATTGAGGAAAACAACTCCCTCAATGTGCAAACACAGTCTGAGAGGTCCAGGAAGTCAACCTTGAGTACTGATTTATATCTGCCATCCTCAAAAATAGAAAAATTAGCTCCATATTGAGACATATCGATTCAACTCCTATTTCTAGATAATTTTTTGCTTTTAAACTGCAGCTTCCTAAGAGAGCTGCTGTGCTGTTTCCAATCCAGCAGCCTTTTATTGAATGGAAAAGATCCTGCAGAAGAGATCACAGAATCTCAGAAGGATTTGGGTTGGAAGGGACATTAAAACTCAGCCAGTTCCACTCCCCTGCCATGGGCAGGGACACTTTCCACTATTCCAGGATGCTCCAAGCCCTGTCCAACCTGGCCTTGGACACTTCCAGGGATCCAGGGGCAGCCACAGCTTCTCTGGGATATCTGCAGATATCAGAAAGTGGATGTGTAAACAAAAAACCTGCAGGCTCACCTTAAAGTCTTTTAAGTACACAAAATGGAGGAGAAAAACTTTCTATTCTCAGGTTTATTTGAAAAAATTATTTCTGGTCTGAAAACCAGCAAAGCATGGATGTATCTTGTTTCTCCTCTAAATTCCTGCAACTCTGAATTCACTGGGCTCCATGGATCCTCTCCCAGCCCATCCTGGGGGCACCTCACCCTCTTAGCTCAGCCAAGATTCTGTGGGAAAAGCTTTCCAACCCTCCTCGTGCTGCTGTTGTGAGGATGTGGCACTTGGGGACATGGCTGGACTCAATCTGAGAGGGATTTTCCACCCTAAATGGTTCCCTGGTGCTCCTGGTGGACACAGGAGTCAGGTCTCAGCTCCACTTACCCTGCACTGCTGCTCGTACTCGCTCCTCATCTGGGCCAGCCTCTCCTCCTGCAGGAAGAACTCGGCACTGGTGGGATCCAGGTCACCAAACTGGAGGACAGGAGTGGAATATCCAGTTATGCACCCACCCAGCAGCCCTGCTCAGGACAGCATGGATGCCATTCCAAGCAGTCCTGCAGCCTGTACTCCCTCTCCACTCTGGATTTTTATATTTTAAAGAAAGAAACTCCACTTTGCTCCTAGCAGGAAATGAGTAACTTCCCCCAAAAAAATCCTGTCTGCCATCTAGCACAGCTCTTGTGCTCATTCTGATTCCAGATCACAGCTCTCAACCTTAGAATATGCACACCTCAGTGTGGTAAATAATCCTAAGATTTAAAGAATGCTGCAAATCCCAATATAAGAACCTTAGGCTATGGCTGCACAAACTTAAACATCTTTGGAGAAGCTGATATTCTGAAAAGTTTAATGTAATACAGCCATCAACAGCTGTTCACCTCGATTTTCACCTAATTCCAGCATTGATGCCATGAAAAACCTCATTCCTCCTGCACATCTTCCCTGGAAAGGACCTGCAGGTTGGGCCTATCCAAAATTCTGTGCTGGGGGAAAAATAAAATCTCTGCAGGATGATTGTTTCACTCTAAGGCTCTCTGCTTTAATTAGAATAAAATTAGAGCTAAGGTGGAATATCTGTATTTTCCTTAGCTGGAAGGCAGTCCATGTCACCCAGGCACCTGGATAAAACCTGGATAGGGACCCCAAAAGCTTCTGGATATCAGTTAAACTGGCAGCTCGAATGGAGCAACTTAAAAGTGATTTAATTCTGAAACCCCAACGGGAAAAGGAAGATTTACCTTCTCAGCCAGGACATTTTCCAAGTTCCTCTGCAGTTTGTTTGCCAGACTTTCACACTCAGCCAGTTTTTCTCCCGTTTCCAACAGCTCGTTTTCCAGGCGGCTGTTCTCCTGCACCAAACAAAAAACCCCACAACAGCCTCAGCACTTGGATGAGGAAAAATCAGCGTGTGTTAAGTCTTCAAAATAATGGTAACTTCCCAATCAAGCCAGAGCATGACATTATTCCAAGCTTCAAGTGATGACAAGAATTATGAATCCATCCACACACAACACACTCCTGCCACAGCAAGCATGAATACTGGACTTTTGATAAATTATCGCTTTGGATGGTTGGTTTGTGTTTAAAAGAGCATTTTAAACTTGATCAAGATGTTTTTTCTTGATCATGATAGCTTGACAGCTCATCTGAGAGCCGTGCACACACACACTCTGCACTTGATGGCAGCAGAGATTTGAACTGGAGGTTAGGAATCCATGGAAGAAGCCATGGAGGTGCCCCAAACACCAATTCTCATGGACATGCCTCTGTCTTGCTGCTTAAATGACTTTTGGCCAGCTAAACATAACCCAGAATGTGAGGATTTTATCTTTTTTTCCTGATAGAGCCAGGATTAATGCATGGGAGATGCAGTTTTTCATGTTCAGACTCAGATGTTTATTAATTCTTATCTATAGTACAGTCTCAAAGTTGTGAGCTCTAGCTAACAACTGTCTCTAACTCTTTCCAAGGGCTTTTAAGGTCTTTTAAACATAATTTGTCCAATAACAAGATGGCACCTATATTAATTTTACTTTTAACCCAATAACTGACCACCTGAGGTCTGCCATGTGGAGCTTTTCACCCAATTAGAAAACACCACCCAAATCCATGAAGAAAAAGGTGAAAGAAGAACTTAGCCAACATCCAAAATCCTCCATCCTGCTCTATATATATTACCATACACTAAAACCTTAAATGCTGTATTTTGCAGCCTGTGATATCATATACCTCTAGTCAAATTACACAGCCATAACCCCAGTGCTGTCACTCAATTTTGGAAGCCTCAGGTCCAATGCAGTGCTTCCTTGAGGGTCAGTGCCTTTTAGCACAGAAAGCCTGAAATTAAAATTCTCATCCTCCAGGATTCCAGCACCAGAACTCATCCTTTCAACAAGGACCCCACTGCAAGAGTTACTCCCCCTCCCAAGGTATCCCTGCTTTTTTTTGGGAAATCCCAGCTATGTTTAGTCCCTGTTACCTTCAGGGCCAGGGCCAGGCGGTCCCGGATGTAATTCTCATCCGTTTTCAGCTTCTCAATCTCCTGCTCCAGCTCCAGCCTCTGTTTGTTGGCCTGCTGCAGGATCTGCTCCCGCTCCCTTCGGAGCTCGTTCTTCAGGGCGGCGATTCTCTCCTTGTACTCCTCATCCAGCTTCCTGCCAGGGGGACAGGAGCTTGTTAGGTGACAAAAACTGCTCGAGGGGGTCACCAAATCCCTGCAATGCCAGTGCTGCAGGGAGGAGGAGGAGGAGGGATGATGCAGGTGCCCCACCTGAGGTTGTACTCGTTGCGGCGCTCGATGGCGGCGTGGTGATCGTCCACTTCCGAGGCCATCAGGGATTTCAGCTTCTCCGCCTTCTCCAGGTCCGAGCGCAGCTTCTCCTTCTCCCTGGCCACTTGGTCAAACCTCTCCCTGGGCAGAGCAGAGCCAGCCTGGATTAGGTCAGTCCTGACTGCTCCCCACCCCAAAAACGGGATTTGAAACATCAGGGAAGATCTCCAAGGGTCTCATTAACTGCATTTGTCATTGGATTTGAACCTGCACCCAAATAGCTCCGGACATGTCTTGGTGCCCCCACAGATCCTGAGACATCAACACTTGAGACCCTCAGCTGTGCTCCAACCCCCCCAGTTCAAATCCTGAACTGGTTTGGGTTGGAAGGGACCTTCAAGACCATCTTATTCCAGCCCTTGCCATGGGCAGGGACACTTTCCACTGCTCCAAGCCCCATCCAGCCTGGCCTTGGACACTTTCAGGGATCCAGGGGCAGCCACAGCATCTCTGGGCACCCTGTGCCAGGGCCTCCCCACCCTCCTAGCCAGGAGTTCCTTACAATATCCCATCCATCCCTGCCCTCTGGCAGTGGAAAGCCATTCCCTGTGTCCTGGCACTCCAAGCTCTTGCCCCCAGTCCCTCTCCAGCTGTCTTGGAGCCCTTTTAGGCACTGGAAGGGGCTCTGAGCTCTCCCTGGAGCCTTCTTTTTCTACAGAGAAACTTGCACAGCAAGTCCAGCACAAAGTCAAGCTGTGTTGACTTTCAAAGGAAAAAATTGGGATTTACAGTGCGTTTGTACCTCATCTCCACATCTATCACATGGCAGAACCCCTGCAATGCCCCAGATCAGTTTGCTTTAAAGGTGCTGATAAACTCCTCCAGCCTCTGCCCTGAGCTGGGCATTCCTTGGCCATCAATGACCACTGTGGACAGCAATGACCACTCCCAGACTGGGAACAGCCTCCTGCTTCCAGTTTTTATTTTTCAACCACATTTTCCTGCAATCCTTGGAGGTTTGAGTGCTTTTCCCAAGCAAAACAAGACAGCTGGAAGTTTCTGAGCACCCCATCAGAGAACTGAGCCTTCCAGTGCCACCCCAGCACCCTTGGGAGCACCACCACCCACCAGCTGCTCCCTCAGCTCCTGCCTGGCCCAGCAGAGCAGGAAGCAGCACATCCAGCCATGCCAGTGACTCACATCAGGTGCCTGATCTCCGTTTTGAAGCTGGCCAGGGCTGCCTGGTGCACCCCGTTCTTGGTGATCAGGAGCTCGTTCTCCAGCGCCAGCGTCAGCTCTGTCAGGTTCACCTTCCCATCCAGGCTGAAGTCCAGAGCCTGCGGAAACAACGCGGCCTTTGAGCGGAACGAGCTCCCTGCAGCAGCCTGGAGACATTTGTGCAGGGATTGACAGGATAAAACCAGCTCAGAAGAGATCCTGGCTGGCTAATTAATCTGTCACAAACGCCCCCAGGGCAATAAACCAGACATCTCTGCCACCTCCCTAAGACAGCAGAGCTGCTGCCAGCTGTGGAGATGGGAATTGTCTGTGGAGATGGGAATTGTCCTGGTTGTGCTGCCAGACCAAGAGGAAATGAAGCCCAGGCCTGATGGAATGCACCAATTCCCTGCAGGATCTAAGGAGGCTGGACCTTGCACGGATCAGTGGCTGCAGGGAGGTGGTTGGGGATGTTAAACAAACCCAGCTCTTGCAACAGAGGCAACACAGAAGCAGCTCTGCAGGGGGGATTTGATGGTGAGGATCCCAGCTCTTAAAAAGCAAGTTAGCAGCAGTGGCTGCTTGGAATTTTGTAAAATCCCAGAATGGTTTGGGTTGGAAGGGACATTAAAGGTCATTAAAGCCATGGGCAGGGATACCTTCCACTACCCCAGGCTGCTCCAAGCCTTGAAGAAAGGTCTTTCCTTTCCCTGGAAGTGTTCAAAACCTGTATGGATGTAGCCTTTGGGGATGTGGTTTAGTTGACAGCTGGACTTTTCCAACTTTTAAATGATTCAACCTAAGCAGGAGCACAAAGCAAAGCACTGGTGGTGGGGCTGAAAAACTGCAGCCACTGGAGAAACCACCCCAGTGACACCAGTACAAAGCAATTTTCTTTCCAGTGGAGAGCAACAAAGTGAAGGTGGGCACACAAAAAAAGAATCTGGTGAAGGTGGTCCCACCCTCTCGAGGTTATGAGTGGGTTTTAAATCCTGAGCAATGGCAGAGGTTATTCCAGCCTGGCTGTTCTCTATCCACATGGATATTTAAAAGCCAGGAGAATCACAGCCATCATTGTTGGGAACCCAGTGATGGTCACATGAAATTATCTTCTCCCATCCACAGCTTCTAACAGGGATGGATTTATTCAGGTACCTGATTTCATCTCCATCATCCTTTTTACTCTAATGGAACACTGAGGACTGGGCAGGGTTTCAAGTGCTGTCCTCCACCTCAGCACAAGCAATAATTCAGGTCACCCCAGTGCTGAGAGGTTTGCACAGGTGCAGCTATTCAGGGAGGGAAAGGAATTAAATTGCTTCCTAACAAATGTAGGTGACCTCTTCAAGCTATGCTGGAAATCAGAGTGTATTTTTATCATTGGATTCTTGTTCTCTGGGATGCACCATAAAGGAAATGATTGGAAATTTCCCAGAACTCTTGTCGCTAGCACAGGGGAATTTTTATAGAATGGTTTGGGTTGGAACAAATCTTAATGGTCATCCATGCCATGGGCAGGGACACCTTCCAGGTTGGTCCAAGCTGTCCAACCCAGCCTGGAACACTTCTAGGGATGGAGCAACCACAGCTTCTCCATGGGAAGTTTTAAAAGGGGAAAAAACCGGGGACTTTGGAAAGGAAAAACAAACAACTCAGCATCCAACACAAGGAGAAAAAACCACACATAACCAGGGGTGAGATGCAGCTGGGGGTTACCTTCAGGATCTCCTGGCTGTTCTCTATGCCCTCCTGGTGCCAGCAGTCCAGGACCCCCTCCACGCAGCCGTAGCCCATCCCATCATCCAGGCTGGAGAAGAGGGAGAAGCCGATGGTGCTGGGCATGGCCGAGGGGGTGGTCGTGCGCCTCCCGCTCTCGTCGAAGGACTGCAGGAGAGGATGAGGGTGTGACAGGGCCAAGGCAGTGCCCACAAGGCACTGATAAAGTCCATTTATCAGTGGAATTTCCCTAGCACTGCTCCAGAGATTAAGGATTAAGCTCTGATTTTCCTTGTTGCCAAGGAAAAAAACGTGGTGGGAGTGTCGCTGCTGACCTCATGGCACCAGGGCACAGGCAGGCACTCAGGATTTAAAATAAATCCAAGGAGGAACAGTTTTTTCAGAGCTGGCCTTGATGCTCCAGAAGGGTTTCCCACTGTTCATTTTTGGTTTGGAATGTCACTTTCCCTAGAACAGCTGCAGGGAGCATTTGTAGAGCGGTTTGGGTAGAGCCCTCAGCTTCCACACAAAGACAGGGAGCAGATCTCAAGCTCTCTCTCAAAAAAATGCAAAAATTGGAGTAGAAATGTGGGATCTGCATGTCCCCAGCCTATCCCAGGCAGTGCTTCCCCCTGCACTCAGTTCATAATGGATGCCCACCCTGGAAGTGTTCCAGGCCAGGTTGGGTGAAGCTTGGAGCAACCTGGGATAGTGGGAGATGCCCCTGCCCATGGCAGGGGGTTGGAAGGAGCTTTAAGGTCCCTTCCAACACAAACCACCCTGGAATTCTCCAAGGCTCCACCATTTACACACTGCACTCCACACGTTGCCAGAGCCCTCTCCAAGCCACCAAACTCTCAAGGGGAACCATGTCCCCTTTCCCATGAGGGAGTTCTGTTTTATTTCCTCAAAAGGGATTTTCCTGAGAGAGAATTGGAAATCTGCTTTCGGAGCAGGGTATGCAGCAGCTCACTGCTACTGCAGGGGGATCCTCAGAGCTGCCCCTGCAGGGACAAACACTGAGGAAGAGGAGACAGGCTGGGTGGGAATTGTTCAGGAATTCTCCTGCTCCTTTCACCCCAGGATTCACCTCTCACTTCCTCACCTGCATGGAGAGGTGCCGTTTCAGCTGCCGGTACGGGGTAGATGCTGAAGGTGTCAGAGATTTCCCATTTCTCAACAGGCCATAAAAGAAATCCTCTATGCTCATGGTCCCATCTTGCTCCAGGTTATGGAGCACCTCTTCAAGCACCTGAAAGGAGATAAAAATCTTGTAACAGGCAAAAAAAAATCTGGCACAGAGAAAACATCTTACTCCCAAGGCTCCAAAAAGAGCAAAGTAAGAGTTACCTGCTGCATCAGCCTAACACATTTCCATATTCCCCATGTGGAAAATTGAGGCACATGAACACCATGAAGAAAAACTCCTGGTCATCTTGGAGCTGCTGTTTAATGAGGCAGCAGGTAAAAAAAAAACCTCATTTCATTCTGCTCCCGAGACAGTGTGACCTCAGGAATTCAAGGTACTGAGACAGATGCCAAACCCTGAGCAGCTTGAAATGACCAGGCCAAAAATAAAAAAAAAAAAACCTAAGACACTGCAAGGTTATCATAAATCTGTTTTATGCTTCAGGGTATGCTGCTTTCTCAAAAGCAGGACTGGAGATGCTCAGATTAGCCCCTCACTATTTCTTTGTCTACAGTTTATCTTTTTCATTTTCTGCCTTAATACCCCGAAAACATTTCACTGTGGATGCTGCAAAGGAATACCTGCTCAGAAACACGCATTGTGGAGGAAATTATTAACAAGCCATGTTATCTTAAGATGCAAAAAAAATCTGACTTTTTTAATAAAACCAAATCCTAACTTGACAAGAGCCTTTTTTTTGCTAAAGATTTCATCTTCTCGTGGGCTCTTGCTGCAGGACACAAACAGCCCACAGGCCTTCACAAAGTCAAAAGCAACCACCTATGAATATTTAACCTGTATTTGCTGCCTAGCTAGAAAATTCCTAGGATTAAAGAGACATGCTTGGAATCCAAGCCATGCTTTTAAATTCCAGTTCACTCCGTGATTGCATGAGGAGACACGCACACCACGCTTCAGGCTGGCAGCTGCCTTCTCCTACAGCAGCTTGATGCTTTAGGACCAAAAACCTCACTGGAAGAGCAGCAGCTGGAGCTGGGAATTCCTTTCCAAGCAGCCACCTGAGCCCGTGGTGAATCCCAGGAGGGATTTTGGGAGCTCAGGCAGGGGCAGTGGTGGGATGGCTCTCACCTCTCCGGCGGCTGCGTGCAGCCCGTACTGCTCACAGATGGAAACCAGCTTCTTCCTGTTCAGGTGGCCATCCCTGGTGATGCCCAGGTGCTCACAGACCTCCTGGAGTTTCTCCTCGATCCAGTCTGGGCTCGGTGAGGCGCCAGGGGAGGCGTTCAGGTCGTCGGGGTTCCAGAAGCGCAGCTGTCCTGGAAATGGGGGAGATGGTTCTGGTGTGAGATTGCTCCTCTGGAGTGAGCACCAGAAAATCTGGGGGTTCTGCACCCCACAGGGGACCTGCTCCTTCCTGGCTCTGCACACCCCAAGGGATCATTTGTCTGAGTTCATCCTACTCAGAGCACACGCTGGATTTGAGAATTTGGGTTTTTCTGATACTGGTCCCAGCAGTATCAGAAGGTTCTGCTCAGCATTTCACTCACATGTGCAACCAGAGGGGAAGGAACCTTGTGTCCACAGAATTATGGAATTGTTGAGGTTGGAAAAAAAAACCTCTAAGACCATTGAGCCCAGCTGTTCCTCAGCATGGCCAAGGCCACCACTGCCCCATGTCCCCAAGTGCCACATCCACACAGCTTTTAATCCCTCCAGGGATGGGGACTCCCAGGGCCTGACCAGGTGCACACTGACCAGCAGCTGGGACTGTGGCCAGGAGGATCTTTGGGAATGTGGATGAGTCTGATGGTCAGCATGGGCTGGTGGCCAGGGAAGGGCCATGGAAAATAAACTCCTCTCCCCTGGGCAGTTATGGGATCAAGGGAGCTGCAAGGCACCTCCTGGGGCTGGAAAAGCAGCTTTAGGAGAAAAAAATTGGCCCCCTTGGATGGGAAAGGGGTTAGAGAACAGCTGAAATATGGAAGAGGTGCTGATGTAATTAAAAGGAAGTTTTTTGATGATGAAGATGGTAAAACACCAGCATAGGTTGTCCAGAGAAATTCCCCATCCTTGGAAATGTCCAAGGCCAGGTTGGACGGGACTTGGAGTAACCTGTGACAGTGAAAGGTGGTGGGACTGGATGAGCTTTAAGATCCCCTCCAAACCATTCCAGGACTTCATAATTCTGTGACAATTAGGGAACATTTAATGACTGGTCCCTGCTGACATCTAGTGCCCACCAGGCTCCACTACAGCCAGAGCCCCCCGGGGCAGGAGTGGGGACCAGGACAGAGGTCAGGGAGACCAGAGCAGGATGAAGAGGGCAGAGAGGGTACGGCACAAGATGTGTCCTGCCTCAGCTTTCACCCCCAGCCAGGCTGGGATGCCCCACACACCCAGAGCCCCTCTCCACGTGCTCCTCTGCCCCCTGTTCAGAGATGGAATGAAAATAAGCACACCCAGGTGCTGCTCTCTGCTCTTACCCTCGGCCTCGTACTCCTCGCTGCCTCGCGTCTTCCAGTGCTGGGGAGAAAACAAAAGGTTCCTGAGTTATTACTATGGCAAGGCATCCCCTGAATGGAAGAGACTGGGATCAGCATCCAAGGAGCTGCAGGGCTCCAGCAATGCTGCCAGGCTTTCATCTCCCCGCAGGCTGGGCTGAGAATCCAGGGCTCTTTGATCCTGCCTTGTTCTGGCACGTGCAGCTCTCTGGTGGGGAGAACCCCCAGAGATGCCCAAAGCCCCAGAAATGACCCAGGAGAGGGGACAGATCAGAGCCTGGCAGGGAGCTGGGGAGGGAAGGAGGGAGAGGTTTGCCCCAGGAGCAAACCATGCTGCTTTTCTTTGAGGTGTTGATGGTTGAGGGGATGCAGGGAAAACCATGGGCTGCACAGAGCTGGGTTATCCTTTCCTTCCAGCACTTCATTTTCCTCTATTTTGCCTCAACTCAGCCAAGCCAAATTCAAAGCTCCTCCACTAAGTGCAGCTCTGTATCAGGAGAGAGCTGTGCTGTCAACAAACCTTTTACTGAGCTTAATAGAGAAAAAAAAAAAAACAAAACCAAACCACTCTCTGGTGGTCTTAAACCATCCTGCTCCTTCTGGCAGCATCCCATCAGCTCAGGCAGTACAGGAGCAAAAGTGCAGCATTTAAGGTGATTTCCTCATGTACTACACGTTGTCTCATCCCTGCCACCCTTGTAGCAGCCCAGGGTATTTACTCCCACGTGATGCTCCACAACATCAACTCCTGCTCTGGCAGTGGCAGATGTCGCCTCTGCAGTGGTACAAGTGGGTACTTCTGCCTGCACGTGACTGATGGATTTGGAGTCAAAGTCGCCCAGGACATAAAGAGGCTCTAAATCATCACAGAAAAGTTCAATACGTCTCATTCAGATTACAGCTAAAAGCCATTAATCTACAACGTTACCATGGAAACTGGATTAAGTCACTGGACTTTTTTTAGCTCTGCTGCTGTTCCCGTTTCAGCTGCAGGACCAGGCAAGGGCCCTTTGCTGCCACAGCCTCACAACGTCCCACGAGGCACAAAAAGCAGGAGCTGAGGCAACAGGTGACATCAAATCCCATTCCTGGAAGTTCTTTACAAAGAGAATGGCACAATCCTGGCACAGGGTGCCCAGAGCAGCTGTGGCTGCCCCTGGATCCCTGGAAGTGTCCAAGGCCAGGCTGAACAGGGCTTGAAACACCCTGGGATAGTGGGAGGTGTCCTTGCCCATGGCAGGGGGTGGGACTGGATGAGTTTTAAGGTTCCTTCCAACCCAAACCATTCTGGGATTCTGTGAAATTGCCATCTGAAAATGCAGAAAACTTTGTGCAGAGACAGAGCCAGCTTGGATGCCAGAGATATCACCCTGCAGCCACCCATCCTCACCTTGGGGACAGCTGGGACACTGAGGGGAACCCAGCAGGGATGCTCAGAAGGCAAATCCTCTGTGTCCAAGTCTTTTTGCATAAGCAACACCTCCACTTTCATACAGAACCAGATTAATTTAGCACCAGACCCCCTCACTTCAAGCACTCTCAGCAAAACCAGACAAGCTGCCACTATCCCATCCCTGCAAAGTGCTCAAAGCCAGGTTGGACAGGGCTTGGAACAACCTGGGATAGTGGAAGGGGGTGGAATTCCAGGGGGTGGAACAGGCTGAGCTTTAAGCTCCCCTTCCAACCCAAACCATTCTGGAATTCTCTGAAACCACAACAACAACTCCATCAACACCAACAACCTGAAGAGGCTGAACAAAGCCAGGGGGGTTTTGGGCTGGCAACCCCGGGGCGCTCGTGTGACCTCCCCTCCCTCCCTTTGTGCGCTGGGGGCTCGGGGTCGGGGAGGGGGACAAAGAGGGGCTGGGACATCCCGGTGTCAGGCACTTATTGTCCCCCAGCCCCGGCAGAGCTCCAGCTGGCCACGGGTCACACCCACGGGGATCCCAGGAATGCGTTATCCTTGGGGAGGCGCGTGCTGGGCCGGCCCGGGGAGCAGATGGCCGCGGCTTTGAATGCTGCGGGGCCGGGCGAGCATCTGCAGCCTGTGCCGTTTGCTCTGCCCAGAATGAGGCAGCAGCCACCTCTCCCCCCCTGCCATCTGCTCCAGCCAGACAGACCTTTGTTCTCCCCCGGAATATATTGCTAATTAAAATGATGATCAGGAGCCCAGTGCTGCTCCGTGAGGTGTTGGTGGATCCTGTTCTTCCCAGATCCACATGGCAGCTCCTTGGGCTGAGCAGCCTGAGCAGAGACCCAAAAAGAGCTGTCAAATTCCCCAAACACTTTGCTTTGCCAGGTGCCCTCAGCTCCAAAGCACCACTCACACCACTAACACACCTTTTCTGGGAGCAGACACTATCCTGAGCTGTTACTCACAAATCCTGCCCTTCCAGCACAGTCCCACCTTGGGAGTCTCACATGGAGGACCCAAAAGCAGGAATTTCAACCCGAGCCTCCCAGAATGTTTTGTTCCAATGCCAGGCCATGCTGGAAACAATTCTGTGCAGAATTGTACAGAATTCTGTACACAGAGCATGGGAGCTCCAGCAGGCACTGAAGGGACAGAACTGGGATGTGCCTAAAATCTCAAGGCCAGGTTGGATAGGGCTTGGAGAAACCTGGATTAGTGGAAACTGTCCCTGCCCGTGGTAGAAGGTTGGGATGAGATGGGCTTTAGGGTCCTTTCCAACCCAAACCATTCTGGGATTCCATGAACCTACAAGCAAGGAGGGACCTCTCCCAGAGCAGAGCCAGCAGCTGGGGAAGGGGAGGTGATGGATGTTCCCCAGTGAGGTTTGGAAGTCAGCACCCATGGGGACAAGGTCCTGCAGGTCAGAGAGACCATCAGGATCCCACCAGCACCTCTCTACTCACAGCTAAATCCAGACCCAGCTGCTCCTGAAAAACCCCTGGGGATGGAGGTCAGGGAGCCTCCCTGGGCAGCCCATCCCAGAGCAGCCTTCCAGCCTCTCCTCGTGTTTACCAGGGCAGGGAGGGAGGGAAAGAAACCTCTCAGGCAGAGCCTGAGCCCTTTTAATTGGCACTGCTTGGGAGCAAGCACCAATTAAGCCATCCTGCCCCAGTTCTCAGGCCAGGGACAGCCCGGGCCGGGGGCAGGCTGGCGGAACGCCGGCAGCAGCGGCGTGTTTGTACACACAACAGGAGAGAGCTGGGCAAAGGCTGCTCCCCAGCCAAATCCCAAGGAATCAGAGCATCAGGAGCCTCCAACACTCCCCTGGGACCCCTCAAACCCTTCCAGCAAGTCATTTCCATGCATACCAAGAGGATCTGCTTTGGAAACCGAGACAGCGATGCTGATAAAGAAGGGATTTCACAAGTTTAGCCTGTTTTTTTTTGTTCCAGTTGCAAAGGAATGAAAGCATCCCACCAGCCCAAAAGGTGCAACAAGCATTCCCAGCAGGAGGCTGATCCAGCTGGTGGTGACACACCAGCTGGGTTAATTAACTGACCTTGTTAATAGACTAGTCTTTTACACCTCCGTGACAGCTAAAACCGAGGGGTGAGATTAGAGTAGCCTCTTCCACCAAGGACATCCCTTCCCTGGGGAGTGTGGGCGGATTAACATCGATTCCAAGGTCAGGGCAGCCCATGTGGCCAACACCAGGCCATGGATGAGCATCCCTGTGGCAGTGAGCAAAGGTCACTGGGAGCAGGGAAGAGCAGCTGGGTGTGGTGGAAAAGCTTTTCTTTGAGGTGTTGGTTTGGGGTTTTTTTTTATCATTTTTAAGGTTACTTGCATAGGAATAACACTGAAACCATGGAAATTGGAAACTCCTTCCTCGCTTTGTCACACAGGGTTGGCTGTCCCCCTACAACAGCGGCTCCCAACTCTAAGTGAAGCCACGAGACAGAGGAGGGAGAAAGCAGCAGTGCCTCTCCTTCCCAGTGGAAAAACTCCCACCACATGCTCCTGAATCAACAATACTTGGCACAGCAGGGCAGGCTGGAAGCAGCCCAGCTCCAGGGAAACGCCGCTGTGGCACAGCACCAATCCCAACCACTCGGCTCCTTTGGCTTTCCTGTCTGGGGAGGCAAGAGGAGATGCTGGGATTGAAAGCATCGGCACAAAGAGAGCCACAGATCTGGAGCACAAACCCAGGAATGTGGATTTTTTGGAGCAATTAGATGCCACTGTCCCAAAGCAGCTGCCGGCTCCGCCGCCCACCACCCCTTTCCCCATCCCTCCTGCCGGAGCCACGGCCGCATTTTGGCAGCTGCACTAATGGATGTGGACGTGCTCCGTCTGCTCCCAGCCCACACCTCGTTAGCCACGGAGGCAGCGGCTCAGCCCTGCCTTAATTGCTGGCCCACACTGCAGCCAGGAGCCAGCGACGCCAGGAGAGCGTCAGCCCCGGCTCCTTCCCCACTTCCCACGGAGCCGGGGAGGCGGTGCCTGGCACGGCTGATCCCCAGGGACAGGCAAGGAGGGCAGCCAGTAAAGGCACTGGGACATCCAAAACACCTTTGGATGTGGGGAGCAGCCATGCCCAGAGGTGACAAGGCCACCCCAATACCCATCCTAGGGCTAGGCAAGGAAAATGGCCAATGCCTTTACTGGGAAGGCTCCAAGCACATCCCAATCTCCTTTGGATGTAATGAGCAGCTGCGTCCAGAGGTGACAAGGCCACCTCAGCTCTCATCCTAGGGACAGGCAAGGAGAGTTGCCAATAGCTGGTGCCCAATTAGACACTGGGGTCTGATCTGCCCCCCTTTAATGGGAAGGCTCCAAGCACATCCCAATTCCCTTTGGGCATGGGGAGCAGCCATGCCCAGAGACAACAAGGCCATCCTAACTCCCATCCTGGGGACAGGCAAGTAGAGCAGCCAATGCCTTTACTGGGAAGGCTCCAAGCACATCCCAATTCCCTTTGGACATGGGGAGCAGCTGTGCCCAGAGGTGACAAGGCCACCCCACCACCCGTCCCTCCCAGCTCACCTCCTGGCTGGCAGCAATGTGTGCAGGATGTGCCTCCTCACTCAGCGGCTCGATGACGGTCACCTCGGCAAAGTCCTCCACCGACTCCTGGAACTCCGGCAGGGAGCGGCGCCCGTAGCGTTTGCCACCTTTGATGTACTTGGGCTGTGCCTCTGGGGAGGAATCTGGGGAGTCCAAGCACAAAAAGCCACATTAGGAATGGGATTTTTGAGCTCTCTCAGAGCTGGTTTGCTCGGAGGAATTTTGGGTGCTCAATTGCTGCCACAATTCCTGGAGGACAAGCGCCAGCTCCATGCCTGGATCATCACTACCCTCACCACCATTGGTGGTTAGAATTGGTGCTGCTCCCTGCCAAAAAAGCTGTCACAAAGTGGAATCCTCCTCTTCCTCACCCTTCCCCAATTCCCAGATCAACTTAACAGGATGGGGGGAGGGAAAATCCCCTCAACCTTGCCAGGAGCCATGGATGGAAAGTGCATTATGCCTCTCCTCCTTGCACTAATCTCCATTAGCAGCACCAGGCAGGTTTAATTAGGGACAGAATTGCACTGAGGCAGCTCAAGTCTCCAGATCCTGCAGACACCTGGGCGGCTGCTGCTGCTTTCCTTGGGTTTGAATTTCAGCTCCATTAAAAATGCCCAAACAACCGGGCAAGCGGAAAAAAAAATCGGGCAAGTTTGGAGTCTCTGGAGGGGCCGACTGGAGCAGCTGATCCGGGCGACAGCGGGGCAGGTCCCAGCCTGTGCTGAGCAGCCAAAGCCAACTGCAAGATCTAAATAACCCTTTGGAGCCGTCATCTAATTACAGGGGCTCCACATTCCCCGGCTCCAGCTTCCCCCAGCAAGCTCCTGCCTTCGGGGACTGAATTATCCGGGAGCACTCGCAGGCGAGGATCAAAACAAAAAATAAATCAGCGCGTTTTGGGCTGCTTTCAGTGAGAATCCTCCGACGTCTGGAGCAGGGGGCAAATTAAACGAAGGACCAAATTAACCAGGGATTCAATCAGGGGAAGGCTCCGTGCCACCCCCTTTGTTTCAGTGTTTGCTAACCTGACTGCCGAAACCCCCCCAGGACTCCATCATCTTTTATTTTCCGCCACTCGCGGTGGCGAGAGCAGCAGCTTTTGAAAATTTTATTTGCAGAGGGCTCTGATATAAAAGAAATGCAGGAGTGCAATACTAATAAGGCCCAGGGAAGCTGTTCCACCACTGACAAAGGATACACGGAAAGCAGCGGGTCTCCCAAACCCCCCCTACCCCAAATGCCTCCTCGGATAATATTCCTTTAGATATGGAAGAAAAGGCTTCGAGCTTGTTAGAGGGGAGAAAAAAAAAATATTCCACAACTTAGCTATGCAATGAATTATAAAATACACAGGCTGGAGGAGCGCTTTGATTCCTGCAGCCCCGCACTCCATCCTTGCAGCTCTAGGGAACAAACCCGGCACCCGTGTTTGAACAAGGCCATTCTAACAAGATTTGCTGCAGCTGGGACTCAGCACATGAAAGTTGGGCGATGGAGTGCACCGATAGAAAAATCAGGAGGAGACAGGCTGATTAAGGAAGAGCCCCAGAACAAAAGCAAACCTTATCACTCCTATTAAAGCCCGCCCGGTGGTGAACAATCTCCATCCAGCAGCTCTCTCTGAAATGCTAATATTTGTGGCTACTCATTCACCCAGTTATTTTCTCCCTCCCGCACAAGAGAGGGCTGGGGGCTTTGTTTTTCTTCAGAAATCATTATTATTATTATTCCTAAGACAGAGCCCTACCTCCATCTGTCTTTGGAGAGATGGAGGAGGGGGAAGAAGCTGGAATTCAGCAATAGTGAAGCTACAGCTGAATTTCCTTCTGGATTTCCCAAAAAATCCTGTTTCAAACCCCATCACACTGACTGTGCATACCCACTGCTGCAGCTGGAAATTCAGTGGTCTGGTGGAAGGTGCTCCTGCTCATGGCAGGGGGCTGGAATGGTGTTCAAAGTCCCTTCCAGCCCACTGTGACTCTCTAAAACACAAGTGCCACCACGCTGTGCCCCCTGCAAGCACAGGAATGGCAACAACAGGAGCATCTCCCCACTTTTGTGTTTTTAAGCATTTGCAGGCTGGCAGCTGATTTCTCTCTTCTCCTTGCTCTGAGCACCACGGGTGAGCTGGTTTGCCTGTTGTAATTAAAAACTTGTGAAGCTCCAGAACATCCCCGCCAGGGAAAGGTGACCCTTCACAGCTTGAGGAGAAGAAAAGTTGGCTCCAACTTCCAAACCAGCTGTGCCTGAGCCCAGCTGCTGAGGGGATCCCTGAAATCCCATTTCCAGAGCCGGGGTGATTTTGTTACAGCTCTTCCCTTATCACATCCTGCAGCCCCAGCCCTGGAAGCACAAATCCCTCTCCTTTCCAGCACAGGTGGACACTGATACCTCCTCTAAACCTCTCCTCTTTCCCAACCCATACAGCAGCTGGTGCCCTTGATATTCCCACCATTCCTAATATTTAGGGAATGCTGACACAATAAAAACACAACAATAATAAAAACACCAAATCAAAAAGCAGCCATCCACGCTTCCTGAGTGCAGGAATTTCACTGATGAGCTGAACAGGTTCTCACTCCCAGCCAAAACTGAGGAGGAAGGGTTAGAGAATCATCAAGGCTGGAAAAGACCTCCAAGGTTGGAAAAGACCTCCAAGGTCATAAAGTCCAACCTTATGAAAGGAGGAGTCATGGCTGGGTCACCACAATCCAAAATCAACGGGTTTTGACTCAAAAGGAAAGAGCTGCTCAACCCACAGGTGCCTTCAGAGGCAGAGGAGGAGCAAGAAGGAGATGTCCAAATCAAGGTTTTCACTGAATCTGATATCCATGAGACAGCCCTGTGTGAGTTATTTATCCCCAAAAATGCCAAATACCCCCCTGAACAGAGGGGAGGATGCTCTGGTACCCACTCCTCCCCACAGGAACAAGGTGAGATGCTGCTGCTCAGACCCCTGCTATTGTGTGGCTGACAAATCACCAAGAAAAGGGGGAAAAAAGAGAAAAAATAAAATAGGTCGAGCCCTCCCTGCTTCTTTCAGCCCTTGGCAAAGCGTGGGTTTAGCAAAACACACTCCAGAGCTGGGGCCTAATTGGACACCAGGGTCTGATCTGCCCCACCCCTGAACTGCCCCCAGGCTGGGGGCAAGGGGAGGCTGACAGAAGAAGCCTCTCACCCTCCTGCCCAGAGGGTTTGTGGCCCTCAGAGTGCCCCTGAAATGAAATACCCCCCCTAAATCTGCCTTTCAGCAGATCTGCCTGATTTAAACACCACGGACAGAAACCATCAATTCCCTCTCTGGCTCCCCCCCCCGTCCATCCCAGCACTGAAACCTCTCCATGGCTGGAGATTTACACTCGATTTTCTGCCTTTCTGCACCAGATAAGGCATTGCAAAATCCTGCTCTGCCCTCGGATGGGGAGGCAGGGGGGGCTCCCCTTCCCTGGGCCTGGCATCAAAGCCCTGCAGCGCAGACAAAAGGGGGTTTAGAGCAGGGAGACCCTCATCCCACAATCCCCAGGTGAAATTAATTTCTCTGCTGCTTAAGATTGGGAAGGGAGGGATGTTCCAACTGCTGGGCAAAGCACATGGCAGCCAGGATCTGCTAAATCCTAATCCCCTGAGGCTCCAGGTATGTCTGAACTCCTCCAAGTCCTATTTCATAATTCAGGCTCAGCAGTGGAGGGGGAGAGGAGTCGTGGCTGGGTCACCACAATCCAAAATCAACGGGTTTTGACCCAAAAAATGCTCTGTGGCATCAACCACCCCCATATCTGGGCTGTGACACTGCTTTTATCCCCACCTGAACAACCTCTCCCCTTCCAAAGGGCATCATCCCCACCAGCTCCTTTTGGGAGGGCACTTCTGTTGTCTCCAGAAAGAGAAGGAAAAAAACCAGGAAGGGAAAATCCCAAACCCCCTCGTGACCGTGGGGACGATGGCGTCAAACTGCTCTTTAATTTCTCCTGGGTGTTCCTGTAATCCTGCACTCCACCCCAGTAATCCTTCCCTAGCCCAGCTTCCACGCACTTGTTATTTGCTATAATGGGGAGGAAAAAAAAGCCTGGGTTTTTTTTGTCTTCCCCTAATCACCCACACAGCTGATTTTTTTTGTCTTTCCTTCTTTTCCCCACTCTTAAATCTATTTTATTGTCCCCAAGCTGGGGCTGTGTCCCCAAGCTGTCCCCTCACTGCTGCAGTGACCCATGGACAAAGCAGTGGTGGCAGCAGAACCCAGCCTGGTCCCACTGGCCTCAAAAGCTAAAACGGTGATTATTTTCAATCACATTCAAGCCTTTTTCTGCTTTTCCTGGAATCTCCCCATCCCTCTTCCCAGCAGAGCCAGGCTTTGCCCAGCCAGCTGATGCTCTGGTTCACAGCTGGGTCTGTGTCCCCACACTGACACCCTCGAGGGGACAGAGCTGATTGCAGCAGCTCTGGAACTCTGCCTGCCTTGGTTTTTCCAGGGCTGCTTCCCAGGCAAAGTGCCTGCAGCACCATCCTCCCTGCCAGTCTTGCCTTTGCAAAGGGAACTCAGCCTCTTTGCCAAAAAAAAAAAAAAAAATATATATATATATAAAAATATATCAGCTGCTCTCTGCAAGCCTGAGTGCTTCTCCCACCTGCTGCTTCCTCCCAAAATGAGGAAATCCCACTGGCTGCTTCTGCAGGAACTGCAGCACTTTTGGTTCCTTGTCCCCAGCCCTGGCTCCTGCTGTGACCCCAGAGCCCTGTCACAGAACCAGTTTGGGTGGAAGGGACTTTGAAAATCATCTCCTGCCACAGCCAGGGACACCTTCCACTGTCCCAGGCTGCTCCAAACCCCGTCCAGCCTGGCCTTGGACACTTCCAGGGATCCAGAGGCAGCCACAGCTTCTCTGGGAATTCTATTCCAGTGCCTCCCCACCCTCCCAGCCAGGAATTCCTTCCCAATATCCCATCCATCCCTGCCCTCTGGCAGTTCAAAGCCATTTCCCCTAGTGAATAATCCCTTTCTCTGTTTTACTGGGAAGAGCTGAAGGTGTTCCCAAAGCTGCTCTTCTCCAGCCTGAGCAATTCTCTGAGCCTTTCCTGTATCCCAACAGCTCCATGTCCCTCCTGGTGCCAAACCCTCCTCTCACAGGGACAAGGATGTGGCACCCCCTTGGCCGTGTCACACAGACTGTCCGGGCTGCAGTGACCTCCCCCATCACCCAAATCCCTGGATAAAACCATCACAGCCACGTCCTTCCAGAGCAAACTTCCCAGATGCTGCAAAACAGCCTTAAAATCTCCCCTTCTGAATAAAATTCTGTGATTCTTTCTTCTCCCTCCTCCCCACCTCCTGCAATCCCCCCCAAATTAAATTTTCATTTAAACGATACGATTTAGAGCTCTTCACTCTTTTTTTCCCCCAAGCCTGGGGCGGGCTGGAACACCAGCATTTCCACACTCCCTGACAGTTTGACACCGACAGCACAAAGCAGCTTGTTCTCCAAATCTCCAGTTTGATCTAAATTAAAAGAAGCAAAGACTTTGGCGTTAACCAACCTGTCAAAACGCATTAAAAATAAAATGCCTCCCAGGCCTGCCTGGCTCTGGCTCCCTACCTGTGCCCCACGCCCTTGGATTTCCTGCCATTCCAACCCCAGCTGACAAGAGTGTCCCCAAGGAGAGCTCTCCAGCTTCTCTTGTAATTTCCTCTGTGATAAACCCCAAATTCAGCCCTTTCTGGGAGATTTATTTACATTTCAATCAAGCTGCAGCTTCTCAGCCATATGATATCCCAATAAATGCAGGATGCTGGATTAGTTCTGGCTCGCTGGGGTTGCCAGCTCCTTCCCAAGGGATGCTCCCCTCCCCAGGCATCCACCTGCACTTGGAAATTCCATTAAGGAATGCTGGGTGCAAGAGCTGCCATCACCCCCTCTGGAAGCATTAAAGAGCTTTAGAAATGAGAGGTGGAAAATAAAAATAACCCATCAATCACACCTCTCCAACCCGGTGGTTTTTGCAGCCTATTTAAAGGGGAAAGTTGTAATTTTGCTGGCAGGCTTCTCTCTCCAGGGTGGGATGTTCCAGGAGAGGAAAACCTGCAGAATTCCCTCTCCCCCTTTGCTAAGCTCTTTTCTCCTTGTGGGGGATTTTGCTCCCCCCTGCTGCTCCAAAGACAGGATTAGGGATTTACATACAGGTGTGACACCAGCTGGAGCTGCAGGGGCTCAGCCCTCACCACAGCTCCCAGTGCTCCCAGTTCCTGGTGCAGTGGCAGGGAAAAGGGAAAACATTGAAGCTGGAACCACATTTTCTGTCAAGGAAAGCCTAAAAAGCCAAATTTTCAAGGCACACACTGAAACAAAGCAAGGAAAAGCCAGGACACTGAGGACTCACAGCACTGCCCCATGCCTGGAAGTGCCCAAGGCCAGGCTGGATGGGGCTTGGGGCAATTTGGGATAGTGGAAGGTGGAACTGGTCCCTTCCCACTCAAACCATGCTGGAATTCTCTGAGCAGCCCTAACCTGGTTTCTCAGGGGCTTCACTTGTTCAGGAACACCTCTGGAGCTGCCTGATTGTTTCCTGGGAGAAATACAGAGAGGATTCCTACACCCTGCTCATCTCAGACACAAAGAAACAGAATGGACTTCAAAAAACATAAAAACCACAGCATAAAAACATAAAAGCTCCAGCAGCAGGAGGAAATCAGCCATTGTGCCTAGCCACAACTCTCTGCTCCTAAAGCATCCCTGGCCACCAGGAGTGGTGTGGGATGGAGAGACCTGAGCCCATGTCACAGCCATGAGACACCTTGAGCACCTGAACTGTGGTACAGCTGTCTGCTCACAGCCATCCTGTGCCTCTCTGGGCATTCAGATCCTGGGAATGGGATAGAAATACCCAACAGCTCTGAAAACATCTTTGTGCAAGGTCCCACAGCAGATCTCAACTCCCTTTTCACTCAAGATCAGCCTTTTCTGCTGGGATGGCAGCACCTAAAAAGCATTTTCCCTTCTAAGTTCTTCTGTGAGAGCCACTCACAGCTGCTTTGCCAAATAAAATGCAATATTTTAGGTAATTTCAGTGTTTACCTGGTTCTTGGAAGTGCTCTTCATTTGACAGAGTTCTGGATAAAATGAGGATAAGTGCTTCTTTAAACTGATCAAAGTGGACCTGTGGAGGAAAAAAAAGGAAGAAAAGAAGAAATCAGGTGGTGCAGGGAGTTAAAGATGAGGCAAACAATCCAGCAGGAAGATGGGCAGCAGTGGGAATCCCTCAGATCATCACCAACATGGTGAAAGGAACCCTGGAGAAGTGACAGCAAGGGACATGAAGACACAGCCAGCACCTCTGGGCATGTGAGAGGAATCACTGCTACCACAGAAGCACCCAAAGGCAGAGATTTCATGCACTGGTTGGGTTTTTCCATCGAGCAAGAAGCCAAAATAACACGTCCAGAACAGCAGGGAACATCTCCATCACTCGAGGTGACCTGGCCAGGGTCAGTGGCTCCTACAATGAGACCATTCCCGATCAGGGATGAATACTCCATTGTGGAAATGCTCTACTGCCCTAATTAAGCTTCAAAACCCACTTCCCAATGTGGATGGCACAAAAATCCCTCCCTTCCCAGGGCAGCCCTGCCCCAGCAGTTCTGTGAGGGCTGAACAAGGAATACCAGGCCTGGAGTGTAGCTGGGAAAAACAGAGACACGATCCTGCCACTGAGAGGAGGTTTTTTTTTTTTCCCCTCTCCTTTTTTTTTTCCCCATCTGTGCCTTCCTGGAAAGCCTCCTGCCTCCCAGGCAGGAACAGCCACAAAGAGGCTGCAGCATCCTCCCCATGCTGGGGAATGTCAGCAATTCCAGCCGTGGGGGACACACAGAGACCCAGGGACAGCTGGAGCAGTTATTTGACATGGGTCAGTGGCCAGGCAGAGCTGGCTGCTGCTGTTTCTTCTGGCTAAATAAATCTGAGGAGAATTTTTAGCACGGAAAAGATTTTGTATTTAAAGAAACGCGGCGAGGCTGCTCTGGCTGGCAGAGGGTGAAGGCAGAGCTGCAGTCAGAGGGATTTTTATGCTGCTGGGGGGATGCACAAGCAGCAAAGTTCAGGTCTGAAGTTCTCCAGACTGTTTTTAGGGGTCAAGAAAGCTCAAAAAATTACCAACAAGCTCCCTGGTAGAGAGAGAACACAGGTGAGGTACAAGGGAGCACCTCATGCTACAGCTCAGGCAATGCCAATCACCCCTGAGGCTTTAAACAATTCTAAATATGTTTTTTAAACACAATTAAAAATACGTTCAGCAGAGAAGCTCATCAGGAATGCCTTCATCTGAATTCTAATTGCTGCCATCCATTTCCAGACACTGTGCACTTCACAAAGGACAGTTTACAGAGATAGGAGAATTTCCCCGATTAAAAAAAAAAACCCAACTTGACATTTAGAACTAAATGAGGATGAATAAAAGATGAGGGTGTTCAAATTACAGGTTCCCTCCCCATGGGATCCTCTCAGGACCTGAACTGTGACAACAGACAAGAGCCAATCCTTTGGATGGGTGCTGGGGCTGGCTTTGGATGGGACCTCACAGGCAGCACAAAAACAAGATCCACTTTGCATCCCTGATGCAAACAAATGGAATTAAACAAAGCCAAACCATCTGGGCAGGTGTGCAGCACCACTGACATCACCTGCTCTGCATAATGAGCCCCAGAACTCATGTCTGCACTAATGAGGAGGAGGAGGGAGGAGGAAGAGCTGAGCCCTTGCCCAGCTGCACAAGGACAGATGTCCCCAGCCCCGTGGTCACACCGTGATTTTACCATGACCACGAGATCCAAAGGAGCCTGTGGAAGATCAGGATGTGGAGCAGGATGTGGCCATCCCCCTGTGCTGCACAGCAGGATTTCAAATGTAAATCAGCAGCAGGACAGGCACAGGGGTTCCCCAGTGCTCTCCTCACTCTGGAGGTGGAGTCCCAGCAGGCAGAGGGGGGAGATGTTTCCTCAGGATGGGTCAGAGGTTTTCCTAGCAGCAGATAACCAGCAAAACCAGCCTGTGGTGCATGTTTGACCTTGGATGTGGTGTCTGCATGCCGAGAGGGTTTAGAGAGAAACATCACTGATAAAATTAGAGCTGGGCTGGAGCACAAGCCAGGCAAGGCAGCCATGGGGCAGCAAAGCCACAAATGCCACAGAATCCTCCTGTGAGGATGGGGAGGCCATGGCACAGGTTCTCCATCCCTGGAAACATCCAAGGCCAGGCTGGAGGGTGCTTGGAGCAACCTGGGATAGTGGAAGGTGTCCCTGCCCATGGCAAGGTGTGGAACTGGATGGGTTTTAAGCTCCCTTCCAACCCAAACCACTCTGATTCTATGGTTCTGGTTTGGTATTGCCCATTTGTGTGCCTGCCCATGGGGGCCTCTCAGCAATAGGAGGCAACAGGGCCGTGCAAGGTGATGCACAAGGTTCTGTGATACCCACCCAGGATGGAGGACAGCACACACATCCCTGCAAACCCCACAGAACACATCAATCAAAAAAAACCACAAACCACCAGGGAGGCACAGCCAGCCCAGCCCAGTCTCCCCATGGCAAGCAGGGACCGAGCAAAGCTGCGGCTGCCGAGCAACCCCGGCTCCTCCGGGGAGAGAAATCCCGATGGATCCTCCTCAGAGCCTCCTCCTCCCTCTGAAGCCGTGGCTGATTAGCACTAGAAAGAGCCCTGTGCCCGTGCCAAGGTACCTGCTGCTCCCCCTGGGTCCCTGCCATGCCTGGCACACCCAGGGCAGGCCGGCAGCAGCGGCTCCTTCCAGCTCCCTGCCCTTGATCCCCAAGCACCAACCCCATTCCTGAATTAATAAGCATCAAGACCTCGCAAAAATCCTAAAAGACTGGGAAAAACTGGGAAAAAAAATCCTCTAATTACTGTTCAACGTGACATGAGAAAAATAAAGCCCTGCAAAGAGTTAAACAGGCCACAATTAGTGAGGCTCACTTGTTGGATGGTCACTCACTGCAGCTAGAATCCTGAATCCATGATGCCACCCCATTATTGTTTTATTAACACTTGTAGGCATCAATTTAGCACTGTCTTTTGCAATGCTCATTTGGAATTAGAAAATGTTGTGATGAATGGCAGTGCTCACCTCCTTATTTCAAGTACATGAAAAAAGCTCTGGCCCTGTTTGCAAACTCCCTCCAGCCAGACTGCAGAGGGGAATGTCTGCTGGGGGAGATGCAGAATCACAGAATATCCTGATCCACAGGGATTGTAAAATCCAGACACCCCAACAATCCCACGCTGGGCATCCCCAGCGCTGTCCAAACCCTCCTGGAGCTCTGGCAGCCTTGGGAATGTCACCATTCCCTGGAGAGCCTGGGCAGTGCCCAGCACACTCTGAGGGAAGAATTTTTCCCTGATTTCCACCTAAACCTCCCCTGACACAGCTCCAGCTGTGATGCCCACCCAGGATCAGGGACAGCACACAAATCCCTGCAAACCCCACAGCCAGGCCAGCTCCCCAGCAAGGAGAATTTTCCTAGAACACATCAATCAGAGGCAAACAAGACAAACACACCTTTTTAGGACCTTCTTGGTCCTACCAAGCCCATCTTTTGCAGTAACATCAGAACAGGGCAGCCTTGGCTCCACGTGGGGCCTGGAAAACCCCACAGTGCATTAAAGGGCACAGGAGGAAGGGATTGTGCAAGAGGTCACAGCAAAACCTGTGGCACTGGAGGGAGCTGGCAGGGAAAGCCCAGGCAGGCAGGGTGTCCTTGCTGCAGGCTGTGAATGCAGTGGTGCAGGTGAAACCTGAGCTCCCCATCCCTGCTCAAGGACAGTCCCAAGGACAGGCCCTGCACAGGGCCCCGAGGTGCTCGACATCACAGAATCCCAGAAGGATTTGGGTTGGAAAGGACCTTAAAGCTCATCTCATCCCACTCCCTGCCATGGCAGGGACACCTTCTGCTATCCCAGGTGGCTCCAAGCCCCATCCAAGCTGGCCTTGGACATTTCCAGGGATAGGGAATGACTTCCAGAGCTCACCCCCATCCCTGCACACCACCCAGGCCCAGGAGCACTGTCCCCAAGACACCTCTAGCTGGCTGCTAATTAAAGGGCACAGACAGACAGGCACAGCCACACCCATCCCCTCACTCCTGCCATCCAGGGTGAGGGAAAACAGCCCTCCTGAGGAATCCCAGGATGAGCATCACCTCTGCACACCACGTGTGAGGAAAACAGTTCTGGCTCTGCCAGAGTCAGGGCAGGATTTACATCCCTACACCAGACCCCACTAACCCCCAAAATCACAGGGGAGGCAGCACTTCCAGCCCTTCTCCAGATGCCAGCTCAGCTCCCAGTCCCTGCCCAGGACATGGGGTTGGAACGAGGTGATCTTTGAGGTCCCTTCCCAACCCAAACATCAATTCTGTGATCCCAGAGTGTTCATCCCTGGAGCACAAAGGCGAGCACGTGGCCCCACCGAGTTGCCCCCGAGCAGACAAAACCTTCCCCCGCTGCCCCCCTCCCCAGTGCCCTCCCATAAATCCCTGGAAGTGCAGGCAAACAAAAGCTGGGACCATCTGCAGCCAGGGGCTGAGGGGGCAGGTGCAACAAGTCCCTGCTTGCTGCTATTCTCCCCACGAGATCCTAGGAAACCCCAAGGATCCGAGGGCCATTAAATCTGATCAATCTGGCCATGGCTGCTGCTAACGAGCACAAACCCAAAGATTTGTGAGAGACAAAGATTGTCCTGAGGCTCCTGTGGCAGGCTGGGAGGGAGAGCCACCCCCAGAGACAAAGGGGGGAATGAAATAAAATGGGATGCCTCGTGCCTGGCAGGGATGGAGCTCCAGCTTGGGATGGGGTGAGTGTGACCTGGCATTTGGGATGTTTTGGTGTGGCTGTGACAGCCACATCTTCCTCTCTATGCCACCACCCCACAGCTGGCAAAGCAAGGTGATAGGACAAGGAGAAATGGCTTTAAGCTGAAGGAAAATAGATTTAAATTCAATATTGGGAAGGAATTCTGGGCTCTGAGGGTAGGGAAGCCCCAGCACAGGGTGCCCAGAGAAGCTGTGGCTGCCCCTGGATCCCTGGAAGTGTCCAAGGCCAGGGTGGATGGGGCTTGGAGCAACCTGGGATAGTGGAAGGTGTCCCTGCCCATGGCAGGGGTTGGAACTGGATGATTTTTAAGGTCCTTCCAACCTAAACCATTCCATAATTCTTTGATAACATCCCAGTGCTGGACGCTCAAGGTGACAGAGCAGCACAGAAAGTCTCTGGTGCTCCAGAAAATGCCACACTGAAACTCTAAGGGTCAACAACCTCTGCCTGGATCCATCCCTGCTCCAGCTCCACTCACTGTCAGTGGAAGAGCTACAGCCCCAGGGCTGGAGAGGAAGAGGAGGAAAAAGGAAAAATTCCTTTGTTCGTTAAAGGAATTATTTTGTTTGTGAAATTGAAGTTTGATTGGAAATTGGAGTCAGGATGGCTGCTTGTCTACGGAGAGCCCTGGCTGCCCTGTTCCACATTTTCCTGATTTAATGAGCAGTGATGGGATTTCAGGGTGATTTCCAGGGAAGGATCTGATGCACTCTGAGCCCGGCGTGCCGGGAAAGACGTAATGCAGAACACAAGGACATCCACGCCGAGCTGGAGATCCCCCCAAGGGCAAGCAGCTTCTGCTCAGTGCCCTGGCATTTAACTCCATAAAGGTACAACCACAACTGAAAAAATGGCTCTGGGAAGCCCCCAACACGAGGTAAGGTGGACAAAGGTGGCTCAGACAGTGAGTGGGACAATATTCTCTGCCTCAGAGAAACGTGCGTGACCCCACACGGCCCTGCCAGTCTAACCACAGCTTAAGCCAGCGTAAATCACAGGCTCAAGCCCTGGATTTAGGTCCTTGTCCCATCCCAAGTGGCTCAGAGTTTGTGCAAGCACCTGGTGAGCTGGTCTGGGGAGGTGACCCAGGATCCAGCGCTGGGGGCACGGGCACAGCATGAGGGAAATGCCAGCACAAGGACAGCCAGGACCTGGCACTTGCTCAGGCCTTGGACACTGGGAAAGCTCAAAAGTGCACAAGGCTCAGCCTAAAGTGGTGCTTCCTGAGTTAGAGGCCACCTCCAGTCAGGGCAGCCAGCAGTTCCCTGTTATCACCAATTCTCCTCTTGGAAGTTGCCTTGTGCCCACCCTGCTGAACAAACCAGACCCCACAAATCCACCAGAACCTCAGGAACGCTGGACATACACAGATTACAGACATCAGCCTCTTCCCAAGACCATTCCACACATGCAGGTGCTGCCCAGCCCCCCACATCTCCCCAGATCCTTACCCTGCCTAGGAGATTTCCTTGGAGGAGAGTCTGCTGCAGTGCTGGTGCCACCTCCTCCAGGTGCAGCATGTGGCAGAGGTCAGTGAGCTCCTCCTGCCCCAGGGACCCCGTGCCCGTGCTGTCAAAGCTGTCGAAGAGCTCCTTGAGGCGAGCTTCATACTGGTCCTGCTCAGCTTCATCCATCCCATAGCCTGCCACGCTCACCTGTGGGGAGAGACGGGGCAGGTGACCATGGGACAGCAAAAAACTCCAAGGGCTGGCACAGCTGCTGCCCACCAGGCTGTTTGGGGCTGTGTTTGGTTGCATGAAATGCTCCAGCACTGCTCCAGCCTCTCCCATCCCGCTGGGGAAAGAAGAAAGACTGAGGGGAAAAAGGCTGCAGAGCCAAACCCTCAGGAGGGGACAGCCCAGGTGGCTGGGCCAGCCCTGTGTGGCACGTCCCTGTCCCTACGTGCCACCTCACACTGACTCCTTTGGCTCAGCTGGAGCAGCTGCAGGGGAAAATTGCTCCCCTGAGCTCCACTGATCCCCAGGTGTTGCAGGTGATGCTTTGGTGAGAAGATAAACAACCCAAGGACAGCTCAGCAGTGAAGTGTGGGGCTCTGCCTGAGGAGAGGAGGGCAGGAGACCCCATCCCAAACCCTTCAGGACAGCCAGCCACCGTGCCCACCCCTTCCAAGAGGGCAACACATCCCCCTGCACCAAAGCTGGGATCATGGGATGCTTTTGGGTTGGAAAAAACCTCCAGAATCAAGCCCAGCTGCCAAGCACTCCCTGCACTGCTCTCCTTCAGGTATTTCAGATCAAACCCGGGCTGAAGGCACAGAAGGGTTGGACAGGCAGCAAACCCAGAGCAGAGCTGATCCCAAAGCATGGGGACAGCCAAAATCCATCTGGTGTCCTGCACCAGGCACACAAAGCCCAGACCCAGTTTGCCTCAGGTTTTCCTCTTCCCCTCCAAGCCAAGTTTTCACCCCCTCATGTAGAGGATCACAGCCCCAGGAGCTGTTCTGGCAGGGGAGTAGAGGGAAATTTCCCACCTGAAATGAAGGATTTGCCTGGATCTCTTTGTTGAGCCTGGCCCAGGGCTCCTGGCTGGCTTTGGGTGGCAGCAGTGTCACCCAGTGTCGTGACACAGCCTTGGTGTGGCTGTGCCACCACAGGCACTGTCACCATCCTTGGCTGACAATGGGCACAGCAGGGACCTGGTGTCCCAAGGGCCCAACTGGGCATACTGGGATGCTTGGCCAGCCATGGGAATTCCATTTTTGTGACTGCTGCGGGTTGTGTCAGCCACATTTCCCAAAACAGGGGGAACCCAAACCCCCTCCCCCCATCCAGCCCTGCCATGGAGCAGCTCCCTCTGCTCCTCACAGGGTTCCTGGGGCTCCCTGTGTCACCAGCAGCACTCCTGGACATCCCAGAACGAGCAGAGCTGCTCCAATTGCAGCCCAATTCCACAGCCCTGCCAGGAAATCTCCAGGGCAGGCACTGCAGCAGCCGTGCCCTTGATTTCTCTGGCTGCAGGAGCAGATGCCAAGGCAGAGCTTCCTCTGGATCCCACATCTGCTGAGGGATGCAGGGCTGGTGCCAGGCAGCGCCCATGGGACAGGGACAGCCCAGCCAAGGACAAGGACAGCCGTGGACACTCCAGGGAGTGCACACAATCCCTCCACCTGAGCCTCACACCCTCCCTGTCCCAATTTTTCCCCCCAAATCCCTCTTAAGCTGATTTCTCACGGCGCCCAGGCACTGTGGGGAGGAGGGAGGGCACAGACACATTCGACCTGGGGCACAGAGGAGGAGGCAGCACCCAAAAACTCAGGTGGAAGGCAGGAGAAAGGCAACAAACTCGTTTTCCATTCCCACACAGGCAGCCCCACTTCCCACCTGCACCCACAGTGGTGGATCCTGGTGTCAGGGAGCCCTGCCTGCACATTCCAGCAGCCCCAAAACTCCCAGCCAAGCCTGCAGCAAAGATGACTCCAACCCACAGAGCTTCCCAAGCATTTCTGAACCTCTTATCTTCAGGCTCAGCCACCTCTTCCCCCCCTTCAGAGATGTCTCCAGCACCTGACCCTACTGCCACACTGCCAGGACCAGTTTCCCCAGTTGGTGCAGAGTGCTAAATGCCACCTCCCAGTATATCCCCGAGCATCCCTGCTGCTGAGCACTGGGATCAGCCTTTGCCAGAGAGCCCAAAAACCCATCCTGGGCAAGCCTAGCATTGGGGACCCCATAAAACCAGCAGGAAAAACACAATCCATAAAGGAAAACAGCATCAGGTGCCTGGGCCACACCTGCCCTACATCCCAGGTGAGATTTTGGCCAGGGCACTGTGGCAGCCTCACACATCCCCACAGGAGGCACAGCCAGAGCTCAGGGGGACACAACCAACCCTGCACAGCCTGGGGAAGGGATTCCCTGCTTGCCAGCACCTGGAATCAGCATCGAGGGGCCAAGGCTGGCTGCCTACCTGCAGTCAGGGAGCTGCCAGCAGCCCGGCGATCCCGCAATCCTGCACAACCTCCATCTTAGGCAGGCGGCTCCGGCACGCAGCCGGCTGCGCAAGGTGACCCAAGATGCCTCCTCCTGCCTGAATTATTCAGCGGCGCTTCCACAGTGAAAGGAAGGGAGGAAAAAAAAAAACCCACCCCAGCCTCCTACCTGAGGAGCTGGCGAGCTGGCATCACCCAGCAGTCAGAATAATGAGGTCAGCAACATCAGAGCCCCGGCGTGCGCAGCCACCTCCTCCAGCAGCCGTGACAGGGAAGGGGGGACACGGCAGAGGAGCACAAAGCCCGAATTAAAGGGCAGCCTTTCATCCCTGCTCCAGATGGGCCAGCAGCTGAGATGCAGCAGGGCGGCCGGGATAATAGGGGCAGGCGGGCAGCAGCTGAGCGGGGGCTCCGCGGTCCCTGCACTTTGTTCAGATTTATTGCCGGCCTTCTGTGGCGTTTCAAGTGCCCCGGAATGACCAGCTTGAGCAGAGACAGCGCTGAGAAGTGCGGGTTTAGGACAGTCACCACCGCGTTATTCCTCGTTTCTGTTCTCCTTATTACCAGCCCCGGGGAAGCAAAGCAGCTCCGGGATGATGAGAAGAGGAAGTTTTCAGCGGCGTTTCTTTCCTGCCTTTAAATCCACCCCCTCCTGAGAGGCAGATAACCTTCACGGCACACAATGCAGGGGCCTGATAGCACCAAACTCTCAGCTAAATTTAACTCGAACAATATAGGCTTAAACAGCAATTACTGCTTCGCATATGAAGTGCCCCGAATCAATATCAACTTTAGCCTGGAGCTAATGAAGACACAGATTACCTGGTCAATCAATGGCATCAGCAAGGAAAAACACCACAATTAGCACAATTACCTTTTTTTTTGGTGGTGGTGTTTGTAAACAGTGTGAATTATAGAATCCCAGAATTACTGGAGTTTTAAGGGACCTTAAAGGTCACTCCATGCCAACCCCCAGCCATGGGTAAGGACATTTTCCACTAAACCAATACAAAATCACATTTGGTGCTGTACAAGAGGGAGATTTTGGGGCTGCTCTGCCCAGATGCCCCCATGGGCTGCATTACTAACCAGGGCTATGGGTACCTTGCCTTTATCCCAACCTGCCTTCCACAAAAGTCATCAGCTCCAAGGGACAGCGAGGAAAACCAGAAAAATGTTGGTTTTGCTACTCTCCATTGCCTCGCCTCTAATGAGGGCCTGGTAATTAGCAGTAATTACCCAGCGGGGCAGCATCCTGTGGCCACCTCCAAAACACAAGCACCTGCTCCATGGGATGTCACTGCCCCGGAGTGTCCCCCTGTGCTGGAGAGCACAGCCACACTCAGGCACTTTAAAGCAACTTTCCCTTCCCAGTGCACCTGTGATAACCGGGGTGATGTGAGCACAGCTGGCAAAACCCAGCAGGAGCCCAGGTTTTAATGCTGGGGTTTATAGGAGATGCCCGGCAGCCACCAAAGGCAGCCCATGGAGCCCTTGCTGGAGAGCCAGAGCTGAGGTTGGCTCAGGCTCATTATCTCCTGCCCCTAATGAACCATCTCATCCATCACAGCTGGGCTGAATCACAGAATTCCCTGAGCTGGAAGGGACCCACAGGGATCGTGGGATCCAGCTCATGGTTCTGCACAGACACCCCAAAAATCGCACCCTGGGCATCCCCTGAGAGCGTGTTCCAAGCACTCCTGGAGCTCTGGGAATGTCACCATTCCCTGGGGAGCCTGGGCAGCGTCCAGCACCCTCTGGGGGAAGAACCTTTCCTGAAATCCAACCTAAATCCCTCCAACACAGCTCCAGCTGTTCCCTGGGTGCTGTCACTGCTCAGGAGAGAAAAGAGCTCAGTGCCCTGTCCCTGTGTCCACCCCAAAATCCCCACACCGTGTGGGGGCAGTTTCCCATCAACACCCCGTCCCCTCTTGGAGCAGCAGCCCCATAAAGGCTCACACCGAGAAGCCAAAGAGAGAGGGAACAACAAACCCCAAAAGGAACAACAGACCCCAAAAGGAACAACAGACCCCAAAAGGAACAACAGACCCCAAAAGGAACAACAGACCCCAAAAGTTTCCCGTCAATGCCCCGTCCCCTCTTGGAGCAGCAGCCCCACAAAGGGTCACACCGAGAAACCAAAGAGAGAGGGAACAACAAACCCCAAAAGGACAATGAAGCACCTAAACATCCGTAAATCACTTGACAGCACGCCCAGCTCTTCAAGGGTCACCACCAGAGCCAACCTTACAGCTGGCGCTTCCTCCTCCCCATTGACCACGCTCCTCATTTTCCCTTTGCACCCCAAAAACCACCCCGGACCCTCCGAAGTTGGCAGAGAGCAGCGATTCTGTTAACCAAGCTCCGCTCCAGATTAGCAAAGCAGCGATGGCGTTTAAAAGCACTATAAATTTATGTACAGGGCTTCAAAAGCAGCGCAGAGGTTTTTGAATATTCACGCCGGCCCGGTATTTGCATTGTAATAGGGCTTTTCACTGCCAGCCTTCCCTCCGTAAAGGAAAAACAAAGCGCCCATCTGGTTTGATTTTGCAAATCGGGGCTGGAGTCGCTCTGCAGCAACTCGGAGAGCCCCGGGTGCGATAAAGCCCAAGGTGGAGGCACAAAGCTGATTATTTCAGGAGTAAACAAAGCCAGCCGGTAATTTATCCAGCGCAGGGAAATGAGGGATTCGGTGATTCCCGGGGAGCTGCGGCGGCCCCGGGAAAGCCGGGCCGTGCTGAATCACGGCTGCCCTCAGCTCCGTTTTGGGGAGCACATCAGAGACATGAGCAGCACACACCCAAACTGTCACCCACCCACACAACCCAGCAAAATCCCAGCCCCGGAGCCTCCCAGGTTCCGTGGATTTGGGCTTTCCTGGCTCCCAGGCTCGGCTCCATCCCTACAGGGATGCTCCAAGGGAGACGGGCCCGCGGTTGGTGACCAGACAGCAGATGCTGTCTGCCACCCTGGTGACAGCCAGAGCTTCGCCGATGACAAAACAACTGCTGTTATTAACTCCTCCAGCCACAGCCGGCTGCTTGCAGGGCTCAGCCCGGGCGAGAGTGCTCCAGAGCCCGCTGCCAGCCTTTGGAGCATCGCTCCGGGAACAGGGACGCACGGCGGGATGGGGAGCCCTTGGCAGGAGGGCGAGCGGGGTGCCTGCCACCCCATGGGACCTCTGCCACCAACGCAAAGGGGACCTCGGAGGGGGCTCTGGGGTGGCACCCCTGAAACCAACACCGCACCCTCTGGCCACGATTCCCTATCCCCATCACCCCCTTCCTCTCCAGCATCCCCCTCACTTCCAGCATGCCCCCATTTCCAGCATCCCCCCTTCCTCTCCAGCATCCCCCCTTTCCCTCCAGAGCCCCTTCCCCGGCACCCACCTCTCCGCTGCGCCCCTTCCCCGCCGGCCCGTCCCGGCGCCCCGCACACGCGGCCGCCCCGCCGGGAAGGGACGGGAAGGGGCGGGCTGCGCTCCGGCACCGCCCGCGGAGGAGGGACCGGGGCGGACAGCTCTCCCCCCGCACCCGGGGATGCCCCTTCCCCTTCCTCCTTTCCCCGCAGCCACCCCCGCGCCCGTCCCGGCCTCACCGGCTCCGGTGCCCGCGGGCTCGGCGGGGCTGGCGGAGCGCTCGGAGCGTTGCGGGGTCGGGGGAGGCGCCGCGTTCAAATAGGGCCGCGTTTATTGGGCCGAGGCTCGGGGGCGGCCCCCGAGGCTGCGGGACGGCCCCGGGGCGGGGGGACCGGCGGCCTTTGTGCGGCACCGCCCGGGAACGCCCCCCGGTACAGCTGCGGGGGTCTGCCGGGATGTCCCGCAACGCTGGGGCAGCGAGGTGTGCCCGCTGTTCTGCACCCGTGTGGCATCACCCCAATTCCCGCTGGGATGTCCCCATCACCTCAAAATCCTGTTGCGCTGCACCTCGGTCCCCGATGTCCCGGTCCCCCGGGTGGCATCACCTCCACTGCCATCATCCTGCACCCCAGGGGACATCATCCCATCTCCCCACTGTTCTGCACCCTCAGGTGGCATCGTCACAGCTCTGCACCGTCCTGTCCCTCAGGGTGGCACCACCGTGCTCCCCAGTGTCCCACACCCGGCTCTTCAGTACCCCATCCCCACAGATGGCATCATCACAGTTCCTGTCATTGCATGCCCCAAGGTGGTATCACCCCGGTTCCCAATTGTCCCATCCTCCAGGGTGACATCATCTGGGTTCCCATCATTCTGCACCCACGGGGACATCACTGTGCCTCCCTGCCATCCTGTCCCCCAACTGCCCGCTGTCCTGCACCCCAGGGTGGCACCACCCCAGCTCCCTACTGCCCTGTCCCCCAAGGGTGGCATCACCCTGGTTGTCATCCCACAAGCCAAGTGAGCACCATTCTGAGTCCTTGCTGTCCTGCACCCCAGGGTGGCATCACCCTGGCTCCCCACTGTCCTGTCCCCCAGGGTGGCATCACCCTGGCTCCCCACTGTCCTGTCACCCAGGGTGGCGTCACCCCAGCTCCACGCTGTCCTGCACCCCAGGGGACACAGCCCTGCATTGTCCCAAAAAAACAATGGCACGTCACCTGGGCTGTGCCACACCTGAAGGTCACAGCAACACGTCGCTGTCCCCCACCCTGGGGACACGGCACCCTGGTTCCCTGCCATCCTAGGGTACCATGTCACCTCAATGTCCCCCACCCTGGGGACATGGCACCCCAGCTGCCATCCCAGGGCACCATGTCACCCACTGTCCCTCACCCTGGGGACATGGCACCCCAGCTCCCTGCCATCCCAGGGTGCCGTGTCACCCATTGTCCCCCACCCTGGGGACATGGCACCCTGGCTCCCTGCCGTCTCAGGGTACCATGTCACCCCACTGTCCCCTGCCCTGGGGACACGGCACCCTGGCTCCCTGCCATCCCTGGGCCTGGGGGACAACATCCCGAGTCTCTTTGTGTCACCGTGACTCAGGACGGCTGCAGTGCCCACCCCGGCACCGGTGCTGCCCCTGCCCTGTCCCACCCGCGCCCCTCACTCCCTTTTGGGGTGTCACAACCCCAGGCCCCCCCTTTGCCCCAGGAGCCACCCCTCGGGGCAGGAGAGCCCTGGGGCGGTGTCACACAAGCCACAGGCACCAGCAGAACTCCAAGCCTCGTTTGAAGCTCGGTTGGAAGCTGGAGCCGCCGCCCGCCCCCGCTCCTGCTCAGCGCCAGCCGAGCCGCAGGAAGCCGGCGGTCCCCAAGGCTTGTGGATTCTCTGATGGCTAATAAAGGCTTCCACCCACGCTGCAATCCGCTCTCGAGAAATTGCAGGAGATTGTTTTGCTGGTTGGTTTTTTTCTGGTGTGGTGGTTTTGGGTTTTTTTGGTTTTTTTGGGTTTTTTTTGGGTTTGGTTTTTTTTTTTTTGGTGAAAAGGCCAGGGGCGAGATGACTTTTTAGCCCTCTTCCCTTTTTTTCAAGGCGGCTCCGGGGCTGCGGGTTCAAGAAATTTCGTGGGGAGGAGCGAGGGGAACGCAAAAAGCGCCTCACACAGAGGGGGTTGCATAAACCTCGCTCAGATGGTAAACCAGGCTTAAAAACCCCAAAGCAGAGCCACGGGTGGGTTTGCCACCTCACAAGGACATCTGGGACACGCGAGGTAACGGCGGAAAGAGCTTCAGAAGTATTGTAATAAAATATCGTAATAAAATCTTGTAATAAAATATCGTAAAAAATTTGTAATAAAATATTGTAATAAAATATCGTAATAAAATCTTGTAGTCACATATTGTAATCAAATATTGTAATAAAATATCGTAAGAAAATATTGTAATCAAATATTGTAATGAAATATCGGAATAAAAAATCGTAATCAAATATTCTAATGAAATATTTAGAGGTAGCTCTGCTGCACGTCACCTGGCACGACACTGCCACCTGTCCCCGGGGCAGCGCTGTGGCTGTAGGACACGGAAAAGTGTCCCCAGCAGCCCCCAAAGCCCTGTCCGGGGATGTGGCCGTGTCCCCGCGGTGACAGAAGCGAGGCAAGGTGACTCCAAAGGGGCTTTGCCGGACAGATGTCAGCAGCCGTGGCTTTGTGCCGGCCAAGGGCTTTTATTTTTGTCTCGGTTTTTAACATTTGCCATTTTTCTCCGCCGCTTTCTTCGGCTCTGACACTTGCTGAGGGTTTCCCTTTCTTTTCCTTTCTCCCTCTCTTCCCACATTTGCTTTTCCATCCCCGGTTCAAACACTTTCTCTGCGCGTTATTATGCCGAAGTTGGAACCATCTGGTGCTTTGTTTTGTTGCGAGCCCGGCGAGTGCCAGGACCTTTATCCCCCTCACCCTCCTCCTCCTCCTCCTCGGTGCTAATCCAAGTGACAGCCCCGAAAAATCCCCCCCTGTCCCCCTCCGAAGCCACGGGCCACACGCGTGCAGGGGTGGGCGATGGGGACCGGCAGCACGCTCGGTGTCCCCGTGTCCCCATCCCACAGGGATGTGCCTCAGGAGCGCCGCTCATCATCCCAGCGCCAATTCCTGACTCATTTTTAGGACCAGCTGTTAGCAGAGGCATCCTGGTTTTATTTTTTCCTGGTTTTCCCAGGGGAGAAAAGCGTGTTTCTAGGGAGCAGCGGAGCCGTGCCAGACACGGAGCCCGCCAGGCTATTTTTGGGCGCCCCCTTTTCCAGCGAGCAGCTGCCGCTCCAGGGATGGCATTTCCAGCGAGCTGGGCGGAAGGAAAAACTCGGCTCAACAAAAAAAAAAAATCGGAATGCGTGGGAAAACACCCCCGGGATTGCTGGACGTGCTGGATCCGCGGCTGGCTCGGGGCTGGCACAGCCAAAATTCGGGTCAGCAGGCAGTGGGTGACCCCTGTGCGAGGCCGTGGGTGCCCGGCTCCTGCAGGAACACCCTCCCGCCTTGGCTCTGGCTGCTCCGTCACGCTTTCCTTCCCATTTTCCCTGAACAATGGGGTGCTTTGTTCTGGGGCGAGAGGAAAAGTCCGGCTGCAGCACGGGGAGCTTGGGGTGGGGGGGAGTTTGGGAGCTGCTCCGGCATTCCTGGGGTTTTTCCAGCTGTGCCGTGCCGGGCATAGGAACCTCTCACCCCGGCCAGGACAGGGCCATAAAATAGCCAAAAAAGGAAAAAAAAAATTAGCAAAAAAGCCATGAAATCATCAGCAAAACATGAACAAAGAGAAAATGGAAAAGACGCTGTAAGGAAAAAAAAAAACCAAACCAAACAGCTGGAAGGAACCTCCCCATCTCCCAGCTGGTGCCGGGAGAAGTTTGGAATGACATAAGCCCCGAACTTTGCTATTTTTTGCACAAGACAAAGGCGAGCCCTGCGGAGCCGCAGTGGTGTCGCCGCTCCCCGGCCGCGGCTCGCTGCTGCCATCCCACGTCCAGCTCCCAGAGCTCCATCGCGTTCCCAGCGCCGCCCCTCGGGCCTGATCCTGCTTCATTCCCTTGTAGGATTTTTAGGATTTTCCCTTCAGCCCAGGAAACGCTCGTGTTTGTCGCTTTTGCTGTGCTGGCTCCTCATGGCGAGGAATATTTGGGTGCTCCGCTCTTCCCGAGCTCCGTGCCAGCTCCTTCCAGCCCTCAGGAGCTCCATATCCCTCCTGGCACCTCGCCCATCCCTGTGGGCACCAAACTGGAGTTGCTGGGGATCACCTCTCCCATGGCCTTCAGGAGAATTCACGGCCAAGCTGCAGCCCCGGCACTCACTGGGAATGGGGGAACATTGGGGGTGGAAGGAAAAGCTCTTCCCTGTGGAACCAGCTGGGTGTGTTGGTCATTTCCCCCATTCTCCTGGCCCTGAGGCGTGGGAAGAGCAGCTCGGGGCTGGCTTGGGCCACTTTATTGCAACAGGGAACAGGCCCACAGCCCCGGTTTGACTGGACCTGTTTGTCTTTGCATTTGCATTTTGCTGGTGAGGTAGGATGAGATTAGATATTGGGAAAGAATTGTTCCCTGGGAGGGTGGGGAGGCTCTGGCACAGGGTGCCCAGAGAAGCTGTGGCTGCCCCTGGATCCCTGGAAATGTCCAAGGCCAGGCTGGATGGGGCTTGGAGCAGCCTGGGATGTGTCCCTGTTCATGGGATGGTTTTTAAGGCCCCTTTAACCCAAACCATTCTGGGATTCTGTGATTCCAACACAGGAAAAGCAGCTCAGGTCTTACTTTGGAGGGCAGATGGATAAAAGCAGCTCCAAATGCCAGCCTGGGTGGCTGCTCCTGTGGGACAAGGTTTGTCCCCAGCCCTCCCACAGCTGATTTATGGGGCCCCACTGACAGGTTGAGGTGATGCAAGGGATGGCCCAGCTGTGGCTGCCCTCCAGCAGCACATCCTGCTGCACCTGGCAGCCTTTTCCAGGGAATTCCGCTGAGACGGGGATCTTCCTTTCCCGGTTGGAAGTTTCACCCTGAAGAGGCCCAGCTGACTCATGCTGACAGAGCTGCAGGTGGGAGGAGAGGAGGCAGCAGGTTCCCACCCTTCCTGCCGAATCCTAGGGACATCACGTTTAGTGTTAAACAATATAAAATGATTTAATATGATTTTAATATTTTTATATTCCCGTTGTTCTCCTTGCCCGTGGCAAGGCTGTTCTCCCCGGTGTGTCACCTTATTGCTGGCCCCATGCTCCCCCTGCCTCTTTTGGGGGACAGGGGACTGCCGATTTTCTAGGGTCCCCTCTAAACCCACCCAGCCTTGGGTCACAGCGGGCTGCAGATCTTCTGGGGTCCCTGGGGGCCGCAGATTTTTTGGGGTTCCCCTTAAACCTGCCCATCCCTGGGGGACAGAGAGCTGCAGATCTTCTGGGGTCCCTGGGGGCCGCAGATTTTTTGGGGTTCCCCTCAAACCTGCCCATCCCTGGGGGACAGAGGGCTACAGATCTCCTGGGGTCCCTGGGGGCCGCAGATTTTTTGGGGTTCCCCTCAAACCTGCCCATCCCTGGGGGAGAGAGGGCTACAGATCTCCTGGGGTCCCTGAGGGCCGCAGATTTTTTGGGGTTCCCCTTAAGCCTGCCCATCCCTGGGGGACAGAGGGCTACAGATCTCCTGGGCTCCCATAGGGGACAGGGGACTGCCACCCTCACGGCGTCCCTCGAGGCGGCCAGCCCTGGGGGACAAGGGGATGCAGCCCTGCCAAGGACCCCCTGCGTCCCACCCAGCTCTGGGGACAGAGGCTGCACCCGACCGGGTCCCCGCTGTCCCCTGGCGCGGGCGGTGACACCGCGGGTGGCCCCGTCGCCGTCGCCGAGGCGCGGATGGGCGTGCCAGGGGCGTGGTCGGTGGGCGTGGCTTGGTGACAAGCGACCTGCCGGCCGTTCCTGGGCGTGGCCTGGTGACACCGGCGTGTCCCCGTGACGTGGGCGTGTCCCCCGCGGTGGGCGTGGCCTGTCGGCGCTGTCGGGCGCACAGCGATGCGGCGTCGCGGCGGGGACGGTGACAGCGGCGACAGCGGCGGCGGCGGCGACGACATTGGCCGGGCGGAGGGCAGGCCCGGCGCGGCCCGGCAGGGGCGGTGAGTACCGGAGCCGTGGGGACATCGCCGTGGGGACATCGCCGCGCGTCTCCGTCCCCGCCCCTGTCCCCTCTCATGCGCCCTGCTGGGGCTGTCACCCCGTGCTCCCGTGTCCCCACGCCGTGGCCTGGTCACTCTGCTGGGGCCGTGACCCCGTGTGTGTCCCCGCTGCCATGGCCGTGCCACCCTGTCACTGGCGCGAGCTCATCCAGCGGCCGTGTCCCCGGATCATCTTGCCATAAACAGTGACAGTGGCAGTGTCCTCATGTCACCCTGCCACCACGCTGACCCCGTGCCGCGGCCACGTCCCTGTGTCACCCTGCAGTGGCCACGATGCTATCCTAGTGCTGTGTGCCACCCCACTCCGATGCCGTGCTGTGCCTTGTCACCCTGCTGTCCCTTTTGGCCACCGTGCCAGCCGTCGGAGGTGCCCTGGGTGGGGACAGGCCGGTGCTCACCTGCGGCAGGTGTTGGGCTGAGCCGCACTTGAGCGCTGGGTGCGGACCGGGAGCAGCACCTGACAATTCCCCGCGGCCTCTGCAGGGCATTCCCGGCCCGTTCCATGGCAGCGGGCCCGCTCAGACCGACGGCCTGGGGGGATAACCGGGATTTCAGGAGCTCCTGCCATCCCACACCGCTCCAGGAAGGGTGCCCGTTCCCTGCGGATCGGTTCCCGATCGTGCCATCACGCCCTGCCGCCCCTTGTGCAATCCTTCCGTAGGGTCTTGCAGCATTCCCGGGGCAGGGAATGCACCGGCGGCTCTGTGCCGGAGGGATGCTGACCCTGCTCGTGTGCCGTGCCTGGCTCCCATCACAAACCTCTGCCCTCAATCCCCCATGCTCACACTGGTTTCCCCATCACTGTGAGCCCACGAGGGATGTTGATGCTGGGAAAGCTGCAGCTCTTGGCTTTCCTTTCCCTCCCTGGGGGCTGGGGTTGTGTCTGGCTGCTGTAGAGAGCAGCTGGATGTGGTCCCAGCCCTTCAGAGCAGGAGGGGGTGCTGGTGGCACTGGGGGACATCACCCCCAAGCCCCTTCCCCACCTTCCTCCTTGTCCCTGGGGTATTGCAGAAGCTCTCACTGCCAGGTTTGGGGCCACGTCTGTGGCTGTGCCTCGCCAGCCGGGACTCGGGGTGTTGTCACCGAGTATCGGTGTCTCCTGATTGCCAGTTTGACTTGCAGCTCCCAGCCCTGGCACGTTCCCTGCCCTTCCTGCCTCCCGGCGCCCCGTGGGAGGGAGTGTGGGACCAAATCACGGCTTAGTGGCACCGTGGGGCTGCACCATGACTGCATCCCCAAAAACCAAGCACAAACACGGGTGTGGGGATCCAGTTCCCACTCCCAGAGGGATTGGGACCAGCCTCAGCCCCTTGTGGGAAAAAGCTGTATGCAGCTTTTGGGAATGCACCCCAAATAAATCCCTTTGGGATGGGAGGGGATGTGCTGACAAACGCTTCCCTCGCAGGGCCCGGCGCTCCTGGCGCCCATGGCTGCGCACCCTCCTCCTGGCCCCGCTCCTCACCTACGTCTCCGTGCCCTTCCTCATCCGCCTCTTCCCCAGCGTGCTCACCAAATTTGTCTACCTGAACTTCCGTGAGTATCCCGGGGCTGTCCCAACCAGGAGAACTCCCACAGGGATTCAGCTGCCTGCTGCTGACCCCCCTAAAAACAGGGGTGGGACCATGCCACCCCTTATCCCGCTTATCCCGCTCTGAGGTGCCGTGGGCTTGCAGAGGAGGCACGGAGGGATCTCTGCCGGTGTTTTGCAAGCTCTAATAACGCTCTGCTGCCGACCCTGTTTACTGCCGGGAGTCCCAACACGCCCGGGCACGCTCAGCATCAGCGGGGCTGGAAATTAGGATGGGAGGAGGTGGCAGAGGCTGAGCTCGGCTGCCTCAGCATGGCCCTTGATAATTTCAGATAAATAACCCGCTGATTTAGAGAGAATTGTATAAAAGCAGCCGCCTAGGAGGATTCTGGATGATGGCTTTGATTTCTTCATCAGTGGCTTTCCCTTTCTTCGTGGACTTTCGGCGGCCGGAGCTGCTGGTGAACAACACCATCAGCCTGTACCTCACCACCGAGCCGGGCGTCACCGTCGGCATCTGGTGAGCGGGGTGTGCTCAGGATTCCATGTGGGACAGTGGGGTGTGCTCAGGATTCCGTGTGGGACAGCGGGGGTGTCCTGGTGGAGCAGGGGTGTGCTCAGAATTCCGTGTGGGACAGCGGGGGTGTGCTCAGAATTCCGTGTGGGACAGCTGGGTCCTGGTGGATCCAGGTGTCCTCAGAATTCCGTGTGGGACAGCGGGGTCCTGGTGGAGCGGGGGTGTCCTCAGCATTCCCTGTGGGACAGAGATGTCCTCAGCACTCCGTGTGGGACAGCAGTGTCCTGGTGGAGCAGGGGTGCCCTCAGAATTCCCTGTGGGACAGCGGGGTGTCCTCAGAATTCCGTGTGGGACAGGGGGGTGTCCTCAGAATTCCCTGTGGGACAGCGGGGTGTCCTCAGCATTCCGTGTGGGACAGCAGTGTCCTGGTGGAGCAGGGATGCCCTCAGAATTCCCTGTGGGACAGTGGGGTGTCCTCAGCATTCTGTGTGGGACAGAGGTGTCCTGGTGGAGCGGTGGGGGTGTCCTCAGAATTCCGTGTGGGACAGCGGGGTCCTGGTGGATCCAGGTGTCCTCAGAATTCTGTGTGGGACAGAGGTGTCCTGGTGGAGCAGGGGTGTCCTCAGCATTCCGTGTGGGACAGTGGTGTCCTGGTGGAGCCCCCCAGGGTGACCCCGCTGTCCCCACAGGCACACGGTGCCGGGCAGCAGAGCGGCCGAGGCGCAGGGCAAGGACCAGCGCTGGTACGAGGAGGCTCTGGCTGATGCTCACCCCGTGATCATCTACCTGCACGGCAATGGGGGCACCAGGTGAGCTCCTGAGCTGCTGCAGGGCCAGGACTGGGGCAGGGTGGCTGCTCTGAGGGGAGGAGCAGCAAACTCGGTGCAGCAGCCAGCGGTGCTGCAGGGCTGGGGCTGCTGCGGTGGTGTCTGACCCCAGCAGTGAAGGAAAATCCCTGTAAAATATAGGGGAAAGTCAAAATCCACCCAGCCCACAGCATCCAGCTCTTCCCTCCTGGGATAAGGTCACCCTGGTTCCTCACCTGCACTTGGTGTCCCCGAGCTCTAACCCCATTTTCCCCTCCAGGGCTGCGAGGCACCGTGTCCAATTCCTGAAGGTAAGTGGTGGCCTGTGGGGACACTGGGACCTGCAGGGAGTGAGGTTCCTGCTGGCTCTGGGGACCCCAGAGAGACCCTGTGCAGAGGGAATGGGCCATGCTGGGGGTCCTGGGGTGCATCCCCCACCAGGACATAACTCAGTGCTGCTCTGACAGACCATGGGGGCTGCTGACTTCCACATCCTGGCTCTCGACTACAGAGGTAAAGTTGTCCCCCTGCCTCTTGCTGGGTGATTCCCCTCTTGGGGCCTGTCCCCAGCAGGGTGGTGACACCGAGCTGTGTCCCCCACAGGCTATGGGGACTCCACTGGACACCCCTCAGAGAGTGGCTTCACCACAGATGTCCTGGCACTTTATGACTGGGCGAAAGCACGGAGTGGGAACAGCACCATCCTCTTCTGGGGACATTCCTTGGGGACAGGGTAGGTGCAGGGAGCGGGATGGGGACACACCAGAGCCCACCCTGAGCCCTGTGACACTGGTGCCACCTGGGGATGGACCAAGGGCTTGGAGCAACTCTTTGGTAGAGGTCCCTGCAAAGCCAAATGCAGCCAAAAAAGGGGAATCTGAGGAAGCTTTGCTGCTCCCTTCACTGTCACCTCTCCTGTCACAGGATTGCCACCAACACAGCGAGGAAACTGCAGGAGGAGCGAGGTAAGGGCCAGCATGGATGGGTTGTCCCCATGCAGTGTCACCCTGAGGCTCTGCACTGCCCTGGCCTGGTTTTGGGGTCACAGAGGGGATGAGGAGCTCTCCCTATCCTCCCTACTGGGATGGGGACATGTTGTCCCCACTGCTGTCTCACAGGGGAGTGTGGCAGCAGCCTGGCAGCGGGGCCAGCCCCTCAAAGCTGTCCCCACTGCCACCTCACTCTGCCCTCAGGGGTCCAGGTTGATGCCGTGGTCCTGGAGTCTCCCTACACCAACATCCGAGAGGCGGGCGCCAACATCCCCATCACCAAGGTGAGTCTGGGGGCTCTGCCTGTGTGGGATCCCCCAGCAGGGACAGGAGAGGGGGCTCGGCCTGGGGTCCTCAGTTGGTGACAGGCTCTGCCTGTGGGGTCCCCCAGCAGTGTCAGCCCCAGATTCCTGGGTCTCCCCTCCTTCACAATTGAATCCAAGCCGTGGCTTAGCACCCCCCAAACTTTTCCCTGCCAGATCTACCGGCAGTTCCCGGGTTTTGAGTACCTCATCCTGGACTCCATGGCTCGGGCAGGAATGTTCTTCAGCAGTGATGAGAAGTGAGTTCCTGGTGGGAAAGAGGCACAGCAGATCCTGGGGGCTGTGGGAATGATGCCAGGCCAGGCTAAGGAAAGGTGTCAGTCACCCCCTTGAAATTCCTGCACTCCTGTGTTTACCCAGCTTACTCATACTTCAGAAGTGACTTTTTATTTGCATAATGCCAGATATCAGTTTGATTATTGAGCAAAGTCCACAAGCCACCATCCTTTTTTTTGGTGCTCCTGTTCCTTGTAGCACGTAGAGCCTGCCCAAAATCTGTTTGATTTATGGGTGCTTTTGAAACCTGCTGACCCTATAATTCGGGGTTAAAGTGATTAGGGTGCTTGGTGCTGCCATGCCAGCACCAAGGTAGGCATGAGGATGGCTCTGAGGGGCACTGCTGGGGGTGTCAGGGTGCTGTGGGAATTCTAACAGGGATTGGGGAGGCTCCTGGGGGTCTCTTGGCTCCGGGCAGAGTCCTCAGGGCTTTGCTTGCTGCCCGCAGTGTGAAGGTGCTGGGCTGCCCCCTCCTCATCCTGCACGCTGAAGATGATGGAGTCCTGCCTCCAAAGCTGGGACGCAAGGTGGGCACCTGCCACCCTGGGCTTTGAAGGGCTGAAGTGGCCAGAGAGGGTCTGGCCACACCCCAGGAGGGGTTTGGGGTCCCCTGCTCGTGCAGTGACCACGCTCACACCCTGTGACAGCTCTATGAGACAGCACGGGAAGCCTACAAGGACAAATCCAAGGTGAAGTTCATTACCTTTCCTGCAAAGCTGGGCTTGGGCCACGACTACATCTCCTTCAACCCAGAGCTGCCTGCCCTGGTGAAGTAAGTGCTGCTCCACAGAAATGGGGAGGGGCACAGGATGAGCCTTGGCCTCCCCCTTCCACTGGTGCCTTCTTTCCTGCTGCAAGCTCAGAGCTGCCTGTTCCCTGCTCCTTCCTCTCCCTACGGTGTCTGCTGGCATCATTTTCTAAATTTCAGTTGCTCCCCACTGCCCTGAGCCTGTCCTGGACCTGGGTGACTCTGGGGACACCAGCTCCTCCCTGCCCTGGGTGCAGAGATGCTCCAAGCCCAGCTCAGCCCCGCCTGCAGGGATCACAAATCAGGCTCTGACAGCACAGCAGGGTCAGTGACACAGTGTAGGATTTATTACATCTTGTTGCAGAGACTTCTTAAACATGAAGTGATGCCAGTTGCTGCCTGCACTGATCCCATGCTCCCTCAAATCCACTCCAGGACCCCCTACCATGGCACTGAACTTACTGCTGTAAGTAATAAAAAACTACTAAGAAACTTTTTAAGTCACCCTGTGCCTCCAGGATGCTGCAGGTTATTCCAGGGTGGTCTGGGCCACCAGAGCCACAACTGGGAGCATCCCATGGGATACTGGTGGGGCACATGGGCTTGGCACCCCCCATCCTGCTTCAGCAACACCTGTGAGGGCCCATCCCACCCCTGACCAACTCTCTCTATGCATGAGCACTGGTGGAAGCAAGCCCAGCCCTAAACTCAAGGCTTCAGCAAACAGCTCCCTTGGGACTCGGATGGCACTTTTTTTTTTTGTTGTTTATTTCCAGCACCTAATGCAAGCAACGGGGGCGACGTGGTTTCGCTTTCCACACAGACACTTAGGTTATAAAAACCCCCCTCCCCCTCTGCCCACCCCTAGGGAAAGCCAGCAGCAGCAGCAGCAAACACAGAGACTCAGACAGCAGAGAATTTTACAGTGCCCCCTATGCCGCCGTGCCGTTGGGGGTCTTGTCCTGCCCCGCGTCCCGGGGCTCGTTGGGAGGGGGAATCTTCAGGTCTGAGGGCTCCACGTGCCAGATGTCCCGGGCGTACTCCTTGATGGTGCGGTCGCTGGAGAACTTGCCGGCCGCCGCGATGTTCCTGATCACCATCTTGGTCCAGGCCTTGGAGTTCTGCAAGGAAGAAGGGGTGGGATTGGCCTGGAGGACAAGGATCCCCTGGAGCAGCTCAGGGTCCCGTCTCTGGGATGGGTCCCTGCCCTGTCCCCGGGCTGGCACTCACCAGGTACAGCTCGCTGACCTTCTCCTGGCACTTGACGTACGCCTCGTAGTCTGCAAAGACTTTAAACCTGTAGGACCAAAGAAAGGAGGAGTCAAGAGCAGGAGAAATAGGGATGGAGGCTGCTTGATCCATTGTTACACCCCGGACCCTGAAATCCAGGGGTTAAAGTTAAGGTTCCTTTACTGTATTTTGGTGCAAAGGAGAAATGCCCACCAGATACTCCCAACAGGTGAAAATCACACAAAAGTTTACTTGCAGAAATAGAGCAAATCAGGGAAACTTTGGCACTGAATTCAATGTAAAACCACTTATCATAGAATTACTTAGCATTAGTTTAGTATTAAGCATTTACTTAGAATTTATTTAACATTTGCTTAGCCCATTTAACTGGGAAACCTTTAAAACCCTTAAGGTGTTGTGTTACTCATAAAGCTCCATGAAAGGATTAAGAGAAGAAGAGGGAGAGGAAAAGATGGAAAAGGTACAGAAAAAACCACACAGCTACCAACTCCTGGGTTCCAGCGTGGGTGAAAGAAACTCCAAGGAAGATGTCAGGGGCAGGACAGCGGCCCTAAAGCCCTCAGCCCCTTTTATATCCCGCCCCTAGGTGGGGCTTCTGGTCACTTGACCAATCAAGAGGCTGGTTAGTAGTGCCCCTGTGATTGATTGGCAGATCGGCCAATCAGAGGCTTGCTTAGCACAAAGCTGCCATGATTGACAGCTCTGCCAGGCTGAGGGGTCTGGGCTCTGCCTCAGCAGAAAGCCAGGCCTGACCTCAACCCCACAGACATGGAGGCATCCCAAAAAACCTAAAAACGGCTCAAAACATCGATCTAATCCCATCTCTGACAGGTGTCCTCCAACACAAAGCCTTTGGTCAAATTTCCCCTCCTCAGACCTTGTTAATAGAGAACCCTGGATGCCCTGGGAGGGGAAATGTAGGGAAAAAATTTCTCCAATCCCAATGCCCATGGCTGACCAGTGCTCTGGCCAGGAAAGCCCTTGAGATGTCTCAAATCATCTGGAAGGGCTGTGCACCCAAAGGCATCAATGCAACAATGACCACCCATGGAGAGTCCGTGCCTGAGGAGCATCATCCATGTGCAACGTGGTCCCAGCCCCTGACGGGAGAGACTCAGCCCAGGGGATGGATGGTACCCTGGTACCTCACCTGTCATGGTGGAACAGCATGTTGACCACGTCATTGAAGAGGTTGGGGTCTTTTGGGGAGAAGAAGCCACTTTTAATCTGGTCAACAGCCTGTTTCAGCTCCGGGAGCCGGTCGTAGTAGAGCTGGGCGTTGTACCTGGAGGGAAGGAAGCTCTAAAATGGTGCTGGCCCCAGCTACCTGAGGTGGCAGCCCTGTGGCATCTCCAGCCCTCACCCTTTCCTGTCCAGCTCCGTGACATCCTCCACCCTCATGCCGAAGATGAAGAGGTTTTCCTCTCCAGCCTCCTCAGCCATCTCCACGTTGGCTCCATCCATGGTGCCGATGGTCAGAGCCCCGTTCAGCATGAACTTCATGTTGCCCGTCCCCGAGGCCTCGGTGCCCGCTGTGGAGATCTGCTCCGACAGGTCGGTGGCAGGGATCACTGCCAACAAAACACACGGACACCAGGGGCTGGTGCTGACCAGCTTTGGGTTTGTTTCCTCCTGAAGGACCATGGTGGGAGCCATGGGATGGAGGGACACCCCTTCCCCACAGTGTGTCCCACCCAAGGTACCTTTCTCTGCCAGGGACACCCTGTAGTTCTCCAGGAAGATGACCTTCAGCTTGCTGCCCACCATGGGGTCGTTGTTTACCACCTGAGCCACGGCGTTAATGAGCTTGATGATCATTTTGGCCATGTGGTATCCCGGGGCAGCCTGGGAGAAAAGCCACAGGTGAGCCAGGAGGGCTGGTGCCAGGGGCAGGTGAGGCACATCCAGCTCCTGTGTGTCCAGGGAACAACTTCTTCATCCCTGCTCCCATCATCCAACATGTGTTACACCACAACATTTTTGGGGGCTTCCATGACCACAGACAGCAGATGGCTGTCCAAGCCCCGCCCAAACTTGCTTGGGTTGAAGCACCAGTGCCACTCCAGTGCTTCTTGGACAACTTCATGGGCTTAACACCATGGAATCATGGAATTGTTGGAAAAGCCCTCTAAGGTCATCCAATCCAACCATTCTCCCTGCGCTGTCAAGGTCACCACTGACCCATGTCCCCAAGTGCCACATCCACATGGCTTTTAAGTTCCTCCAGGGATGAGGACTCCACCACTGCCCTGGGCAGCTGTTCCAATGCCTGACCATCATTTTGATGAAGAAACTTTTCTTAATATCCCATCTAAACCTCCCTTGGCACAGTTTGAGGCCGTTCCCTCTGTCATGTCCCTTGTTCCCTCGGAGAAGAGACCAACCCCTGCCAGCTGCACCCTCCTGTCAGGGAGTTACAGAGACGTGGCCTCATGAGACATCTGCACCCACATCCTCCAAAATCTCTGAAAGTCCTGACCCAACTTACCTTGCCCCCAATGATCACTGTCCTCGGCACAAACAGCTTTGCAGGATCCCTCCTGATTCCTGGAGAAAACAGCAGTGTTACTGTGGGGCAGGGGGCACAGGGGTGCTGGTGCAGCCCTGGGGCACCGTGGCTTACGGTTGTACATGGTGATGATGTGCAGGCAGTTCATCAGCTGCCGCTTGTACTCGTGGATCCTCTTCACGTGCACGTCGAACATGGAGGAAGGGTTGATCTTCACCTTGTACTCCTTCTCCAGGTACAGCGCGAACTTCACCTTGTTCTCCTGGGCCAGGGCAGGGACCACGTCAGCCCTCAGGCAACATCAGCCCCCGCTCTCTGCTACCCCTGCCCCGCTGCCCCTCACCTGCTTCACTTTGGCCACCTCCCGGATGAAGAGGTCATCATCCACAAACTCGTGCAGCTTGGTCAGCTGGCTCAGGTCCCGCACGTAGTCTTCCCCGATTTTCTGCAACGGGAGCAAGGGCACATGCTGATGGTGGGATGGTTTGGGATGGAAGAGATCTTGAAGATCATCCAGTTCCAAACCCCCTGCCATGGGCTGAGACACTTTCCACTAGGCCTGATTGCTCCAAGCTCTGTCCAACCTGGCCTGGAACACTTCCAGGGATCCAGGGGCAGCCACAGCTTCTCTGGGCACCCTGTGCCAGGGCCTCACCACCCTCACAGGGAAGAATTTCTTCCCAATATCCCATCTAACCCTGTCCTCTGTCAGTGGGAAGCCATTCCTCCTTCTCCTGTCCCTCCATCCCTTGTCCCCAGTCCCTCTCCAGCTCTTCTGGAGTCTCTTTAGGCCCTGGAAGGGGCTTTGACTCTCCCTGGAGCCTTCTCTAGGCTGAGCAGTCCTAGCTTAGCTCCAGAGCTAGAGGACTCCAGCCATTGGAATATCTCCATGGTCTCCTCTGGACTCTCTCCGGAAGCTCCACATCCTCCTGATGTTGGAGACCCCAGGGATGAAGGCAGCTCTGCAGGTGAGGTCTCACCTGAGCAGAGCAGAGGAGCAGAATCCCCTCCCTTGACCCTCAACTCCTCAACCACCCAGAAGATGTGAATGGTTGAGGTTCTCCTGGCACCCTGGGCTCAGCAGGGCAGGGCAGTGGCCGTGGTGCACTCCCCCCGTGCCGGTACCTCCGCGATGAGCTCCGCCAGCCCCGGGTTGCAGAGCAGGAGCCAGCGCCGCGGCGTGATCCCGTTGGTTTTGTTCTGGAACTTCTCCGGCTCCAGCGCCGCAAAATCCTCGAATCTGCGAGGGTGAGGAGGGCACAGCTCCAGCCCTGCCCACCTGGCACCACCACCACCCCTTCCTGGGTGAGGCTGAGCCACCAGCACCTCCCTGCCCTCACTCACACTTGAGTCTTGACGATCTCGGAGTGGATCTTGGCCACGCCGTTGACGGCGTGGGAGCCCACGATGCAGAGGTGGGCCATGTTGATCCTCTTGGTGTCCCCCTCCTCGATCAGGGACATCCTCCGCAGCCGGTCCACGTCGTTGGGGAACAGGGACGCGATGTGCTGCCGGTGGGGCCGGAGAGGTGGTGAGAGGTGGTGGCACTGAGGGATGTCCCACCCCATGGCTCACCATGGCAATGTCCCCAGTGCATCTGACACCAGCCAGAGCGGTGGCTTTTACTCTGCTGTGGTGGTGCAAACTCTCTCCAAAGGGTGCCCTTTCCTAGCACGGATGTCTCTGGATAGAAGGACCCCCCAAGCTGCCACACGGAGGGGTTTGGGGACACACCAATGGCCAGTGAGGCCATTTTGGAAAAAGCCTCGTGCTGCCAGACCAGGAGGTCAAACCACCATCTCCTCTGCACTCCCAACATCATCCTTCCCAGGATGAATTCAGCATTTAGGAAGTGAAGAAATGCCAGCTCTCAAGCCCTTGAAGCAACAGGTGAAGCCTCTCAACAGTCACTAACTGCAGCATGGCAATGTGCTGGTGGGAAAGGGCTTCCCTACACATCAGCTTCCCAAAATGGCAGCTGGAATCCCCCAGCCACACACCCAACACCAGCAGTTCGTGCATTCCCCTCATCCTGACAGCACATCCCTGTCCCCTTTTCACAGCAGGCTCCCAGGCACTCACATCCAGGTGTCTCTGGTTGATCTCGTAGATGATCTGCAGGTGCCTGGGCAGCAGCTTCTCCACCAGGTCCACGGGCCAGCGCTCCAGGGCCTCGGGAAGCACCGTGTGGTTGGTGTAGGCAAAGGTCCTTTTGGTGATGTCCCAGGCCTGGCAGGGAAGAGGCAGTGCTCAGTCACACCTCAAAGTGCCAGAACCCACCCACGGTCCCCCCACCACACCCAGCAGCACAGCCCAGCCAGCTCCACACCAGTTAAACCCAGCCTGACTGCTCCACCTTATTCCCAGCAGCCACAAAATTGGCTCCTCCACCATGGGCAGGTGGGTGCAAGTGGAGGAGACCAGGTGGGATGTCCCTACCTTATCCCATGGCAGCTTCTCAATGTCCACAAAAATCCTCATCAGCTCTGGGATGGCCATGGCGGGGTGTGTGTCATTCAGCTGGATGGCAACCTGGGAGAGCAGGGTGGCACGTGGGGACACAGGGGGGACACAAACATCTGCAGCATCTGGGAGGTGTCGAAACAAGCTCCAAGGCAGAGGTCAGAGCAGCCCTGGCTCGTACCTGGTCGGGGAAGGAATCAAACACGGTCCGGACGCTGTCGGTGCTCCCGAATTTGGACGCTTTGAAGCGGCGGATGATGTCCTGCAGGGTGGCAGCCACGACAAAGTACTCCTGCTTCAGCCTCAGCTCCTTTCCTTCGAAGAACTGCAGGCAGAGGAGCAGGGAACTGCAGGATTCCTGCAGGATTCACTGCACTTCCCGGGGGAAGGTTTTCCCAGGGTGTGACCCCTCCGTGCTTCCCCCAGCATCAGTTGCAATCCCAAGCTCTTCTTGCTTCCCACATTCCAGCCCGAGGGTTGGGGATCCCCAGCATCAGTTGCAATCCCAAGATTTTCTTGGGGATCCCCAGCATCAGTTGCAATCCCAAGCTCTTCTTGCTTCCCACATTTCAGCCCAAGGCTTGGGGATCCCCAGCATCAGTTGCAATCCCAAGCTTTTCTTGCTTCCCAGATTCCAGCACAGGGGTTAGGGGATGTGCTGGTACAAACAGGTTAAATCCCAGCTGAGCACTGTCAAAACCTGTTCTCTGTAATTTGAACTTTTTGGCTGCAAGGAAAGGTATCAGGATAATGGGAAGGGAAACCATAGGAGCTGTTTCCAAGACAAGGATTTAACCATTCATGCAGCAAAAAACATCAACCTGCTGGTCTGCAAAGGAAAAGCTGCAGGAGTCAACCTCACTGCTGGAGCTGCAGTGCCCCCAGCTCTCCTCACCAGCAGGGAAGGCTGGAGGAGGATTAAATGGGAAAAACACCAGCAGGACCTGCCTCAAACAGGCTGCAAGGAAGGAGAGCTTCCCTTTTTTTTTTCCTGCTCCACAGCTTGGTCTGTGGCTAGGGAAGGGTTGTGTGTCCCACCACACCTCTGTGCCAGCTTGGCAAGAACTCCCAGAGCAAGAGGGCTGGGGTGCAAAGGGCAATCTGAGGCACAACCTCTGGTCCCAGGGTTGCAAAGGGCCACCAGGGTAACACCAGCAGCGTTCAGTAGTTTGCCTTCATGTTATATCCTGAGACTCCAGGAACATTTCTGCAGCAGGGCCTGCTCATCCCTACTTGCTCCAGGCAAAGCTTAGGGGAACAGACTCATCCTGGTGAGAGGCAGCAACCCTGCTGGCTTGAAACACAACTAAAAACATCTCTGCAGTGTCCTGGAGTGAGGGGCTGCTCCCCTTCCCCTCCATCTGGGCACTCTTTAGCCAGCCCTAAAACAGGGATCCTCTACTCACGTTGTCATTGGGGTAGAGCACCCGGGAGATGTTCTCCGCCAGGTTCCTGTCCAGCACGGCCTGGATGTAGTCCCCGACGTTGACTGGGGAGGAGCAGAGGGACAGGGTGGGCGTGGGACCCCCTGGGCTGCCCCCAGCCCGCCCAGCTCCCACTTACAGTCGCGCAGGTTGAAGTCGTTGGGCGCGCGGGCCGACCACAGGCGCATGGTGTTGACGGTGTTGTTCATGTAACCGGGCACGGGCGTGTCGTAGGGCAGCGCCAGCACCACCTGTGACATCCCCAGGGCAGCTGGAATTGGGCTGGGATCCCCCCCTGGGCTCCTCTCCCATCCCACAGAGCCTCCTGCTCAGGGCTGAGCTCAGGGTGGTGTCCCTGCATGGGGCTGCGTGGGTGGGGATGTCCTTGGTACCCCTGCACGGGGACATCCCTCTGGCTGGTGTTTGCCAGAAGTGCTCAGGGCATGGAGAGGGGCTTGTAAAGGTCAGGAGCAAGCTAATTTAGGTTTAATTTAGGTTTAATTTAGAGCTGCACATAGCAAACAGACCTGCTGGAGCTGCTTTTAGTATTTCGTAGAAGCCCAGAATAGTTTGGGATGGGAGGGACACTAAAGTCCGTGTTGTTCCAACCTCCTGCCATGAGCAGGGACACTTCTCACTAGCCCAGATTCCTCCAGGCTCCATCCAACCCATTCTTGGGTGTAGAGCTTGGCTGTAGATGTGGAGCAGCCAAATCTGTTCTCATCCCTGTGTCCATCTCCTCCCCAATTTGCCCCACTGCCGCCTTTTCCCATCCCAGCCCAACCATCCTGCAGAGATTCTGCAGGACTCATCCCTGGGCAGAGCCCCCTAAAGGACAGGAGAAGCCATGCAAGGGACATTGCTGTCCCCAGCCCTTACCTGGGTGTCGATCCACTTGGCCCCGGAGGCAGAGTGCTCCACGCGGCCGTAGAAGTGCACGGGCAGCATGTACTCGGGCCGGGCCTTCTCCCAGGGGTTCCCGTGCCTGAGCCAGTCATCGGCTTCCTCCACCTGCCAGGGACACCCAGAGCAGTGAGAGGCTCACCCAGCCCTGGGGATCTCCCCGCCTGCAGGATGGCTGGGAAAGGCTCTCATGGCAAAGGGGAGGATGAGTGTGTCGGCCCTAAACCTGGATTTTGGTGCTGCAGGGTGAGCCTGGAGGCACCACCCTGAACTCTGGGGTGTCCGTGCGTTCCATGGGGATGGGGACAAAGCCAAGGTTTCTCTTAGTGCACTGCTAATGTTGCATTTCCAAACCAGCCTCTTCCACCATGAGGAGCAGGGACACAACTGCTCCACCCTCACTTGCTCCAGGCAGCCATGGAGCAGCTCTTGGGGTGGCCCTGAGGAGGATATGCTGAGGATGGGGACAAGGGATGGATGCTGTGAGCTTGCACTGGTTTAAGAAGTTAAATTTAAGAAGTTAAATTTCTTCTAAAAATCTGCTAAATTATCTTAAATCTTTGAAATATCTGCTAAATTTCAAATATCACAGCAGCAGCAGCCTCTGAGCTGAGGGGAAGTGTGTGTACACCCCAAACGAATGGGGAGGAGGTGAAGGTGGAGTTCCAGCTGTGCCAGGAACAGCAAGGACCACCCATCTCCATCCATACCTGCCACCCATCCCGGATTTTCTGGTTGAAGATGCCGTACTCGTAGCGGATGCCGTAGCCGTAGGCTGCCAGCCCCAGCGTGGCCATGGAGTCCAGGAAGCAAGCTGCCCAGGAGAGAGGAGAGCAGGGAGTGAGCTGGGCACTCCTTGGAGCCCTGAGAGATGGATCCTTCTCCCTGGGACAGCCACAATCCCCACAGGGACAGCAGCACCTTGCTCCGTGCTGGAAAAGCTGGAGCAATAACCCAGGATTAGGTTATTCTCCTGGGAATTAGGTACTCCAGGAATTAGGTACTCCCCATAGTGGATGTAAAACCCTCAGGGATGTGCCCACCACCTGGGGGGCTCACTCACCTGCCAGCCTGCCCAGACCCCCGTTGCCCAGCCCAGCATCCTCCTCGATTTCCTCCAGCTCTTCCATGTCCAGCCCGAGCTACAGATGAGAAAAAGGAGAGGAGCTGGAGACTGTTAGGGTGGGGAGGCACACATTCCCTTGCAGGTGGGTTCCAGGAGGGCTGGAGAGGCACCCAGTTCCACAGGACCCATCTCTGCAGGTGGGACACTGTGATTTGAACCTAAAGCAGCTGCTCTCCCCCTCAGCTGTGTCTCTGTGCCACGGCAGGGGCCATCTCCCATGTTTAAAGTCACCCTACCAGGCTCTACAAGGGACATTCACACCCTTGACCTTGCCATGGGCAAGATCTGGGGGTGGGGGGCACCCAGCTATAACCAGGGTGCTGCCCTTGAGGTTCCAGACACTTCCAAGGGCTCTGAGAGCTCATTCCCAGGCCTGCTCCCTCTCTCCACGGGGGCAGCCCTGCAGGGCAGGCACCAGTCCTGTTGCCCCAGCACCCCCTTATCCCTCGAGGCAGCCACCCAGGTGGGATATTCCTGCACCCCCAGCACCCCTATTCCCTGGGGGAAGGCACCTGGGTGCCATCTTCCTGTTCCTCCAGCACCCCAGTCCCTGGGGACAGGCTCCAAGTGCTGTGTTCCTGCTCCCTCAGCACCTCCATCCTCTGGGACGTGCACCTTCCTCCCAACTGCAGCCATCTACACCCCTTTTCCAGGGAAATTTCAAATTTCCAGCCCAGGATGCTGTAGGAGGAAGTGGGTTTGCCTATGCAAAACTCTTTGGGGAGCTCAGGTGGAGACCTTTGGTCCGCAGCCCTGCCCTGGTGTCCCCTGGTAACAGCAAGTGAGGATAAAAAATTTAACCCCCCTTCTAAAAATAAGTTCCTCTCCTTGGAAATGTTTGCACAAAAGCTGTTCCTGCTCTTGTGCAACCACCCCGGCCACATCTGATGACGTTGAACACAAGAGGTGACAGGGTGGGGACAAAAGGAGCCACCCCAAACCCTTCGATAACCCCAGTGCCACCTGCTGCCAGCACCCAGCTGGGCTTCATTCAAGGTTTTATTACTCCCTGTCACTGATCATGGACATGAACAGCTTCATCCACAGAAGTTTCCTTGCAGGACACAGGATCCTGTTAAATTCCTCAGAACACAGAACACAGGCTGGGCAGCTCCAGGCTTTTCTGGAGCAGCCTTTATTCCCTAAGTCATCCCCTGTAGCTCAGGGAGCAGCTTGCAGCCAATGTGGCAAAACATCGACATTCCCAGGAGCTGGAATCCATGGATCCCTCCCAGCCCAGCCCTCACCTGGTACACGGCCTCGTCACAGGCGTTCTGCAGCCCCAGGTTAATCATCGTGTTCTGCAGTGTCCTCCCCATGTAGAATTCCAGGGAGAGGTAATAAATCCTCTGGAAGAGAAAACCACCCCGTGGTCACCTTCCCCAGGGCTGGAGGAGTTCTCCAGAAGCTGCTGTTGGGTGATATCTCAAAAACAAACAGGAATAAAATCCCCCAGCTCTCAACAGAGCAGGGTGCTTTGCACCAGCGATTTCAGGGCTGTGGCTCCTGGGTGTCCCTGCAGCCCCTGCCCCACTCTCCTGCTCTTTCCCAAACCGGGCCGAGGCTGTTTTATTTGTCCCCAGGGTGGGGACAGCTCCAGGGTGGTCACCCCACGCAGCACTGAAGTTAAACTTTAAATTCAGGAGTTTCCTGATGTCACTCCGGGCTGCAAAGCCACCGGAAAACCGAGCGGGCTGCCGGGGCCAGGCGGTGGCTGTGGGGACATGGGGCTTCCTCTGCTGTCCCCGGCAGAGACAGGGGACACTGCCGCTGACACCGCGGGCGCACGATGCGGCCGCTCCGGCCCTGTGTAAGCCGAGCCCCCCGGCGTCAGCACCGGCAGGTTTTAAGGAAGGATTTAGGCTGGGAGAAGTCGCTGACTCGACAGGTTTGCCCAGGACCTGCGCGGGGTCGGGCCGGGAATGGAGGTGGGATAGAATTCCTGGAGTCCTAAAATGGTTTGGGTTGGGAGGGAGAGCAAAGATCGCCTCGTTCCAAAGCTCCTGCCACGGGCAGGATGTGCTGGGCAGGATCCATTGGGATTTACTGGTCTGATTCCAGCAGAGCAGCGACTCCAGGCAGGCTGAACGGGAGAATCCCAACTCCAAACCCCACAGGAGGCTCCTTTTTTCCTCACCCCTACACAAGGCGGGGGAGTGCTGAGCTCCCGCGGCTGGCACGGCCCCAGCGAGGTGTCGGCAGGGAGGAAATTGATGCCGACAGGGACATCCAGGTGTCAGGAGGGGGATTAGGGCTTAATCCCCCCGCGGCAGAGCCCGCAGCGAGCCAGCGGGACGAGCAGCAGCGCAGCAACTCCTGCACAAACCGGATCTCTCACGCTCGGCATCGCTCGCGTTCAACAAGAACCTGTTTGCGCTTGGCTTCGGGTGCCTTTAAGCCTTTCCAATAATTCCCCCGGGAAGGCTTTGGAGTTGGTTTTGGTAGACGGCACCCACGCCGGCGCCGCGGGACAACAAACGGCGCTCCCATGCCCTGCACCCCCGCCGCCGGCCAAGCCGCGCTCTGTTTGTTTTGCAAAGCAAAGGACAGTGGCCTCGCTTGGTAAAGTCCAGTCCCTCCTCTCGGAAAAGTTACCGGAACAGCCCTAAACCCACGAAAAACCGAGCCCCGCCAATCCTCCAGGAGGGTTCACATCCACGGGGTTCCCATGGTTCCCACCCCAGCCACAACGCGGGACCCACCCTGGGGGGCTCCCCCGCACGGAGCCGGGCTCCCCCCATCTCCCAGCCGCTCCCACCTTGGGATCCTTCTCGTAGTAATACTGCTGGGTGCGGATCCAGCGCCCCACCAGGTGGTCCCGCACGGTGTGGGCCAGGGCGAAGTAGTAATCGCGTGGGGTGGCCACATTGCGGTCCTTGACCAGGGTGAAGTGCAGGTGCCGGTTGAAGCCCCGCTTGAGCTCGGCCACGCTCTCGGCGCCCACGATGCCGCGGATGCTGATCTGCTTCCGCCGCTCCTGGTCCGACAGCGGCCGCGACATCGCGGCGGGGCTGCGGGGACACCGGGGAGGGGGGACACGGACACACGGGCTGGGCTGCGGAGCCGCGTTCCGCCTCCGGCCCGCGCTGGCACCGCCCCGGGAAGGGACGGGATGGGGACGGCGATGGGGACGGGCCCCGCAAAGGGCCGCCCACGAGTGGGGGGGGAGACACCGGGGGTTGGGGGGGGCAAAGGGGGGACCCCGAGGATGGACGGAGGGGGGTGCGAAGGGGGAATCCCGGGGATGGACGGAGGGAAGCGCAAAGGGAAAACTCCAGGAAAGCGGCCGGGGGGTGTCCCGGGGACCGCCCTTGGAGGGGTGAGCAAAGGGGGGACCCCGACGGCCACAGAGGAGCGTGAGAAGGGAGGGGGACCCCGGGTATGGACAGAGGGGTGTGCGAAACACAGGGAGAACTCGCAGGGGCACAGAGGGGTCTGCAAAGGGGATGGGGGGATCCTGGGGGTCACAGAGGGATGCGCAAAAGGGGGACGGTGGGGGGAGCACGGAGGGATGTGCAAAGGGGAGGTGCAGAGGAGGGGGCGCGGGGCTGGGGCAGAACCGGAGACCCTCGGGAGCAGCGGGCGGAGCGGAGCGGGCGCGGCCCCACCACCCTGCCCTTACCCAAGCAGCGACCGCCCCTGGCAGGGACCGCCCCAAGAGTGGCCCCGCCCGCGGGGCTGCCTTCCTGGGAGCACGTACGAGGAAGGTGCTTCCCGCCGGGCCCCGAGGGAAAACCGGGGAAGTGCCGTGATGTGTCCCCCCCGCCGTGTCACGATCCATCCTCGTGTCACGGCTTCCCCCCCGTGTCGCGGTGCCATCCCTGTGTTACGGACCTCTGCCGGTGTCGCGGCCCTTCCCTGCCCGCCTGCCCCCCGCCCTCCCCCGCAGCATTTCCCGGCCCCCTCCCTTTTCCCCCTTGTCTCCTCACTGGTCTCTGCCTGCCCGCAATCCCTCTGGAAATGGCGTGGGATCTCTTCCCAGCTGCCTCCTGCAGTGCCCTGCCCTGCCCGCAGGACCCTGCCCTGCCTCCGGTTCCTCCCAAGGGCAAAAATATCCGATATGAGCTTCCAACGCAACTTTTTCTCCTCCCTCTCCTCCTTATCCTCCCCCTCCAGCCATGGCCCTGCAGGCTTTCCAGGCTGTGTTTTCCCTGTCCTGGGCTCATCCCCAGCAGGGCAGGCAGCAAGGCAAGGAAATGGGATTCTGCCCCTCTGCCCTGCTCGGGTGAGACCCCACCTGCAGTGCTGCACCCAGCCCTGGGGTCCAACATCAGAAGGATGTGGAGCTGCTGGAGTGAGTCCAGAGGAGGCCACGGAGGTGCCCAAGAGCTGGAGCCACTCTGCTCTGGAGCCAAGGCTGGGAGTGTTCACCTGGCAGAGAGAAGGCTGCAGGGAGAGCTCAGAGCCCCTTCCAGGGTCTAAAGGGCCTCCAGAAGAGCTGGAGAGGGACTTGGGACAAAGATCTGGAGTGACAGGATGGGGAAATGGCTCCCCAGTGCCAGAGGGCAGGGTTAGATTAGATTAGATCCATGCACAGGCTTCCACCCAGAGAGTAACAGGATCACGGAATCACTGCATGATTTGGGTTGGAAAGGAGCCTAAAGATCATCCAGTTCCACCCTCTGCCATGGGCAGGGATGCCTTCCACCTTCCACCAGCCCAGGTTGCTCCAAGCCATATCCAACCTGGCCTTGGACACTGCCAGGAATGGGGCAGCTGTGCCAGGGCCTCACCACCCTCACAGGGAGGAATTTCTTCCCAACACCTCATCTCAATCTCTCCTCTGGCAGTATAAAACCATTCCCCTTGTCCCATTGCCACAGATGCTCTGGCCCTGGGCTGTTCCCTGTGCTGTACATGACTTACAGGCCGGTTTTACATGCTGCAGGGAGATGCAGTTTCCTGTATCTCCGGTGTTCTGGGCACATTCCCACTCTGGAAGGAACAAGCATCCTTCTGAGATGCACTTCATGCATTAGCATTTTCTTCTTTAGCCCTGGACTGGAGCCCGTGATGAGCTCAGAGGCTGCACATTGAAAACCTCTCCTGAGTCACTCTGGGAAAACAGAGCAGGCACTGATCTCCCAGCAGCGAGTCCTTCTCACGGCCCTGGGAGAACTGTCCACGCTGTTCCCCTGGAAATGGCTCCCTCTCCACTGATCCCTTAGCATTTGGCTTCTATTTCATCTCCCTGGGTTGCTCTGTATCCAGCCTTGGTCATTCCTTTCTCCTTGCAGGGATGGGGCAGCCACAGCTTCTGTGGGCAACCTGGGCCACCCTCCTAGTCAGGAATTCCCTCTCCACGTGGCTTCCATGGCCTCCTCCCTCCCACTGACTGAGTTCTGTCCATTCTCTGCTGCTCTCTGTGGACAAGGACAGCAGGGATGTGCCCCAGGAGGGGATGAGATGGGAAGTGAAGCACAAGAACGTTCCAGAAGCTCTGCCCTTCTCTGGTAAAAGTCCTTTATTAGAACGGCAAACGTGACACTTGTGGTCAGTACAGCGGCTGTGTGCAGCTACCATCGCGCAACGGGGGGGAAACGACGTCTTACAATCACTGGGACTCTAAGAAGCACCATGAACACCCTAAAGAACGGGGGATGACGGCTGAGAGAGGAGCCCCGGGTGAGCCGGCCACGGGGGGGCTCCTCGGGGATTCACCAAGGAGCTGCCCGGCGTTGTCCCGCAACTCGGCTCCCCGGCAGCTTGGGAGGAACTCCTCGGTGGGAGTCAACGAGATAGCACCCATCCAATAAATTAGGAAAACTTAATGCTAGAGCGACGAGGGGATGAACGGGACTGTCCTAGGGGAGGGCACGCCGGGAGGGAATGGGCTATTTACACTTGTCTTTCTGCTGGGCCGGCGCTCCCGTCGCATCCCACCCGGGCCGGGAAGGATCCCGCTGCCCCTCCCGGCTCCGCAGGGAGCGCGAAGGGAAGCGAGGGGACACGGCCGTGCAGGCGCTCTGGGCTCGGCGCCGTTCCTCTCCTGCCTCTGAATTACCAGAAAGTCAAGCAGGGGATGGAGGCCGACGGGAACTGCTGCCGGCAGCAGGTGTGGATTCCTGAGTGCGTGGCAGGGCTGTGGCCAGCTCTTCTTCCTCCCCATCCCATCCCCACCCCCGGGCTCTCTGTCAGACCCTCACTGCAGGATGAATTCTCCGGTGATTGGAAGGACACTATCAGTTGAATTTAAGGCTAGGCTTTATATGGCAACTATAAAAAAATAAACACTAATCTCCAAAGAGCCGGGCGAGGGCTCTCCGGTCTATGGCTGTGGCGCACGGGGTGGCACCGAGGTGTGGGGGGCTCCTGGAGAACCCCCCGTGGGCATCTGGCCCACGACCAAGGGTCTGCCAGCACCTGGAGCACCTGGGGACAGGACGGCCACACCCTGCCCCGCAGGGACGCCCCAGGGGGACACGGGACAGAGCGGGGTGTTTTGGTAAGGACATGGAGACTGACTGGTAATCCAGGACCCACCTCTACACATGACCGAGGGTGCTCTGCAAGAAAGGCCACAGGGGAAAGAAAGAATCCTGCAAAGTAACCAGGCTGGCGTGGGCGGAAGCGTTCCCGTGGTGGGGTCCCCCTCTGGCTGGCCCCACGGGAGGGGAAAGCGAGACAGAACTGATCCCCCCCACTTTTAAAAACCCCAACTCAAATCAGGAAAACCAAACCTAAAAGCAGACACAGGAGAACAGCTCAGGCTACCTAGGTACTTCATCAGCCAAAGAGAGCTAAAGAGCGAAGCGCACACACACAGGACAGCGCGGAGGCCGGGCGGCGGAGGCGGCCGAAAGCCAGGATCTTCCTTCCTGATTCGCTTCCCCTCCCGGCCAGAGGCTGAGCAGGGACCTGGCGGCCCAGCAGGGACCCGGCAGCTGGGCAGGGACCCGGCAGCTGGGCAGGCCCGGCCTTGTCCTGCAGGAGGGAACGGGCTGGCTCCTCTCATCCCGAGAAGAGGCAGCCAGCTCCGGGAGCATCCTCAGGGCATGGCCGAGCGAGAGGTGTAGAACTCGGGCACTGGCAGCCCGGTGTGCAGCGTCACCTGCAAGGAGAGACACGGCCCTCAGCTGTGTCCCAGTGTGCCTGCTGGGACAGCTCGTGGCATGGCAGCCGGCACATTGTCCCCAGGGAGGGCACGAGCAGCACAGGGGACAGGCAGGATGTGACCGGAGATGCAGGTGTCCCCAGAACTGTGGCAGTGGCTCCATCTGGCTTGTTTTTCACTTTTCTGTGCTGCTGGAGTGGACTGGGACTGCTGGCACCAAGCCCCAAATATTCCCAGCTGGCTGTGTAGAAATCCCACAGCTGGCTGTGTAGAAATCCCACAGCTGGGTGGCAGAGAGGTGGAACATGGCAGGAGTTTGTGCAGTGAGATGGACAGGAAGGGATGGGGAGGCCTGAAGGACAGTGAAGAAATGCAGGAGATGTTGGAGAGGCCCTGAGCTGAGTGGGGTTGGGGACAGAGAGGGGACAGGGACAGTGGAGAGGATGTGGCTGGTTGCTGGTGGGAGGAAGGAGCTTTGTGGTGGGGAAGCTGAGCAGAATCAGGATGTTGGGACAGGGCCATGCTCACACAGGCACTGGTGAAATTCAGTTCCCTCCACTAATGCTTTCATTTGGGAGGAGAGCACAATTCCTCCTTTTATTGCTGCAGCAGCATTTTTCCCTTCAGATAAAAGTTTAAAGAAAACTGTCTAAAATACAGTGATTTCCCTCCTAATTAGAGCTGTTTTCAATTAGGAATATACCTCTGAAGAAGCATACTAAAGGCTTGGCTTAATTAGCAGCCTTTTATCAGCATCCCACAGGATTTCTGTGATGTCAGGGGATTTAGGCTCTGCCTTGCCCAGGGAACTCACAAAGCCAAGGGGCTCCATGTCTTTTATGGCTGTGTAAAGGACTGAGGTAGGAGTTAAACCCAGCACTCAGCAGGAGGTTTTTACCACCCCAAATTAATACAGCACCTCTAAACCCAGCACAGACAACATGGGCTTCGTTAGTGTTTCCTAATTAAACATTTCCCAGCCCTTCTCCCCTGCCAGTGAGACCCTTGGGGTGGGATATTTTGGCAAGGATGCTCCCAAAGTTTGGGATGGTCCCAACACACCTTTGTCCCAGCGCTGCTGGAAAATTGTCACTGCCTTGGTGACAGCGCAGCGAGCCCTGGATCCTGATGGACACAGCAGAACATGTCCTAATCCATGGATCCCTCATTTAGAGAGACCACTTGGCGCCTCTGCCTTTGCACAGAGGGTTGGTAGTGACCTCTAAGACTTCATTCATTCCACCCCTGCCATGGCAGGGACACCTTCCACTATCCCAGGTTGCTCCAAACCCTGTCCAACCTGGCCTTGGGCACTTCCAGGGATCCAGGGACAGCCACAGCTTCTCTGGGCACCGTGTGCCAGGATCTCCCCACCCTCACAGGGCAGAATTTCCTCCCAAAATCCCATCTCTTCCTTCCCTCTGTCAGTGGGAAGCCATTCCCTGTGTTCTGTCCCTCCAGGCTCTGTTCCAAAATCCCTCTCCAGCTTTGACACTGACTGTAGAAGACCCTGCCAAAATGGTCCCACCCTGAGATGATCCCTCACGAGCAGCGTGTCCTTGCATGTGCCTGGGCACTCGTGCAGGGTTGGAGGTGCAGGCAGTGGCAGGGGGGATGTGCCAAAGCCAGGGGGTGGAGGAGTCCCTGGGACACAGGATAGCAGGGATGTGACCAGTGAGAAGAGAAATGAAAGATGGAAATACCGGATTGTCACCGCTTGGAGAGCTGGGAGCTTGGGAGAGAGGGAGAGAAGAGGGGTTTGAGATGTCCCGGAGGAAATCAGGCTGTGAAGGGTTCCCTTCTCCCTGGTGGTGCTCCCATCCAGCACCTGGGAGAGCTGTAGGAGCTGCTGAGGCTCTTGTGAGGGAGCACCACAAAACAGAGTTATCAAACCCCATCCCAAGGAGGGCTGGAGAACCCTGGTGGAGGAACCTGGAGCGAGGAGTGAGGCTACAAGGGAGGCCTGTCCTGATTCTGGAGACTCACAGGTGGTTTAAGGTACAATTTTAGCTCCTTCCAAGCCACCCTTGCTGCACAAGAACCCTCCAGCTCCTGCTACTGAGCAGCAACTACTGCAGTGACAGCAGCACGAGGGGTGTTGGAACCCTGGGCACTGGGAATTTCAGGTTTTCTGTGCTGACAGGCACTGACCCTCAAGAAAACACTGCATTGACCTGAGGCCATGGAAAGGCTTCCAAAATTGAGTGACAGCACTGGGATTGTGGGTGTGCAGTTTGAATAGAAGTGTGTAATATCACAGAGTGGAAAATTTAGAATTTAAGGGTTTAGTATATAGTAATATATATAAAGCAAGATGGAGATTTTAGAGTGTAGGCCAGTCCTTCTTTTACCTTCTTCTTCATGGCTCTGGGTGGTATTTTGTAATTGGGTGAAAAAATCCCCATTGCAGACCACGAGTGGTTGGTTATTGGGTTAAAAGTAAAAATAATTGAGGTTTCATCTCACAATTGGACAATTTGTGCTTTAAAGGCCTTGGAAAGAGTTAAAGACAGAGCCATTTTTTTACTTTGTTAGCTAGAACTCACAACTTGTGAGACTGTAACATAGATAAGAATTAATAAACATCTGACTCCAAACACAAAAACTGCATCTCCTGAGCATTTAATCCCAGCTCTAACAGAAGAAAAGGAGATAAGAAACCCACAGGGGGAGAGTGTGACAGCAAGGCCACCCCTTCCCACTGCTGGGAATGCCACACCCTGCTCCAGGGAGCCCGAGCCAGCCCCTACCTGCACGTTCCTGTTGAGGCTGACGGCGGGGAAGAAAAGACCCTCCAGGTTCTCAAAGGCCACGGGCCCCTGCTGGTCCTCGTTGATGGAGAAGGTCAGAGTCCTCCTGGTCAGATCCAGCAGCACTCCCACCGTGGCGCCTTTTGTGATCCCGCCCTCGGTTCTGTGGGGAAAACAAAATGGGGAAAATTCTGAAACCAAGAGAAAACAATAAAAGTGAATGGGATGGCAAGAAGTACAGGGAAATGGTTTGAAGCGTGCCTGATTATTCCTCATTGAAATCACAGGATTTCATTCCCTTTCCTGGAAGGAAGGATTTCAATGAAAGCTTGAAATCAAAGAACAAAGCCTAACAAATGCTCTGGAAAGGAGATATGATTTAAAAAAAAATGCAATTGAAGAAAAGCAGACATTTGGAAATGGAGTGACTACAACCAAATCGACTGAGATGAAATGAGGGGGAGTGAAAAGGATCAAATCTTGCCAAAGTGACTCCAATTAAAATCCTGCAATCAGGGAAGAAAGCTAAATAAAGAGACAGGAGAAGAATCTGAGGAAATGAAATGCGAAAAAAAAGGAAAAATTGTGAAACCAAGTGAAAAGAATAAATGTGAATGGGATGACAAGAAGTGCTGGGAAACAGACCAAATCTTGCCCAATTAATCCTCATTGAAATTGCAAGACAGGAAAAGAATTTGAAGAAATGAAATGAGAAGGGCCATGGCTCAATGTCCCCTGTGCTGCTGGCTCAGGCCATGGAGCTCAAGGACTGATGATGCTCAACACCACAGCTCACCCAGGAGCCAGGCCATGACCTGCTCCCATCCCAGCCACGCTCATCATTCCCTGGGAAACTCCTCCTCTACCCTCACGTGGAGCTGCTCTCCTCTTGCCATGATGTCTCCAAGGGAAAATCCACCCTGAGAGCAGCCACAGCCACTCAACCATACGGGAAAGCACACGGAAGTGTGGAGCAAAGCCATAGAACCCCACCGAAACCTGCTGATCCATCACGGAATGGCCCTCAGGGCCCAAAGTCCCCATCCCCATGTGGGACACGAGCAGAAGCTGTGGCACAGGGATCAAGGCAAACGTTGCTGCAGATTTGCAAGGATTTGGCTGTTTCTGGGAAGGGGATGCCAACAGGAAGAGTCAGCATGGAAAAACTGGTGGCAGGCAGGGAAGGAATACTGGAGCACCAAGCAGGCACACTCAGGAAAGGGCACATCCTCCAACAGAGGCGACCAGGATTGACATCACCCTCCCCATGGACACCTCTAGGTGCCACTATCAAAGCCACAGGGCCGTGCTGTCCGGGAGGAAGCGCCTGTCCCAGCCCATGGACCTACCTGTTGGTGTGGGAGTTGTTGTGCATGAACCAGCTGCGGTTGTTGTCCACGTACATGGCCCAGGCCTTGTCGTCCTTGCCCAGCATGGCGTCCTTGAGGACGTCGATGCGAGCCACGCCGAAGGCCGGGTCGGGGTGGTTGTCGTAGCGGTCGATGGACAGCTCCCAGTAGTGCAGCCCTTTGGAAAAGCCCGTTTTCCCCAGCACCACCCTGTCATCGTAGCTGTTGCAGGTGACAGTCAGGTTGTCGTTGGAGAAGATGATGTCGGCGTGGGCAGAGGCGGGGTCGAAAGAAAACCAAGCGACTGGAACACACACAAAGGACACGGGGTTAGCGCGGTGCGGACGCGCCGGAGCCGCGCCGAGCCACACGGACGGGGCATGCTGCATGCAGGACACGGAGCTTCCACCACGCAGGGACAACTTCCACCACGCAGGGACAACTTTCACCACGGAGGGACGCTCTGAGCTCCTGTGGCTGCAGCTGCCTGAGGTTTTATGGCCGGGACTTGGAGGAGTTTTCGTTCTTGCTGCTCCGTGGCTCCCAATGTCTTGGGAGACTGCAGGATCCTCAAGGCCTCCTAAAGTTTGGCCCTTGCAGGAGATGTGATCCTCATCAGGTCTCTAAGGTCTAATAGAATTATGGAATCATGGAGTGGTTTGGGGTGGAAGGGATCTTAGAGCTCATCTCGTTCCAACCCCTGCCATGGCAGGGACACTTTCCGCTATCCCAGGCTGCTCCAAGCCCTTTCCAGCCTGGCCTGGAATATAACTTTACTCTCAGGACCAAGTCTTACTTATTTACAGAGTCAGGTCAGTGCGGGAAGGGGGCTGAGGATCAGCAGATAAACTCTGTGTGTATCTAAGGGCCGTTTTTGGGAACCAAAAGCACACACAAAAATCTTCATTTACAGAGATGCCACATCACACCGAGAAACCTCCCTGCCAAGCAACGAGCCACACCTAAGACAAGAACTCATGGGAAAGCTGGAAAATGCCCCAAAACCTCCACGATTCCGTAGGGCTGCTGGTTTAAATGCACAGGACTTGGTTAGTGCCAATCTGACAGACACAGTGTCACGTCCTCGACAAGACAGAGGGGACGGGGATTCATTCACAAGCCACCAGCCCGGTTCCCCAGGTGGTTTCCTCCAGCAGAAAAACGTGAACTGACACATCCACAAAACACTCTGACGGCTTGAAAAATAAAAAATAAAATAAAAAAACACTCGGGTGAGACGGATTCAGCGGTTTTATTGGAAGGTTTCACAGGACAGCTCGCCCATGCACGCGGCCGCCCCGCGCTCCCCGCGCCACACGCGGGCGGGCCGTACCTGCCACCATTTTTTTAATGTCAACTGTGGTCATTCCCAGGGAAAGGCATGCGGGAGAGAAAACAGCACGTCAGGTTTTGGGGAGGGAAAAAGAAGGAGAAACCATTCCTGCTTGTCTGTGACTCCAGCCAGAGCATGGAACTGTCGGCATTTTGGAACAAGGTGGGGCGAGAGGCGCGAGGATGGGCTGGGGTTGCAGGAAAGGTGCAGGGTGAGGAGGGAATCCCACAGGGCTGCAGGTTCCTTCTCCCAGGGGAATGAGCAGGATTGGCCCTGCAGACAGTCTGAAGAGGACAGGCAAGCAGCAGCCACCTTGCTTTAACTAGCTGCAGAAGGGCTAATTGCATCCATGGCATTTGGCCCATGTTCAAGTGCCTTAATGAGCAGGGATATGTACTGAGAATCATGGAATGGTTTGGGTTGGAAGGGACCTTAAAGCTCCATGGGCAGGGACACCTTCCACTATCCCAGGTTGCTCCAAGCTGGCCTAGAACACTTCCAGGGATCCAGGGGCAGCCACAGCTTCTCTGGGCACCCTGTGCCAGGGCCTCACCACCCTCACAGCCAGAATTTCTTCCTAATTTCCAACCTAACCCTGCCCTCCTTTAGTTTAAAAGAGGAGGAGAGCAGAAGGATCAGTTCTTAATTACAGGGCCACCTCCAGAGCACTGACCTCAGGCTTCTCTTTAAAACCATATGGGGTAAACCCAAAATGCCTTTACATCACCCAGCAATCCTAACTTCTCCAAATCTGCCTCCTGCCCAGAGCAGTGGTGCAATCCCCATCCCCGGAGGGATTTAAAAGCCCTGTGGATGTGGCACTTGGGGACATGGGTCAGTGGTGGCCTTGGCAGTGCTGGGGAATGGTTTGACTCCATGATCTCAGAGGGCTTTTCCAACCTCAACAATTCCATGATTCTGTCACATCCCGGAGTGCTCTGCAAGCAGGGTACGTGCAAGAAACGCTGCTCAGTCGCCAAAGAAAAAGATAAAAAAGCAAAAAGAATGAAGCAACACGCGGTAGGTGCCAGTTAATTGTAATTAAGATACTTGCCTAATTGGGAGTAAGGCGATCCTTGTGTGTCAAAATTGCATCCTACAAAGAGATACTACATTTCACACATCACAGCTAAGGAACAACAACCTCCTGACAAACACTGGTGAGCATTTCATTGTTAATTAAGCATCCAGCAGCCACGGGAGGCCTGATTCATTAAAAGCCTGAGGGCACGGAGAGGGGTGACAAACACAGCCTGGGAGTTTGGGTGTGGACTGTATAAAGTCTGACTGCTCAGGATGCCGAATTATTCTGCTTTTCTCCAGAAAAGAGGCAGGAAATTTTAGCCTTGGTGGAGTATCTTGGCTGCTTGGTTACAATTCTCTAAACTGACTGAAAAATCACTCCTTGAAGGACAGGGATTGAGGAAAAGGCAGCTCCTGATGGGTGTGAGGTCTGGGTGGGAGTGGAAAGGGGATCCTTGGGGATCCTCAGATCCCTGCTAGCCTCAAAGGGCTGCAGCTTCATCAGCTGCATGGGCAGGATGTGTTGGGGTGCCCTTCATGCTCTTTTGCCTGATTGATGGCTGCCAGCACCTCATGGGAGCCAGGGACTGATCCAGGGGCTTGTCCTGGTTCAGGAGTTTTTCCTGACCTAGGGGCTTGTCCTGGTCCAGGAGCTTGTCCTAATCCAGGGGCTTGTCCTGATCCAGGGGCTTGTCCTGATCCAGGGGCTTGTCCTGATCCAGGGGCTTGTCGTTACCTAGGTGCCTGACCTGATCCAGGAGGAGCTTGTCCTGATCCAGGAGCTTGTCTTGACATAGGGGCTTGTCCTGATCCAGGATTTTTTCCTGACCTAGGGCCTTGTCCTGGTCCAGGATCTTGTCCTGACTCAGGAGTTTGTCCTGATTCAGGAGTTTGTCCTGACCTAGGAGCTTGTCCTAATCCATCGGCTTGTCCTGACCTAGGTGCTAGTCCTGATCCAGGAGCTTGTTCTGATCCAGGAGTTTTTTCTGACCTAGGGCCTTGCCCTGATCCAGGAGCTTGTCCTGATTCAGGAGTTTTTTCTGACCTAGGGCCTTGCCCTGATCCAGGAGCTTGTCCTGATCCAGGAGCTTGTTCTGGTCCAGGGGCTTGTCCTGACCTAGGAGCTTGTCCTGATTCAGGAGTTTTTCCTGACTTAGGAGCTTGTCCTAATCCAGGAGCTTGTCCTGACCTAGGAGCTTGTCCTGACCTAGGAGCTTGTCCTGATTCAGGAGCTTGTCCTGATTCAGGAGTTTTCCTGACCTAGGAGTTTGTCCTCACCAGGAGATGCCAGCACAAACCCCTGTGCTGGCACTGCATGGGAAGCACTCACGCAGGGTGTCCTGGATTTCAGGGCCACCCCAGCCCAGCTCTGTGTCTGGTTTTCCCCCTCCTGCCCTGGGTGTTGGTGGGAAAGCCCCTGGCTGTGGTTGTGCTCCGTGCTGTGCCAAGAGGCTCCTCCTGAGGCTGCTTTAATGAATCCTGCCCCGTGTCCCGACTCCGACTCCGCTTTTCCCGGTCCCTGCGCATGGCTGTGCTCCAAGCTCTCGTGAGGGACACACAGACCCTGCTTTGGTGTTCAGCACCCCGTTTTTCCCTGTCCCCCCCACCCCAGAGTGGGGCTGCAGAAGGTCCATGGTGCACACACGGGTATCGCTCACGGCCAGCACGGAAAGGTCCCGGAACACCGGACACAAAGGAAGGAACGTCCGAAACAAAACAGCCTTGGAAGCCATCAGCTCACAGCAGCACGATGAGAAACCAAACATAAAAAGCACAAAGAAAAGAAAGTTTGCAGGGGTTCCCCCCCGTGGTTATTCTGGCAAAGGTCATGCTGCAGCATTCCTCATTCCGTGTTATGGGATGGAAGTCAAACAATCGGGGGCCCCCATTCTTCCAGGGCTTACACCGGAGAAAGCCGGGAATTAACGCCTTTGGAGTGGTGTAAATCCAGAGCGGTGGAAGAATCAGGGCCCAGGATCTTTAGCAACAGAAGATGTGCAAAGATTGGTTAGAAAAACAGCTCTGAGAGATCCCTGTGCCTGTGGCTCCTGGCTGGCTGCCCAAATCCACCCCTCAACTCTGCCTGACCTGCCTACATCCCACCACAGCCCGCGATTCCGGGCACACGGATCCGAATGGAGCGCTCGTGTGGGGCTGCTGGGTGAGCGAGGCAGCACAGGAGTGCTGTCCTCTGCTCTGCAGGAGCATCACAGGAGTGCTGTCCTCTGCTCTGCAGGAGCATCACAGGAGTGCTGTCCTCTGCTCTGCAGGAAACACGGCTTTGGGATGATCCCATCTGGGTTTGGAAAAGCTGAGCCCAATGCTCAAAGCTGAGCAGAAGAGAGACCACATCTCCAGGGCTTGTGAGCTGGAATCACAGAATCCCAAAATGGTTTGGGTTGGAGGGACACAAATCACTTCAGGGACACCTTCCACTGTCTCAGGCTGCTTCAAGCCCTGTCCAACCTGGCCTGGGACACTTCCAGGGATCTAGGGGAGTCTCTCTGGGCAACAAGCCTGACCTTGCCTGCATCCAGACTTGCTTCTTTCTTAAGATTTAAGAAACCAAACTAGATTTGGTTCCTAGATTTAAAACTAGAGTGATCTAATCAACCAAACTAATTTCACAGACCAAATCTCCCAGCAGTGGCTGAGCTTCCTGGTTGTATTAGGAGTGGAAAGCATGGGGATATTCCCACAGGTTTCACCCAGGGAATGTCTTTTCTGATTATCCCTTGACACGAGCTCAACACAAACTAGAAACGAGGAATCTTCTAGAGGGAAAGTGTCCCCGCCCATACCAGGAGGTTGGAAGTGGATGAGCCTTTAAAGTCCCTTCCAACCCAAACCATTCAGGGATTCACCATCACCAAAGGGTTCAGCCTTGCCAAGAGCAGCGCCCAGGTAAGGAATTATCACCCCACACCTCAAACTGGCTCAAACACCCCAGGAGAACCACGCCACTGATCCCCCCTCAGTGTCAGGAGCAGGCCACTGACAAACAGAAAGAATCCCCGCTGCCATCCGCATGTCATGGGCAAAAACAAACACAACGGAACAGAACGAACAGAGGAGTTTGGAGATGCCCAGAGAAGCACAGACCGAGAGGCAACGCCAGAGGTGCTCAGCTCACCGGCTGAATTCAGGGACTGTAAGGAAGAATGCAAGCTCAGCTGGTGGGCCGAAGATCTTAGCTCAAAGTAGGATCTCCCCGAGAAGCTGGGTTGCAGGTTAAGGGTGGAGGAGAAAGGACTCATTCTACGAAGCTGCGATCTTTCCAAAGGCACTGGAAAAGGGAGGGTCTGCTCTTCTGACTGCGTGTCTAAATGTAAGATCAATCAAACACTACAGATCAGAAATGGGGTCTCTGCTGTTGCTGCTGAGCCCCAGGAGGATCCTGGAGCAAAGCACAGACCCTGCTTGGGTGGCAGGGCAGGAATTTCTGGTGCTGGGCAGCCCAGAGAGACCCCTCAGGGCAGCCTGACAGCGAGGAAAACAAGTTCATCTTCCAAAGTGTCCCCGTGTCAGCGTGACAAATTCAACTGGCTTGTCTGTAAATGGGGGGTCCTGCACCTCTTCACAGTAAAGCACCTAAAAGAATTCACAGGTTACCATGCACACGTCCCATCGTGCTTCAACACACCCCAAACCTTTTTTGTGCACAATAATCAGGGGTGGAAAACCCAGCTGGTGACATTTTGCAGGGCTGTGCTAAGCTCTATCAGCCTAAGAACCACCAAGCACCCACCTTACTCAAGGGTTGTTCAGGAGGTTGTGTTCTTGGTATCCCTTTGTACCTGTCAAAACACATCTGAGCCTTACAGCAAGAATTTAACTCGTGGGATTCACAGCAAAAATGTCAGAGTGGAGGGAACCTCTTGGGTTTCTGTTCCCTGCCACCACATCCACCTCCTGTAATTTCTTCCCTAAATTTTCCAGGATTATGTTAACATGAAAATGTAGAATCCACCATCCACACACTCACACTGTAACCCCCCAGCCTTCCCAGCTCTGCTGTGAGCATGGATTGAGCTGGGAATTGTGTTAAAGCAGATAAAAAAAGGGAACATTTCTTTGCATGGTGGGTGGTAACTTCTTCCCAGGCTGTGGAAGCAAAGGGCGTCAGTGGGGTCAGAGGAGATAAATTATTGCACAACAGTCAATAAACAGAGCTCAAAGTTAGGCAGGAACAGCTTCTAACCCTACTAGGAGTGAGAGAATTACTACCACGAGTAGCTGTGCTCATGACTCTCCCTAATCAGCCCCTCACGTCCCTGTAGCTCCTTGCAGGCTGCTCCCCCTTGGGTTCTTCACCCTTTCCAAATGGTTGCTGCTCAGGGTCACTCCATGGATGGGCAGGAATTTAAAGTTAAAGTAAAGGAATTTAAAGCTCCAGATGAGGAGCTGGGTTTGAAAGAAAAGGTTCTGGTGCTTGGTTTGGCTGGGGAAGGGAGGTGGAAGCTCTGTGCCTGGAGAGAAGCCTGGCAGGCACCCCTGAGCTCCATTTCTCCATCTCCACCTGGAGTGAGCTCATCCTTCATCCTGACACCCAGCTGGCTGGACAGAACATGGAAAAAGGTCAGCAGGAGACTGGCCAGAGGCTGGGAAATCTGCTGGATGAGGGAAAACCAGGAGAGCAGGGGCTGCCCAGCTCAGGGAGGAGGAGAAGGAGGAGGCTGGGAGAGACCCCAGATCTCCCAGGGGTCAGGACAGCCAAGCAGGGCTGCCACCAGCCAAGCTTTGGGACATGTCTGTGCCCTGGGTCACCTTGGAAACTTCTTCCAGAGTCACTTCCCAGCCCACAGCTGAGCTTTGTTCAGCTGCTGGAGAAACAGAGGCTAGGACAGAGCCTTGGAGCCTTTGGCTAAGCTGTGACAGAGCAAGAGACACTGCCAGGGACTGTGTGGAACAGCCCAAAATCAGCTCAGCAGGGGACAAGGGAAGGATGTCACCTTCAACCCTTGCTGCCACTTGGCTTGATCTTCATCCCTGGGAAGCCCCAGCACATGGGAAAGGCCCTGGAGCACAGACCTTCTCCCAGCCAGGAACCAGCTTGTCCTGCTGGTGGCACCAAGGACCAGCTTTGAAGAGTGACCTGCCACAGTTTCCTTTGGGATGAGCAGAAGGTGCCTCTCACCACAGGCTGGGAAGATGTTCCTGATGTAAATTCGTGCCTGTGCTGCCTTCCCATGGGATTTTCCATCAGTGCTGCCTGGCTCCCTGTGGCTGTTTGGCTGGGCAGGACCACAGAGCCCCAGACACATCCCCTTCTTCTCATCCTTGATCTCTTCAGATGCTGAGGCCCTGGAATGGCTTTGCTCCCCACTATCCTCTGCTCACAGAAAGCAGAAAAAAGGCTTCAGCTCCCTTCCACAGGCTGCAGATGAAGATCTCATGGGCCAGAACCACAAACCAGCTCTTAGAACACCAGAATTCCTCACCACCACTCAGAGCAGCACAGCCACATTCGGAGAGATGCTCTCTTCACATCCAGCCCATCCCTTCTTTTGTCCTCCCTTCCCACACAACCACTTTGCAGGAAGCTGAAGGGAAAAAGCTAAGCCTACTTCAGACAAAACAGCTCTTAAAAAGCAGCCTGATGCTGCTGTAAAAGGCAGGAATAAAAGCCTAACCAAGGGCTGTGATGTGCGAGGCAGCTCCATTCAACGAGCCCCTCGGATATCCGGAAGCTGCACACACAGATGTGATTTATTTCTCTTTGAATCCAAAAGAGCTCAGGCGGCCTCCAAGAGCACAAAATGCTCCAGGCCCGTTTGACTTTTTCTCCCTCTTTTTTTCTGCGCTGGAATAACAAATGCAAAAGCTCATTCGAGTGAAAAGGCTGAGTGAATGCAGGCAAGGAGCGTGGAACTTCTCCTTGGTGGCACAGACCAAGCACCAGCCCCGAGCTGGGACCACAGGCAGCTCTTTTCTCCCAGATTCCTTCTTATTTTGGAGCTGGGCTTGAGCTTGGCTCAAGGTGAGAGCAGCTCTGAGAGGAAATCAAAGCTGGGAAGATCATAGTGGGGACCCTGCCAACTCCTGGCTGGGACAACTTAAAGCCCAACTGGTTTTGATGGGGAAATTGTGTCTCAAATGTGAGGCACAAATGAGATGAGAAATCAAAGCTCTGCTGTCTCCTGCTAAGGCTGGAGTGGGAGCTGTTGAACTTGAGGCTTTGGGAGCAGTCCTGGCCAACCTGGCAGGGGGCTGGATCCAGCTTGTCCCATCCCTGGGTCTCCAGAGAAACCTCTGCTGCTTCTTTGCTGATGTGTCACTGACAGATGTGCCAAAGGCTTCTGTGCTGTGACCTCCCTGCCTCTGCTGTGAGAAGTTTGTCACACTTTTTGCTGTCTGCTCTACTTCTGAATCAATCCCATTCCTTGCTGACCTGCCCAGGCTTCCAAACCTGCCCTTTCCAAACTGGAATGCTGATCTGCTGCAGGCAGCAAGAGAAACACTCTGCATAGCCTTGCTCTGCTTTTGTCTTCTTTTTTTTCAGAAAAAATCCCATTTTTTCTCCTTGCTCAAAGCCCCCAGGGGCTGCCCTGTGGCAGGAAAGTAAAGTTCTTGTCTTTCTTCCACCCTACCAGCAGCCCCACGAGCTGTGTGTGCTCCCTTCTGATCCCAGCTGCCAGCCAGCTGGATGCTGCTGTGAAAAAATCCTCCCACGGCTTGGAAAAGAGACATTCTCATCCAGGAGCAAGGAAAAGGGATTCCAGCAAGCGTGGAAAGCTCCCCAAGAAGGGCTTTGTGCCTGGCTGTGGGGCAGCAGACGTGCCTGTGGGGGCTGATCCCTTCCTCCACAGCTGCAGCTCCCGACTCCCAGCTCGGAGCCAGCCCTGCCACTCTCCACCTGCACGGCAGGAATAAACCAATTTTCCACCATGGATTAAGTGCCTGGTGTGACAAATGTACTTAAAGCCAGGCAGGGAGATCCCCCTGCAGCCTGCAAGGGGGTGTTTGATATTCAGAGTGCCTGGGGGTGATGCAGACGATGCTGCAGGGCTCCTGTGCATCCCTGGCCCTGCAAGGACACCCACACTGCTCCATTCTGCTCCCTGTCCTGCCCTGCCAGGGCTCAGCCCTGTGCAATCAATCCCAGCCCTCAGGAGCAATGCTGGAAATGTTTTCCTTTAAATGGCACCAGTGAAAACATTTTGTGTCGCATCACCCCAAATTTCAACCCCCTCTCCCTGTGCCTCCCCAAAGAACATCCCCTGCAAAGGAAAAGGGTGAGAGGGAGGGAAATTCTGGCACTGTTGGAAGCTCAACACAACTTTCCCCCTCTGGTGTTCCTGCAGGGGTTGCTCAGGGGGCTGAGCTGGGCTGTCCTGAGCTGTGTCCCAGCACTCTGGGATGGAGCTGCTGCAATTCCTTACCCTCGGAAGTCTGCAGGACCAGGGTCTTGCTGTAGGGGCTCACTCCTGACTTGTTGAAAGCCTTGACCCGGGCGCTGTAGGTGCTGTTGAAGTGCAGCCCATCCACCGTGCACATTGTCTCCTTGCCCACGTACACCTCCTGCAAGGCAACGCCTCCTGTCAGTGCCACAGCTCCCCCTGGGAATGCCGGGGCTGGAAAAACTGGAAAACATCCCCAGGGGCTCGGCATGGACAGGATCCCACCCTGCTCTGCTCCCTGGGACTGCTGGATATGGCTGAGCAAAATGGGATTTGTTCCTTGGGCTGCAGCAGCAGCAGCAGCAGGAGGTGAGGGGGGTTCTGCCCTTCTGCTCTGCTCAGCTGAGATCCCACCTGGAGTTCTGCCCTCAGCTCTGGGGCTCCAACATCAGGAGGGTGTGGAGATGCTGGAGAGAGTCCAGAGGAGGCCCTGGAGCTGTTCCAAGGGCTGAAGCCAGGCTGGGAGAGCTGGGAATGTTCACCTGGAGAGGAGAAGCTCCAGGGAGAGCTCAGAGCCCCTGGCAGGGCCTGAAGGGGCTCCAGGAGAGCTGGAGAGGGACTGGGGACAAGGGCTGGAGGGACAGGACACAGGGAATGGCTTCCACTGCCAGAGGGCAGGGATGGATGGGATTTGGGAGGTGCAGCAAGCACTGACCTTGTTTTCCCCACACCAGCCTCGTGCTCCCTTCCCTCCTGGTCCCACCCACGTCACCTCTCCTTTGCCTCAACTCTGCTCTGCTCCTGCCTGCCTGAGCTCCTTGAGGATAAATTCAGCGTGCAATGGGCTCTCAGTGGATGTGAACACGCCAGGATAATTATCGGCGTGTCGGATCAGAGAAAAATCATATTTTAATTGTGTAATTACAGCAATTTAAAAGCCCTCAGGCCTCAAACACCTCTGCTTGCTGGCAGCTGGCAAACCACGAGGCTTTCATGGCAATTAGGATACCTTGCATGAAATATTCAGCAACCCAAAAATATGGAGAATCATGGGATCATGGAATGGTTTGGGTTGGAAGGGACCCTAAGGATCATCTTACTCCAACCCCCTGCTGTGGGCAGGGACAGTTTCCACCATCCCAGGCTGCTCCAAACCCTGTCCAGCCTGGCCTTGGACACTTCCAGGGATCCAGGAGCAGCCACAGCTTCTCTGGGTAAAACAAGAGCTTCAAATTTGCTCTTTGAGTTTCCAAGCCAACTTGGCCACTGGAATGGGAATTTTCACCCCCTCCAATCACCCTGTACCCCAAAACCCCACAGCTCACCTTGCACCATCCACTTCCCTGAGCACCCCAGCAGGGAAAACTTACAAAAAGAAGTGTGAGGACAAATTCCCTGATGTCAGGGAATCACTGGAGGCAGAACATCCCCTGGATGAACAGGACTGGCTGCCAGCACCTACCCTGAACTGGCCGCCGTTGCCATCGTCCAGCTCCAGGATGTATCCCTCCACCTGCACCGTGGACAGAGGGGGCTGCTTCCAGGACAGGGTGGCGCTGTTGTTGTGGGTGCAGCACTCCTCCAGCTGCAGGATCGGCGGGGCCGGCACTGGGGACGAGACTAATCACCAATTAGTGCAATTAGTGCCACCCTGGGGGATGCAAGGGTGCTGGGACTGCCTCGGTGGGAAGGCAGCTCAAGGGGACAGGGAGGAAGCAGAAAGGATTGTTCACCCACCAAGCTCCATCAAATTCTTCTCCCCTCCCACCAGCCTGGTCAAGTTTTCTGCTTTATTCCCATTTCCTAATTAATTTTGGAGAATTATGGCAGCACAATGTGCCTGTTTTGAGCTGCCTGTTTTGAGCAGCCAGTCCCAAACTTGGGATGTTCTCCCACAGGTTCTGCAGAACTCTGGGTCTGGATTTACCTAAAGCTCTGCTTTTCCATTCAGTAAACTCACTGCAACCAAACTGGGGGGCTGAGCACCCCCTTGGGCTCCCATCAGCTGCTCAAGGGACAGAAAGGACTGCCTGAGTTTTTTCTGCTGTGTTTGGGCATCTCCACGTGTGCCTCACTGCCCACTCCTGCTCTGAAAACACGGGGAGAGTGACACCCCCTATCAGCCTGGTCAAGCTTTTCTGCTTTAATCCCATTTTCTAATTATTTTTGGGGATTTATGGCAGCACAACGTTTTGAGCTGCTTGGATCTTTCATGCAGCCAGTCCCAAACCTGGGATGTTCTCCCACAGGTTCTGCAGAACTCTGGGTTTGGATTTATCTACAGCCCTGCTTTTCCATGCAATAAACTCAGTGCAACCAAACTGGGGGGGCTGAGCACTCCCTTGGGCTCCCATCAGCTGCACAGGGGACAGAAAGGACTGTCAGGGTTTGTTTCTGCTGTGTTTGGGCATCTCCACATGTGTCCCATCCTGCTCTGGAAACATGGGGAGAGTGACACCCCCGATCAGCCTGGTCAAGCATTTCTGCTTTAATCCCATTTTCTAATTAATTTTGGGGATTTATGGCAGCACAATGTGCCTGTTTTGAGCAGCCAGTCCCAAACCTGGGATGTTCTCCCACAAGTTCTGCAGAACTCTGGGTTTGGATTTATCTACAGCCCTGCAATAAACTCTACAGCCATGCAATAAACTCACTGCAACCAAACTGGGGGGCTGAGCACCCCCTTGGGCTCCCATCAGCTGCACAGGGGACAGAAAGGACTGCCAGGGTTTTTTCTGCTGTGTTTGGGCATCTCCACGTGTGTCCCATCCTGCTCTGGAAACATGGGGAGAGTGACACCTCCTATCAGCCTGGTCAAGCTTTTCTGCTTTAATCCCATTTTCTAATTAATTTTGGGGATTTATGGCAGCACAATGTGCCTGTTTTGAGCTGCCTGGATCTTTCATGCAGCCAGTCCCAAACCTGAGGCATTCTCCCAGTAGGAGAGCCAGTGGAAACAGGGATGGAGAACCCAGACAAGATGGGGAGAAGCCATGGATGCTTGGAAAAAAGCTGGGCTTGCTGGCAGAGGCTCAGCATTCACTCTCTGCCACTCCTCCACCTCCAGGCTGGCACTGGGGATGCCCTGTACCCACTCTCACTGCTCTTTACGGAGGCCTCAGGTGTTGCCCTCCCTCCCCTGGTGCTGTGGCACAGATTTGGGATCCAAACCCGACCTCCTGCAAGCCTACAAACCCAACAACTGATTTGCACAGCGAGGGATTTGATAAGAGGAGGGTGGGCGGCTGAACCAGCAGCAGATTTGCTCTTATTAATTAAAAATAATTAATTAAACCCTCTGGGCTGAATTGCAGAAGGGAGGGCAGGAAGGCAGGAATGTGAAACAGCAACCCAGCCCTCCCTGGGTCTGCTACCCAAAAATATTCCTGACATTTCAGATTAGCAGAATGCAGCTCCTCACTGCTGCCAGCACCAGCGGGGCCATCAGCTGAGGATGCTCCTTGTGGGGACAGAGTGTGGCCAACATCCTTCCTGTCCCTGGCCACTGAGACACCCTGGTGTGTGGCCAGGGATTTCAGGGAGTTCCAGGAATCCCAGGGAAGTCCAGGAATTCCAGGAATTCCGTGATGGGGATGAAAAGCAGTGCCAGACCTGGGGCTGGTGGTTCTTCCTGCAGGCAGCTGGAGGTACAGCCCACGTTCAGTGTCCTCCTGAGCTTCCCTGGGTCACAGCCCCCTTTGCATCCTTGTCAGCTTCCCTGGGCTTGCCAAATCCCAAATTTCTCAGGGGCTGCAGAAATTCCCTCCCTTGGCGGGACAGGAGAAGGAGCACGGAGGGAATGGGGAACAGGGAGGAAATTAAAGCCAAAATGATGATCTAAACCAACAGTGAGGTGAGAGAGGGAGGGCAGAGCCCAAGCTAAGTGACCTGGCTCTGTTTGGAGGGACATCTGCTCTGTGACAGATGCTGTGAGTGTGGGATGTGAGGAGAGGTTTGGGAAAAGCTTTGTGCTAAGAGAGGTCCCAACCTGCAGAGCGCTTTTCAATGGCCTAATAACTTTGTCAGAGCACTTTTCAATGCCCTAATAACTTTGTCAGAGCACTTTTTAATGCACTAATAACTTTTTAATGCTGTAGGAGTGCTTTTCCAGGAAAAGCCAAGCTCCTGGAACCCTGCTCTGGCACACAGATTCCCAAGGATCCAAGAGAGGGAGGCAGGGATGTAAAACACACAGGAATGGGCACAACTCAGTCCTGCTGGGAGATGAGAAACTCCCCTTTTCTGCCTTTTCCCTGGGATGAGCTGCATGGAAACTCCCAGCAGGAGCAGAGCTGAGCTCTGGGAAGGCACAGGAAGGATCCTTACCTTTCATCTGGACGAAGTCGAGCTGGTGGATGGACTGCAGCAGGGGGGCGTTGTCCAGGTTCAGGTCGAAGTCCGTGGTCATGCGGGGGGTGAGCGTCCCCTTGCCCCACTGATCCTCGGTCATGTGCACCCTCCTGATGAGGGCATCCGAGATCTGCAGGGATGGAGCAGCCTCAGTGCCATGGGAGGTGTCCCAGGCCTCATCCCCACCCTGCTCTCCCCCTCCTTTGATGCTTTAAGTTGTAACTTTTGTGTATTTCAGGTTCTGTGCTGCCCAGGGTGCAGCTCTGAGCTCACAGTCAGGGTCACTCAGCTCTCTGCACACAGCAGGGACACAAAACAAATCCTTGTCCTGCTGCACACCAAGGACAACTGGGACAAGTTTCCAGGCCCCAAAGCACCAACAACGGGGGCTGGAGGGAGAGAACAAGAAGGGTGGGACTGCATCAGCTGGAGCTGGGATTGGACAATGAAACCCCAATGTGCAAATGGACCCAAACTGATCAAAGGGTGAGACCTGGTGACCGTTTGTCCATTTTGTGTCCATTCTGTGTCCATTCTGTGTCCATTTTGTGTCCATTCTGTGTCCATTTTGTGTCCATTTTGGGTCCATTTTGTGTCCATTTTGTGCCCATTTTGTGTCCATTTTGTGCCCATTTTGTGCCCATTTTGTGTCCATTTTGTGTCCCTTTTGTGTCCATTTTGTGACCATTTTGTGTCCATTTTGTGTCCCTTTTGTGACCATTTTGTGACCATTTTGTGACCATTTTGGGTCCACCTTGGGTGCAGTCCTGGCCAGGCTCTTGTCCTGCCCAAGGTGTACCCTAAAGGCCTTTCAGTAAATATCTATTTTATTCTCTTTTATTCTTGTTCTGCCCAAAGTGTCCCCTAAAGGCCTTTCAATAAATCCCTGCTTTATTCTCCAGCTCTGCCCAGTCTCTGTTTCAGCTCAGCCTTCCCAAGGCATCACCTCTGCCACCCTGCTGAAGGCTGGGATGTCACAGGAGGTTTCCAACATCACTCCTCACTGCAGGCTCAGCTGGAACAGGGAGCCCTGGGGTGCTGGGTGCTATTTAATGGCAGGGTTTAGTGCCAAAGGGAGGAGCCTGGAAATGAGTGATGGGATGCAGCTCCCAAGGGCTGTCAGTTGGTGTCTCAGTGGAGAGCCATGAGCACGTTGTGATCCCTGCTCCAGAGATGCAGCATCCACTGCCTGCTGCAACCCTCTGCTCCAGAAATGTCCCTGCTGGGTGATCAGAGGCAGATCCTTGATTTTGTGGGTCCACCCTCCCTGGAGGAGCCCCCAGCTCTGCTGCATCCCCCGGGCTCACCTGCAGGAAGCCGCTGGGGTCGTTCTCCTTGATGACCTCCAGGCAATATTCCATCAGCCCCGTGGTCTGGCGCAGCTTCACCGTGCAGTGAGAGATCTGGTCCCGCACCACCTGCAGGGGACAGGGACAGCAGGGTCACAGGGACACCAGGGAACGGGGAGAGGCAGGGCTGGCCAAGGCTCACACACTGAAACTCCAGATCTTTCAAAATCTGGTGAACAACAACATAGAACCCAGAAAGTTCTGAAGGTCCCTTCCAACCCAAATTAATCTTGTTCCACTCCCTGTTGGAACCATGGAAGCTGAGAATTCCAGGCTTTCTGTGCTGCCAGGCACTGACTCCCAAGCAAACACTGCATTGACCTGAGGCCATGGAAAAGGCTTCCAAAATTGAGTGACAGCACTGGGATTGTGGGTGTGTATTTGAATAGAAGTGTGTAATATCACAGGGTGCAAAACTTAGAATTTAAAGCTTTTGACTATAGTAATATACATAAAGCAAGATTAGGGCATAGGCCAGTCCTTCTTTTTCACCTTCTTCTCCATGGGTTTGGGTGGTATTTTGTAATTGGATAGAAAAATCCCCATTGTGGGTCACGGGTGGTTGGTTATTGGGTTAAAAGTAAAAATAATTTAGGTGTCATCTCACAATTGGACAGTTTGTGCTTAAAAGACCTTGGAAAGGGATAGACACAGAGCCATTTTTCACCTTGTTAGCTAAAACTCACAACTTGTGACACTACTATAGGTAAGAATTAATAAACATCTGACTCTGAACACGAAACTGCATCTCCTGAGCATTTAATCCTGGCTCTAACACAAGAAAAGAAGATAAAAACCCCACAACTCCCTACTCAGGTACCTCCTCCTCCCCACCTTCCACTATCTCAGGTTGCTCTCAGCCCCATCCAACCTGGCCTTGGACACTTCCAGGGATGGGGAATCCACAATCTCTCTGGACAACCTGCTCTAACAAGCTTTGTTCAGCCCCAAAATCATTAACACACATAATTATTCAAAGCAGGAGGGCAGCTCCATGCCCTGCCTTTAATTAAGCCAGCTTCCAAATGGCAGCTTGTGAGCTCCATGCAAAGCAAATGCCAACTTCCATAGATCCACAAGCTGCCCTATCCACCCTTGGAACACAGCCAGGTTATGGGGCTGGCTCTGGGGCAGCTGCACTCAACAGAACTGGGTGAGGAGTGACCCTGGAGCTGCTCTTTCCTAGAGATCCTCATCCCTGAGGATCTGCTTGAGATGCTCATCAGCTGAAGGGACTGCAGAATTCCCTCATTTCCTCCACGGAGCTCTGAGGGAGGATATTTATTTATAAATAAATAAATCCAAGCTCTGCCCGGGGCTGCTCAGGCTCCACATTAAGGCACCTCTTGCACTCACAGCTCCTTCCCCAAGGGATCACATTCCAGCATCCCTGTGGAAAAGCACAAGTGTGTGTGTGGTTTGCTGGTGCCTGAGGGCTCTGCTGACCTTCCCTGGAGCACAGCAAGGAGCAGAGTTCAGGCTGGATGCCACCAGGATTTATTTGAAAGCTGGCTGGTCCTTCACACTGAATCCTGCAGCTCCAGGGTTTCTGCTGCAGGAGCAGCTCAGGAAGATTTCATTCTTAGATGAACATGCTCAAACACTCATGGAAGATTTTGGATTTTCTACTCCTGGAAGAGCTTTAAAAAAGCTGTGTAAAGTTCTCCACTAGCACTGAACAAAGCTGTGCAGCTCCGTGGAGTGTTACAGCGAGGATGAGCTCTGCAGCTGCAGCTGGATGGGAAAAGCTGCAATAAACAGGGATGAACATTCCTGGGAGCTCAGTGCCTGCTGGGATGCTCACTCTGAGCTGGAGAGCATCTCCTCCTGCCAGCACCTCTCCAGCATTCCTGTCTGGGAATGGAAGGGGAAAGGAAGGGGAAAGGAAGCACGTCAGGCTCCTGTGGTGAAGGAACCTGAGCTTTGATGGGGGGGTGACTCCTGCAAGGCAATCAATGACATCACGTGTTGGTTAATTAAAATTTAATCACCTCCACTTAATCACCTAGCAGGAAGAAAAGAATTAGCAGTCTTGCAGCTTAGGAGCACGGATTCATTCAGGTTGGGAAAAGCCCTCTAAGACCACCCAGGCCATCTGTTCCCACTGATCCATGTCCCCAGGTGCCACATCCACATGGATTTTAAACCTCTCCAGGCATGGAGACTCCTGCCTCCTGATGAGCAGCTTGTGCCAGAGCTGGACACCCCTTTCCATGAAGAAATTTTCCCTAATATCCAATCTAAACCTTCCCTGGTGTATCTTGAGGCTGTTTCCTTTCATCCCATCCCTTATTCCCTGGGAGACTTGGGGACAGCATCACTGCTTTGTGAAATGCCATTGAACACCCTCCAAAACAGCTCCAGATATTTTTAGGGAGCAGCCATTCCTTGCTGCTTTCAGCAATCCCAGCCTGGTGTTTCCAGGCTGTGGCAGAGGGAGGCTGGAGCAAGCCCAGGAGCTGGGGAGGGGTGCAGCCAGTGCACCCCGTGTGCAGGGTGGACAAGGCAGCAGAGGGAGCTCCCATATTGCTCCTCTGGACCAGAGGCTTGTGGAGATGCTGGATGGCTCTGGGATGGAGCTTTTTGTGCAGCAGGACCTGCACACGCTGGTTTTGGCCTCAAACACTGCTGTTGTTGTTCATGAATGCCAGTTTCAAACACCTGAGTGCACTGGAGCAGCTCTGCTGGGGTGAATTATGGAATTCCAGCATGGTTTGGGTTGGAAGGGATCTTTAAAAGCCACACAGTTCCATCCCCTGCCATGGCAGGGACACTTCCACCATCCCAGGCTGCTCCAAGCCCTGTCCAACCTGGCCTTGGACACTTCCAGGGATCCAGGGGCAGCCAAAGCTTCTCTGGAATTCTATTTCAGGGCCTGCCCACCCTCAGAGCCAGGAATTCCTTCCCAATATCCCATCCATCCCTGCCCTCCGGCAGTGGGAAGCCATTCCCCCTTGTCCTGGCACTTCATCCCTTGTCCCAGTCCCTCTCCAGCTCTCCTGGAGCCCCTTCAGGTCCTGTAAGGATAAAGCAGAGCCAACAGCTGGTCCTGGAGATCCCACTCCTACACTGACCTTCCTGAGACAGCGCAAGCCCCTGGATTTCCTTCCCAGCAGGGATGCTCAGCCCTCCCCTTTCTATAAACTTAATAAATTCTCTCACTATTGTAGGGCATTTTTCTTTCTTAATTATTTACCTTGATAATTCTTTCAATATTATCTCATTTGTTCCAGATAATGAGGTTATTTTTGAATAACTGATTATTGCTATCAGTTTCAGCATTCTCCAATTCCATAGAAATAACGCAATAGACATCAGTAAATTTATAACCACTATTATCATTAAAATAATAATAGGATGACATAGGGTATTTAAGATTTCAGTTGCTGTTGGTGACCATCTAAAAAGTGCATCCCACCAATTGTGGCTTATGTGTTGCTTTACTCTTTGTATGATTATTTTTTTTGTATTATGTTGGACAGTCATTAGTGTTTTTTGTCCATTCTCTTGAATTTCTTTCACAATTTTCACCAGGTCTTTATGTTCCATTAATTGCTTTATTAGGGTCAAGTTCATTCAGATGGGTGTAGATAGTAATTGGTGGGAGGGGGTATAACTAGACTTGGTGGGATAATGCACTGAAGGTGCACTGGGGGTGCCAAGAGCCTTTTGGCTTCGTGTGACCCCTCCTGCTCAGGGAGAGCACTCAGGACCTGCCTGCTCCCAGAAAGGTTTTTCTGTGTGGATGTTGGCTCTCCCAGCTGCAGACTGAGATAAAACCAGCCTGTGGGGTCCAACCCTGCTGTCAGAGCACATCCTGACTGCACCAACCAAGCCAGAGACAGATTTTGACATTCCCTGCCTGCTGGGCTGAAGATTGGAAAGCGGGAATCCCACTTCCAGGAATGCCTGGAAAAGCCACGTCCCCTCCTCATGTGAGACCCTTCAGTGTGGAAATGCACGTGCCAGGGGGAAGGCAGCAAAGATGGGATTGCTGAAACAATCTTCTTATCTTCTTTGCAGCCTTAAATCTCTGTCTGGTTTGCCCAGGATAATGAATTTGTGGAGCTCTCCCTGCAGGAGCTGCTGTTTTCTGAGTATTTCCAGCAGAATTGCCATCTGCTCCCTCCAGCCAGGCAGCAGCTCCAGCAAACAGCATTTGCTGGGTGAAAACATCATAAAAGCTTTTTTTTTAATAGATATAAAAGTGGTCAAAGACCAGGAAAAAAAAAAAAAAAGAGGCTGTGGAGTCTCCCATTAGAGACATTCCAAACTCACAGGGAGTGAGTTCCAGGTGAATCCAAAGCTGCAGCTCTGTCCCACCCCTTCTCTAACTCTGATCCACTCAGGAATCCAGAATCATCCATCTGGAGAACCAGGGCATAAATCAGCATTTTAATTTCAGCATCTCCACAGCAAGAAAGCCAACAGCAGAAATATCCACATTGCCTTCACCAGCACCAAACTGCTTTTAAGGCAAAAAGAGGGATTTTGGGTTGGGATCTAGCGAGGCCTTGTGGCTTTAAAGACAGAAATATTCCATCCATCACTTGGATTAGTAAAATTAAAGGTTTTAGAAGTAAGACATAAACATCTCTCACACATTTGAAGGCCTGGTCTGAACCCAGTGGGGTCAGTAAAGCCAAAATATTTTCCATGTGGCCTTAAGGCACAGAATCCTGTGATTCTTAAACCACAGAATCCCGGGATTCTCCTCATGCACGAGGGATTTCTACTCCCTGGGAGCCCCTGTCACCCCAGGAATGCAGAGTTTGTTGATGGAGAGAGCTGGAAGGGAAATCTGGGAGTTCCTCAAGCTTCAAGTTCTGGGAGGGACTCACAGGATGCACCAAATTCCCAGGAAAACCTGGCACATCCACAAGGGTTTTGAACACATCCACTGCTGGCCTTTCCATGAAGAAATTTTCCCTCACATCCAATTTAAATCTCCCCTGAAACACCTTGAGGTTGTTTCCCTTTGTCTGGGAACAGAGAAGAGACCAACCCCAGCCTGGCTCTTCAGTGGCTCTTCAGTGGCTCAGATGTTGAGGGGATTTGGGAAGCTCCAAACATTTTGTTTGTGGTCATTTTTAACCAAATACCAAATTTTCCACCCTTCAAGTGCTAAATAAGGCAACAGCCAGAACCTGGCTGCCAATTCCAGCCTATAAAAAGGAGTTTTTGTGCACTCACAGCAGCTCACCACGACCTTAAAATAGGAGAGCTCTTTCAAGAGCTTCTCTTCCCTGAGATGACATTAACTATAATTTACATTTTAATTTTAATACAGCTCCTAGAAGGCAATAACAGCTCCACTCAGCTCTACTTAAGTGTCTTCATCCCTTTTTTTTAGTGATTGGGTGGGTAAAAGATTTCAAGGCACTTGACTCAGCCTGGGCTGAGTCCTGCTGGGAATGTCACAGGGAGGACAGGGATCCTCCTCACCCTGGGTCACCTGGGGATGGAAGCTGCTGTCCTGTGCTTCACCACGGAGCTGCACACCCAGATGGAAAAAAATCCCAGCTGGAAAACTCACCAGGACAAACCCTGGTGAGGTCTGAGTGTGCTGAATCCCACAGCCAGAGCTTTTTCCAGGTGGGTGTTTCCATGGTGACTCGGGAGAGGAGGCTCAGGCTGGAGCTGGGAAAAGCAGAGCTGCTGTGGTAGAACCTGATCCAACAGGGAACATCGAGTTCCACTGGAAAATCCTGGCTGCAGCCTTGAGGAAGGAGCAGAATTCCACCTCTGGAGATGCAGTGCCATGCATCAAACCCTTGGTGAGTGTTTCCTGTGTGATTTGCTCTCCTGGGGAACGTGGCAAATGCTGTCTGCCTGAGCAGCCTGCAGAAATCATGGAGAAAAGGTATCCCACGGCCTGAAGGCTGGAAAAGGACTGGAATGGTGCTGAGAGCTTCAGGAAGTGCAGAAATCATGGAGCAAAGGCATCCCACGGCCTGAAGGCTGGGAAAGGACTGGAATGGTGCTGAGAGCTTCAGGATGTGCACCCAGAGCTCAGTGGTGGGTTGAGGAGAGATTTTTTCCTGGGACAACACTCCAGGGAAGCCTCTGTGTCCCTGCACATCATCCCTTGGGAAAGACCCCATTCCTTTAAAAACCAGGACCAGCAATGAGAGGGACAGACAGGGAGCTCTGTCCTGCAGGTGGAGGAGGCACCTGGCCCCGGTGCTCCTCCAGATGTTGTTTTTTAAAAGTTTTTAAATGTTCTCAGGGTTGAATTCGGCCGTAGTGGGAGGCTGGAGCAGGGCAGGGAGATGTCCCTTCCAAGCTGGTGTCCTCACAAGCCTCTCTGCAGTCATTAGTGCTGGCCCAGAGTCAGGCCTGGATTTGTGCCTGGGCCATGGAATGTGTGTCAGGACAAAGCAGGGCAGCCCCCAAGCCCAGCCCAGCCCAAATCCAGGCGCCAGCCCCACGGGGATGGGAACTCAGGCTGGGAACTCGGGCAGTGTCCTGAGGGGTGCCTGTGGCTCTGTGCCAGGGGTTGGCTCTGTCCCCCTGGGCCTCTCCTCCTCCCTGCCACCCTGCCAGGATGGCAAACATCCCACCGGGCAGGAGCAGCACTCAGAGACACGGGACACAGGACAGGAGCCAGGACACTGTGGCTCCATGCAGTGGGATCTGAAAGGGCTCCCTGGCACTGCCAAGGCTCCCTGTGAGCACCCATCCCCAGGGTGACACGCTCCAGGACAGGGCTGTGACAAGTGGACATCCAGGACAGGCCTGGAGGCTCTGGACAGGCCTCCAGTGGGAAAGGGGGAAGTTCCCAGCATGACTCAGCAGCCAAAAGTGTCCTGTGCTGATGTGAACCTCACTCAGGACAAGCCCCACAGTCCTGATGATGCCTTAAGTTTTAACTTTCATATTTTTCAGGCTCTGTGCTGCCCAGGGGTGCAGCTCTGAGCTCACAACCAATGGGATGCAGATCCATGGATAGGACAGGAACAGGGAACAACCACTGGGATGCAGACCCATGGATAGGACAGGAATAAGCAGCAGGATGCAGATCCATGGATGGGATAGGAACAAGCAGCAGGATGCAGACCCATGGATAGGACAGAACCAGCAGCAGGATGCAGATCCATGGATAGGACAGGAACAAGCAGCAGGATGCAGATCCACTCCTCCAGCCAAAGGCCTCTGTGGGTTGTGCTGAGCAGGGAAATTGCTTTGTGCTGCCCGGCTTTGTGAGAGTTTAATTAAGCATGGCCTGAGGGGGCTGAGGCAAAGGGAGCCCACCAGGCACTGGGGGTCCCCTCTGAGCCGTGGCTGTTTGGGGCTGTGCTTTGTTGCTGGCACTGAGCACTGAGGGTGGGCTGGGTCCCACAAAGCTGCCATTGTCCCTCTCCCCATGGAAATGCCCTCGTGCTGCCCATGGTCTGCAGGCAGAGAGGACTGGTGGCCTTCATCCTCGTTTCAGGCAGGTCCAGGAATCCCCCTGGCAGCCTCCTGGGTGGGCCAAAGCAAAGTCAGGAGACAGAGAAGGCAGAACATTGAAATGACCTTGGGACCCTGGGCTCACAAATGTGGGTGTGACATCCCTCAGCTGAACTCCATCACTGCAGCATCAGGGTGTGATCCCAAAAATTCTGGGCATGGCTGCTCCTGCTCCACTGCTCCCAGGGGAGATCTGGTCCTTTGCTTCCCTTCCCAGCCCCACAGCAGCTGGAAAGGTGTGGTGTGGTGACAATGGGAATGACACAATCCAGGAGCCCATTCCCACAGCTCCCACTGAGCTGCACCTCTGCTCCCCAGCACCAAAAATCTCAGTGCCACCACCCCGAGGCCATGAAAGCAGAGAAATCAGAGCCAGTCCTGCTCCTGACACCAAGTGGCTCAGGACTTCAGCAGAAGTTACAAGCACTCAGCATCCTGCAGGATCATTCCAGAAGCTTGGGAGCAACACGGGACACGAAAAAAGTGATTTTCCATGCTGTACACGTGGTTCTGCTGACCCAAGGACTGGAAATGAACCCAATAATCCAGTGGGAACCACCTGGGGGAAGCAGCACTTTGTCAGGGACGTGCTGTGAGTGGGTTGGGCATCTACTGTGGGCCTGATATTTCTGGGTCTGGGAGATTTTAGCCTGCTAGCAGCAGCTGAACTTTTTCCCAAGGGAAAATTTCTCAAGGAAGCTTCTTCTCAAAACAATCTTGGCAAAGAATTATTCTTTCTCAAAACAATCTTTTCCAGGTGGTGTTTTGCTGTTTCTCCAGTTTAACCAATGGGATTGGAGAGGTGTTGTTCCTATTCACCAACCATTTTAAGTTTGTATGGGAAAACCTTATAAAAGGTAATAAGAATTAGAGAATAAAGCTTTTTCTATGCTCTTTACCTTCTGAAATATTTGGAGTCTCTCATCTTTGTGTCCTACAATGACAATCTACAGCAAGCTGGAATTTGCATGGACAGAGTGGCTTTCCTGTGACCTCCCCAAAAAAACCAGCATCCCAGTCCTCATTCCCACCCAGTGCCATTCCCAGGGCTGGAAGCTCTCTGACCATCCAGGCTCACCTTCAGTTTGTGCTCGTGCTCCTTGTTGACCCGGGACAGCAGCTGGGCTTTCCTTCTGTTGAGGGCATCGATGAGGGCGTCACACTGGGCCACCAGGCAGGCCTCGAACTCCACACTGTTCTCCTGTGGGGCACAGAGGGAGTCACAGCCCAGGGAAGCTTCCCAATGCAGCTGGAAAACTGGATTTTCCTTTTTAATGGTGCCACAAGGGTCGTTTTTGCACCTGCAGCTGCACCACTGCCACCCATGCATCCCCTAAGGGTGTGGGATCCTTAGGGCCTTGGATGGGGGATCCTTGGGGCCTTGGATGTGGGATCCTTGGGGCCTTGGATGTGGGATCCTTAGGGCCTTGGATGTGGGATCCTTAGGGCCTTGGATGTGGGATCCTTAGGGCCTTGGATGTGGGATCCTTAGGGGCTTGGATGTGGGATCCTTAGGGCCTTGGATGTGGGATCCTTAGGGGCTTGGATGTGGGATCCTTAGGGCCTTGGATGTGGGATCCTTAGGGCCTTGGATGTGAGATCCTTAGGGCCTTGGATGTGAGATCCTTAGGGCCTTGGATTTGGGATCCTTAGGGCCTTGGATTTGGGATCCTTAGGGCCTTGGATGGGGGAAAATGTGAGGATCAGGTTTGGATCCACCCATGGCAGAGATGGGAAGGGCTCAGGACTCTGCTATTCCCTCCACACCAGGAGCAGCAGTTTTGGGGAAGGATGAGGGGGAATATGGAAAATGAGGTGTGGGCTCCTTTGGAAGAGCACCCAGCAAACCAAGCTTGGGAAAAGGGACAGAGCACAGCTCATCCTGCTGGGAAGGGGCAGTTCCTCATCCCAGTGGGAAGGGGCCGTTCCTCACTCATCCTGCTGGGAAAGGGGCCGTTCCTCACTCATCCCAATGGGAAGGGGCAGTTCTTCACTCATCCCAGTGGGAAGGGGCAGTTCTTCACTCATCCCAGTGGGAAGGGGCAGTTCCTCACTCATCCCAATGGGAAGGGGCAGTTCCTCACTCATTCCAGTGGGAAGGGGCAGTTCCTCACTCATCCTGCTGGGAAAGGGGCAGTTCCTCATCCCAGTGGGAAGGGGCAGTTCCTCACCCATCCTGATGGGAAGGGGCAGTTCCTCATTCATCCCAATGGGAAGGGGCAGTTCCTCACTCATCCCAGTGGGAAGGGGCAGTTCCTCACTCATCCTGCTGGGAAGGGGCAGTTCTTCACTCATCCCAATGGGAAGGGGCAGTTCCTCACTCATCCCAGTGGGAAGGGGCAGTTCTTCACTCATCCCAGTGGGAAGGGGCAGTTCCTCACTCATCCCAATGGGAAGGGGCAGTTCCTCACTCATCCTGCTGGGAAGGGGCAGTTTTTAACTCATCCCAGTGGGAAGGGGCAGTTCCTCACTCATCCCAATGGGAAGGGGCAGTTCCTCACTCATCCCAATGGGAAGGGGCAGTTCCTCACTCATCCCAGTGGGAAGGGGCAGTTCCTCACTCATCCCAGTGGGAAGGGGCAGTTCCTCACTCATCCCAGTGGGAAGGGGCAGTTCCTCACTCATCCTGCTGGGAAGGGGCAGTTCCTCACTCATCCTGCTGGGAAGGGGCAGTTTTTAACTCATCCCAGTGGGAAGGGGCAGTTCCTCACTCATCCCAATGGGAAGGGGCAGTTCCTCACTCATCCCAATGGGAAGGGGCAGTTCTTCACTCATCCCAATGGGAAGGGGCAGTTCCTCACTCATCCCAGTGGGAAGGGGCAGTTCCTCACTCATCCCAGTGGGAAGGGGCAGTTCCTCACTCATCCCAGTGGGAAGGGGCAGTTCCTCACTCATCCTGCTGGGAAGGGGCAGTTCCTCACTCATCCTGATGGGAAGGGGGAGTTCCTCTCTCATCCCAGTGGGAAGGGGCAGTTCCTCACTCATCCCAGTCGGAAGGGGCAGTTCCTCATCCTGCAGACTCAGTACCTGGATTTGCTGCACCATGTTGCGGAGCTGGACCAGGAATTCCTTCGCCTCCTTGGCTCTGTCTGACAAACCATTCAGGGCCTGGGAAAGCTGGCTCTGCAGGGGAAGCAAAGAGCAAGGTCATTTCCATGTCCAGGACTCATCCATCCCCCTGGATTGTGTGGGGATTGGGCTGGGGATGGGTTGGATGCAGCCCAGCATCCCACCAAGGCGTGCCTGAGGGCAAGGAGAGGAACAGGAGGGAAACATCAGCTCGGATATCCCAGCTTTGGGAAGCAGATATTCCGTGTCCTCCTCCTCCACAGGCTTCCCTGGGTGATCAGGGAAAAGCCACATCCACCCTGGGTCTCACAGTGAGCCATTTCTCCCTCTCCTGGATCTGTGTCCTCCAGGGAATCACCAAAAATTCCCTAGGATCTGACCCATGTCTGCTGGGAACGCAGCACTCAGTCCACCAAATCAGAAAATCACCCAAACCTTCCTGAAAGCGAAGGGAAAGGTTTTCCTGCAAAATTCTGACTGCTCCTTCTCCCTTTGGACTGGGAACGCTCCCACAGCCCTGACCCGTGCTGGGCTGAGCAGCAGAACATGGTAATAACAATCATTATTTTCATCAAATGCTTTTTTTCCTCAGGAATCTTCCCCATCTCCCCCTTCTGCCTGTGGATTATCTCAAGAGCCGGGCAAATCACCCGCAGCAATTTTCCTCTGGGAAAGATTTTGCCTCTTTTGTGGGCTGTAAATTGCTGCAAACATCCCCCCACACCGTGGGTTTTGAAGGGGTTTTTTTTGTGGGGGTGATCTTTCTTTGAGGCACAGAAGGGAGCTGGGAAGGTGGTTGATGTCCCCAAATGTCCCAAAAAAATTTGCTGTGTCCATCCTGCCAGGGATCAGGATTTGGGCACTGGGCTGGCACCTCATCCCAGTGGATGGAAAATGAGATGGGAGAGGGGGAGCAGGGCTCTGCTGGGCTGAAATCAAGAACAAAACCCAGCACTGCTACCGAGGAGAGCCGTGCAAACCCTTTAATAGCCCAGAAAATAACAGCCCAGAAAAGGACCCGGCTGCTGCTGCTGCTTTCCCCGGGAGATGTTAATCTCACCCGAGTGGTTCCTGCATTTCCTTTGTAATTTATCAGTGCCCCAGTCGTTAGGATGTGGAGCTAATCAGCAAATGCATCTCTAATAAAAACGGGATTGCTAAGTCAGCTCTGCAGGTCCCCCCATCCCTCCTCCCTCCCCCTGGCCAAGGTCAGAGCCCCGCAGGGACAACCCAGCCCTGCTTTTTCCAAAGCCTCCATCACCCTCCTGGATTTGGGAAGATGCCCCAAGCCTGGCAAGGTGTTTTGCTGAGAGCTGTGATGCTGCAGGGCCCCGGTCCCTGATAACACAGGCAATTAATGGGAAAAATCAGCAGGGGTTGGTTGTGTTTACAAGCTCCTCATTAAAATTGCAGCATGTTGGATTGGGGTTTTTTTTTTCCTTTAAAGTCTTTAGAAGGCTTTTTTTTTTTTCCTTCTCCATTAACATGCATTTTATAAAGGGTATCTTTAGATCAATGTAATTCTTTGAGGCTTTTCTGATGGAAAAGCTTTTTAAACGTGGGCTTAAAATTTCCTAAGAGCTCTGTGGTGTCTGTGTGTGCTGTCCATGGAAGTTCCTTCACCCCAGGCGCCCCCAGACGTGCAGCAAAATGAATCCCATGGTGCAGCAAGCTTGGAGCCCTCCAAAAAAGATGGTCCATCAGCTCAGAGCATCCCTGTGTTATAAATGCATTGTATATAGTTGGCTTTTCACAAATATTAAAATGAATACTGTATGCATAATGTAGGAAGATTGTACTGTATTTTCTTTTATTAATAGAAGTTAGAAATGTGATGAATGTATATTTTTTATGATTTTAACTTAGTGTTAGAAGACTGGAGTCTTTTGTTTTCCTGCATGAAGATTGCTGACCAAGAAAGCAATTAAACTTCTGTTATCAAGGATCTTGTCCAAATGAAAATGACCAAAACCCCAGAAGAAGAATTTATGGACCTGTGCTATCAGATGGAATGGAGCCACCCACAGATGGATCCACCAGATAAAATGGTTGGGGGGAAAGAGTTGAGACTAAACAAAGAAATTCACACTCAAAAAGAATGTTTGAATCATGCATGTGAATTTATAAAATGCAACAAGCTGATGTTTTTAAGGAACAAACTCTTTTTTAATGGTGTGCTGGCTGGTTCTGTGCCAGGCATCCTCAGCCAAGAAAATGTATTTTGCTTTTATCTCTCCTAATTGTCTATTTTCTTTTTATTTTTTTATTAAACTTCTAAATTTTTCCAAGAAAGTGAACCTTGTTTTTCACGTCACTGGACACAGGAGCTCCAAGGTTTGGCTTTTCACCAGCAGGAGCTTCATTCCCACCTCAAGGATGGGTTCCCCTCATTCCCCCTTGTCCTGTCCCTTGTTCTGAGTCCTTCTCCAGCTCTCCTGGAGTCCCTTTAGGCACTGGAGTCCTTCACAAGAGCTGTTCACGTTTCTGACACACTCTGGAAGGATTTCCCCTCTCTGCAGCAACAACCTGGAGTTCTGCACTCTGCATCTCCATGTGACAACAAAATCGTTGTGGCTTTTTGGGGTCGGGAACGCTGCTCTGGGGACACCATCCATGGGATCATCCAGTGGTGATCACCTGGCAGCTCCCATGTGCTGGAGTGGAGCTGAGCCCAGCCCTCAACGAGCACAGGCAGGGAAATCAATGAGTAAAATGAAGAAAAATCCCATTTACCGGCGCCTTAAAATCAAGGGAATTTGTTCTTTGTGGAAAGCTGTCCTCTTTTTTTCCCTGATGCTCTCCTTCCAAGGCAGTAAGAAGAGATCTCTGTGATTCACATCAGCATTAATGGGAGCTGAGCATTTAAATCTCTCTGTCCCCGGAGCACTTAGGAGAGAATCTGTCCTCTCTTTGTGCTCGCTAACAGCTCCATAACCCTCCTCCTTCCCAGGCACGGCTCACAAAGGCATTTCTGTCACTCTCTGATTCTCCCTTGGCCCAGCACAGGGATGAGAGCAGCCGGTGCAGAAGAGCTCAGGAGAGCTGAGCAGGCTCCAAGAAACAGAGAAAAGCATCATTTTATCTCTGCATTGCCAGAGCTGCTCTGGTTTTCCTGCTGTACAGCCCAGCTGCCAGAGATGGAGCTCACCCACGCTGACTTTGAGGTGAGGAGGGAGCTGGGGTTGTTATTTTCGGGGGCACTGGGTGCTGGAGGGGTGTGACAGCTCCATCTGGAACACCTCAAGTTCATGGAGTTGGACACCAGCAGGGGTGAGAAGTTGGTCCCATTTCAAACCCTGGCTTGTTTGCAGGCTCTGGCACCAGGCAGGATCATAAAACCACAGAATTTGAGTTGGAAAAGCCCTCTGAGACCATGGAGTCCAACTGCTCCCCAGCAAAGCCACCACTGAGCCGTGTCCCCAAGTGCCACATCCACGTGGCTTTTAAATCCCTCCAGGGATGGGGGCTCCAGCACTGCTCTGGGCAGCTGTGCCAGGGCTGGACAACCCTTTCCATGAAGGAATATTCCCTAATATCCAATCTAAACCTCCTCTGGTACAACCTGAGGCCATTTCCCCTTGTCCTGTCGCTGTTCCCTGGGATCAGAGCCTCCCCTGGCTGTCCCCTCCTGTCAGGGAGTTGTGCAGAGCCACAAGGGCCCCCCTGAGCCTCTTTTTCTCCAGGCTGATCCCCTTTCCCAGCTCCCTCAGCCCCTCCTGGTGCTCCAGACCCTTCCCAGCTCTGTTCCCTTCTCCAGCCCCTCAGTGTCCTTTCCATGAGGGCCCAGAGCTGTCCCCAGGGCTGGAGGTGCCTCAGCAGAGCCAGCACAGGGGACAGTCACTGCCCTGCTGCTGTGGCCACACCATGGCTGGTACAACCCCGGTGCCTTTGGCCTCTTTGCCCACCTGGGCTCGCGTTCAGCTGCTGCCAACCAACACCAAACTCACCAAAACTCACCCCAAAAGAGCTCTTGGCATCACAGCCCAGCACCTGCTCTGACACCCCAGCATTGCAACCAGCCCCTGCCTCTTCTCTCCTCCCAACCAAGTCTCCTCCCAGCCAGTTCTTCCACTGGAGCTTCCATATGGAAGTAAAAGAGGAGAGGAATGCCATGGCAGGGAAAGGAGCTGTTCCCAGCTGTTCTGCATCCTCCAAAGGATGAGGAGCTGTCACAGATGCTGGAGTTGAACTCATGAAAGTCTTTCCTTTAATTAAAGCACAGGACCTGCAGCCTTTGGATCTTGAGGCCAGCCCTCTGTACGTGACGCCTGACTAATTAAAATGGGATGTTTAATTAAAACTTGCATTCAGTCAGGAAGTTGATGAAGCTAAATGCTGCTTAATTGGCTTTTGGCTGCAGTCACGAGTGCCTGACTTTTGGATTCAAGGCTGCCTCTGGAAAGAAACCAGGAGCTGCAGCCTGGGCTGAACCTGCCCCTTGTGATGTGAAGGGTCAGGCAGTGCCACGTCCTGGGATCCTGGAGGGGCTGCTCCTTGTGTCCTGGGATTCAGGGGCAGCCAGAGCTTCTCTGGGCACCCTGTGCCAGGGGCTCCCCACCCTCACAGCCAGGAATTCCTTCCCAATCTCCCATCCATCCCTGTCCTCTGGCAGTTTGAAGCCATTCCCTGTGTCCTGTCCCTCCATCCCTTGTCCCCAGTCCCTCTCCAGCTCAAGGCCAGGTTGGATGGCATCACACCAAGTGCCCATCCAGGTTGGAGCAACCTGGACTAGGTGGAAGTGAATGGAATGAGATGGTCCTGACCATCCAACCCAAACCATTCCTTGATTCTGTGATTCTGGGATCTCAGCTGCAAATATCTGTAATTCTCAGCCAAAGCAGGTGACAGGAACAGGCCATGGGTCTGAACTATCCCTCTTCCAACACTGCACCACTCTGCTGCCTGAGCATTGAGCTCCAGCTCAGGCTTTCCTGGTTTTCCATGTGAAGATGTGCTCCCAGCCTGCCAGGAAGCTGAAAATCAAGCAGCAGAGGGAAGAGCCCACGCTGCAGTTTAGAGCCTGGTGTTGGAACCTGCAGCCACAGTCTAGCTGGGTAAAATCCTGCAGAATCTGCACACTAATCCCTGCAGTCACAATCTAGCTGGGTAAAAGCCTGCAATCAGAGCCTGCAGACTGATACCTGCAGTCACAGTCTAGCTGGGTAAAATCCTGCAGAATCTGCACACTAATCCCTGCAGTCACAGTCTAGCTGGGTAAAATCCTGCAATCAGAGCCTGCAAACTGGTACCTGCAGTCACAGTCTAGCTGGGTAAAATCCTGCAATCAGATCCTGCAAACTGGTACCTGCAGTCACAGTCTAGCTGGGTAAAATCCTGCAGAATCTGCACACTAATCCCTGCAGTCACAATCTAGCTGGGTAAAATCCTGCAATCAGAGCCTGCAAACTAATCCCTGCAGCCACAGTCTAGCTGGGTAAAAGCCTGCAGTCACAGCCTGCACACCAATCCCTGCAGTCACAGTCTAACTAGATGAAAGCCTGCAGTCAGAGCCTGCAAACTGATCCATGCAGAGTTTAGCAGGAAATACCCAGCAATCAGAAGCTGCAAGGGAAACCTCCAGCAGAGCTTGCTGCAGCCACAGTCAGTGAGTGGTTGGAGTTAAGATGACTAAGCCATGAAGAGGAATAAACCAGGACCCTTTTTGTGCTGTGTTTAACAAGAAGTCTCTGCCTCGGCTCATTTTTACCCTCTAATAGGAGGGTTGCTGCAACACATTTCTGGGCTCAAGCCCCGTGTCTGTGGGATTTTTTGCTTCCTCAGGGTGCCCTAAACTCCCTGTGAGGTGCTGCTGGCACTGCCCAGCAGAGCTGAAGCCCCAGGCCCGCTGTGCTGTCACTGGGGTGCACAGATGGCCCCGGCCTGGCTTTGTTCAGGCAGACACAAGGGCACTGTATTCCCTCAGCAGGCAGAACTGATTCAAAAGCTCCAGCCTGGAAATAAAACAAGGATAGATTCTTTTCAAGCGTGACCTTACTCAAACCCTTTCACTGCCTCCCATGTGGGATCCCCTGGCCCTGGGCAGGCACGGTGCTCTGCCTGCTCCCAGCCTTGCTGCGGGCCATGCTGGATTCCTGCTGGATTTTGTGTTTTATGTAGCCAAGGCCCAGCTGGCTGCCCAGAGCCCCTCACCCTACACCCTGACCAGCCCCCAGGTTTGGGGGGTGTTCCATGAAAGGAGATTTAAAATGTTTTTAAAATTATTTGGTCGCCAAGCCCTGCGCTGGGGACGCTGCTGGAAGCAGGAGATTTAGGGTAAAACCCAGCAATTCTTCTCTTGGCATGGATTCTGAGGCACATAATAGTCATGTCAGAGCTGTGAAAGAACAAGTCTGGCTTGCAGACCTCCTGCTGGAGCCATGTGGATGAGGGCCTGGCTGGAATGGCTGGGATGCTGCGGGGACAGGTCACACGCTGCTTTTTCCGTGCTGAAATGGAACAGCAAAGCGTTTTGTTCCTGCTGTGAATCCTTGTGCTCACTTGAACCTGACATTCCCTGGCTCCCAGGCCAGGCCAGCTGGTGCTCTGCAGCCTCAGCAGGATTTGGGAGAAGCCTGGATGAGGAGAACCCCCAAATTCCAGCATCCCTGATGGAACGGGATCTCTTTGATCCCAGTTCTTTGAGGGGCAAACCAGGCATGCAAAACTTCCCCAGCAGAAAACACAAACCCAAGTGGCCTGAGAGAAAACAGCCTTCCAGAACCATGGAGACACCAGATGAAGTTATCAGATTCCATCAGAGCTGCAGTGACCTCCCACACCTCCAGCACTGCAGTGGGATCGACCCTGGTTTAGTTATCCCCCTGGGAAAGGGCTGCTCTGGGATGATCCCTTGCAACCTGGTGAATCCTACAATCATTAAAAGTTGGAAGAGACCTCCAAGATCATCAAATCCAACCTTGCAGGTTGGCTGAAGCCGACCAAGGCCAGTTTTGCCCTCAGGGACACTCAGTGTGGGTCATTGATGTGACTTTCTTGGCTGTCTCTGGCACTTGGACTGAACAAATACCAAAGTTAGGGAATGTCCTGGGCTGCTCCTGACTGTGTGGATGAATTAAAAGATTCCCTGTCCTTGCTTTGATATAGGATCCAGTCTTTGCTTTGATTCTTAGGGAGAAGAAATGTAAGCACCTCACGACAGCCCTTTGATTTTGTCCAATTAATTCCTGGTTTTGCTTCATTAATCATCAACAGAAAACGATCTCAGCTTTTCCCTGCCAACACCTGACATGGGGCCCTTTGAAAGCACAGGCAGAACTGCAGGATCTATTACAGGGAGGCTGAGAAAAACTCAACCAGGAGCTGCTGCTCTCCCACAGGGACAGAGAGGGGCAAACGAGGTAAGGACAGAAACTAAAAACTCCAAATATCAACTTGTGGAGTGAGTTGGTGAGGAGGTTCATTCTCCATGTTGTAGGAGAGACAATTTGGTTGTGTTCCTGAGAGGAAGAACTACAGCCCTGCACACAGACATCAAGGGGGGAAAATCAGGACAAGAGAATTCCAAATCCATGGTGAGTCTGGCTTTTTTGGGGGATCTGAGCCCTGGCAAGAAGACCCCAAACTTTGCTAAGGGCTGCTCCTTGTGTCCTGGGATCCTGCAGGGGCCTGGCCTTGGACACTGCCAGGGATCCAGGGGCAGCCACAGCTGCTCTGGGCACCCTGTGCCAGGGCCTCTCCACCCTCCCAGACAGGAATTCCCAATTCCCAATATCTCATCCATCCCTGCCCTCTGGCAGTGGGAAGCCATTCCCTGTGTCCTGTCCCTCCATCCCTTGTCCCCAGTCCCTCTCCAGCTCTCCTGGAGCCCCTTCAGGCCCTGCCAGGGGCTCTGAGCTCTCCCTGGAGCCTTCTCCTGTCCAGGTGAACATTCCCAGCTCTCCCAGCCTGGCTCCAGAGTGGGGGGACCCCAGCCCTTGGAGCAGCTCCGTGGCCTCTCTGGACTCACTCCAGCATCTCCCCATCCTTCTGGTTCAATTTTCTTCTTCAGCCTCCTCCACTGCCCCTTATTTAATTCCAAACCTCCTGCAGAGCATCTCCTTCTCTGCTGTGCCCTGGGATGTCCCTGCAATGACTGACTGGGATTTTTTGTGTGAGCCACTCCACTGGCCCAGTGACCACTGGGCCCTGGCAGGGTGACCTAGAGGGAGATGTGAGCTCTGCACCTCAGAGGGCAGCGCTGGGGAAACAAAGGGAACAACCCTTGGAGCTGACCCTGGAGCTCAGGACACCAGCTGAGTCTTTAATACCTATTCCCTTCTGTCTGCTGCACCGTGGTGAGGGGAATCCAGGGCTCTGAAGCTTAGGAGAGAAGGGAAAATGCCACAAGGAGCAGGGATCAGCTGTGGGGGGGATTAGCTGCTAAGCAGCCTGCTCAGGAAATGCAGCTCTGGCTCCAGGAAGGGCCTTTCTCTCCAATTAAGGCTCTGCAATGAATTTGTTGCTTCTTAAGAACAACGGGAATGCTCTTTCCGTGGTTGCCTGAGCTGAGGGAGATCTTCCTTGATGAGCCAGTTCCTTCTGACCTCCTCCAGGAGCTGAACTCTGCTTCCTGAGGCTGCTTATAGCTGGATCCATTGCCTTGATTAGCTGGCACTAATGAGCAATATTACTCTTGATATTTGCTGTGCACTGACTTCCTCAGCAGCAGTGCAGCAGCCCAGTGGGGAGCTCCATAATCCACCTCCCTGGATTTCTCCTGGATGCTTGTTCAGGGCTGGTTCTCTGTTGGCAAGGACAGCAGCTCTGGGGAAGGTGCATCTCACTTTCCAGGGTAGCAGGAAGCTGAATTTCTGCAGGTTCCCTTCAGCACAGACTCTTCTTCTGGGTGTTTTGTCCTGGGTGTTCATCTGCAAGGTGTCCTGCCCTTCATCATCCCCAGGGAAAGGAAATCTGCCAGGAAATGTGCCTGACTGCAGCAGGCAGCCCCAGTGATGTCAGAATCCCAGGATGGTTTGGGTTGGAAGGAATCTCAAAGCTCATCCCTGCCATGGCAGGGACATCTTCCACTATCCCAGGTTGCTTCAGCCTGGCCTTGGACACTTCCAGGGATCCATGGGCAGCCACAGCTTCTCTGGGCACCCTGTGCCAGGGCCTCCCCACCATCACAGGGAATAATTCCTTCCCAATATCCAATCTAAACCTACTCCCTGTGTGAATCCATTCCCTCCGTCCTATCACTCCATGCCCTTATAAAAAAATCCCCTCTCCATATTCCCTGTGGCTCCCTTCAGGAGGTGACAGCGACTTTCCCCTCATTTCTGACCAAGAAAGACCTTTTCCAGCTAGGCTTGACCCCAAAATTCTCTCATCTCAAGCAGGAAGCCTCAGTGGTGCCATTCCAGAGCCTCCTATCCCCAAGGAGCTGCATCCAGGCCAGTTCTCCCAGTGCTGGGTGTGCTGATGGAGCTGTGGTGTGAGCACCGGGTCCTGCCTTGCTCTCACACGTGGATTTCTGCCACAACTCCCTTTTCCAAAGGATCCCTGAGCAGGACTGGGTGTTCCCTTTTCCAAAGGATCCCCGAGCAGGACTGGGCGTTCCACCCTTCCCCTCTGTGCTTCTCCTCTCCTGGCAGGAGGGCACAGGGAGCTCTTGGCAGGCTGGACACGTTCCCATCCCCTCTCTTGTTTCTGGATCTCTCTGGATGCATCCAGCTCTGCTCATTTCACCTCCCTGCCCCTGTTCCAGCTGCAGCTGGAAGCCTGGTGGGAATGTCCCAGGCAGAGGAGCATCCCAGTGTAGAGGGAAGTGTGCTGTCCCAGCCAGGATGGAAAATGGGCTCCAAACTCCATGAAAGCAGGGCAAAGTCCCATGGAACAGCCCCCACAGGGCTGCCCTTCACCAGGCAGGGGTTTGCTCCCTTTGAGAGCTGGGAACAACTTCAATATCCCTGTTCCACAAATCCAGGAGTGTGCAGGATGCAGCCCTGGGGAGGGCTGCAGGGGCAGCTCTGAGTTTATTCTCCCTGTAAAGCGCCTCCAGCCAGGAACCTGCCCAGGGATGTGGCTGTGAGTGCTGATCCAGGAGAGCTCCCAGCATCTCCAGCTGCTCTCTGGACCCAGAATACTGCTGGGCTCTCATTTGAATTTAAAATAAATGCAATAATTGGGCCTGTTACACCAGCACTCCAGCCCACACAACTCACGCCATTTAAGCTTAATACAAAATTTATGAAGCTGGCCCATATGTAATAAGAAATACAGGCCAACAACAAGTGTTTAACCCAGAATGGTCTCCCAAACATGCTGAATTACTGATGCAAACTGATATCTCTGAAGTTCAGCCAGCCTGCTCCTCTTTCCTAAAAACATCCTTTGAGGGCTGAGCAACATGGCTGCAAAAGCAAGAAGACCTTAGATTTAACTAAGGTTAAATATAACCCAAATTGTTTAGGTTATATTTAACCTTATATTTAACAGATTTAACTGGAATATTAGGGAACAGGAATGGGAGTTTTAAATGGAATTGATTCAGAAATACTAATTAATAAGCTAGCCACAGCAACAAATGATTTAACACAACTAAAACAGCCCCTACAGTTGTCCTTATTGGTGTTAGGAATGAGCCAATGACAGGTTTCAAAAGCATTACCAAGATGGGAAAAAAAAACCCAAGACTGAGACCATAGAAACTTCTGGATTGAGTCCCACAGGGGATGGAGCTGCAGGACAGCTGTGACTTGTCCCCTGCCTGTCACCAGCCTCATGCACCTTTGGGAACACAGCAGCACTGACACAGAGCCCTGGGCGTGCAGGGTGATTTGGAAATGCCAGCAGCCACTCTGTGCAGCCCTGAGGTGACAGTGACCTGCCACCACCAGCATGGTGCCCCTCCAGATGTGGCCTGGCAGGGCTGTTGAAGGGAGCTGAGTGCTGGTGTTCCTTGGGATGGATCTTCACTGGGCCTCTTCCAGCCAAAGGATTTCTCTGCTTCCTCCCACAGCCTCATCACAGCCCAGACACAGCTGCCCATCCCTTCCCTGCTGGCACGTGTCCCTTTGGTGTCTGCAGCCATCCCTAGGGACACAGAGATGGTCCAAGGGCTGGAGCCAGGCTGGGAGAGCTGGGAATGTTCACCTGGAAAAGGCTCCAGGGAGAGCTCAGAGCCCCTGGCACAGCCTGAAGGGGCTCCAGGAGAGCTGGAGAGGGACTGGGGACAAAGGATGGAGGGACAGGACACAGGGAATGGCTTCCCACTGCCAGAGAGCAGGGAGAGATGGGATATTGGGAATTGGGAATTCCTGGCTGTGTGGGTGGGCAGGCCCTGGCACAGGGTGCCCAGAGAAGCTGTGGCTGCCCCTGGATCCCTGGAAGTGTCCAAGGCCAGGTTGGACAGGGCTTGGAGCAGCCTGGGATAGTGGAAGGTGTCCCTGCCATGAGCAGAGGGTTGGAATGAGATGGGCTTGAAGATCCCTTCCAACCCAAACCATTCTGTGCTTCTTGCTATGAATTCCCACCAGTTTTAGAATTTAGAGACCATAAAAAATATCTATTTAGAAACAGAGCAGCATCTCTCCATGACAAACACCAAAGCAAACTTTCACACAATCCTCAGGGAACACTGAGCCGTGGTCAAGCAACTCAGCTTTTCCCAAGGATTCCCACAACATGAAAAGTAGGATGTGAAACACTGATGGTGTCGTGGCCATCCTTAATTATATCCTGGAGGCAGCAAACTCCTCTCTCTTCCTCAGCAACTGCTGTCATCTCCCAAAAAACCACTGCTCCACTTGACCTCCCTTCTGCTCCAGGCCTGAGGAATGCCAGAGGGTTTGAGTTCATCCAGAAGAAAATGAGGTCCTCAGGGATTGCTGTTAAGTGCTCCTGTTTATGCATAACAAATGAGCACTGGGGGAACGACTGCCAGAAAAGGTCAAGGAGCTTTAAACCACTTCCAACCTAAACTCCTTCCAATCTAAACCACTTCCAATCAGGTCAGGGCTAGGGAAAGGGTTGGGTCCTTGTCTTGGGTTGCAATGAGAGATGAAACCAGAAGTTTCTATTCTATTCCCATCTGTTGAAACCGTTTGGGGAGGTGTTTTCTTCATCTCTTCTATGACCCATTCCACATAACTCTGGGGGGAGTGGGTGGGTGTCTTCTGTTAATGGGCAGCTGTTAAACCAGCTGGGGCAGTGTTCTTTATCCCTTCCAGGACCCATCCTCCCTCCAGGGGTATCTGCTGTTAATGGGCCATAAAGGCTCACTGCAGGGCTGATACAATTCCATCATCCCATTGGAGATGCTCCACCCAGGGGGAGGAGCCCAGCATTCCCACCTGGATAAACCCTGGGATTCAGAAGCCCAGCCCAGCCTGTGTGCACGGCATTCCCAGAGAGAGCCTGGACCCATCTCACACCACTGGAGCTTCAGAGGAAACTGCACCTGCTCCACCAGAGCCACATCTGGCACTGCAGGAGGATATAACTGGACTGCTCCCAACACCCTGACCAACAGGGGTCAGGCTGTGTTCTGACTCTGTCACTGTTTTCTTTTTTGTTTGTTTGCTATTACATTTTTATTTCTAATATTCCTAGTAAAGAACTGTTATTCCTATTTCCATATCTTTGCCTGAAAGCCCCTTAATTTCAAAATTTTAATAATTTGGAGGGAGGGGAGTTTACATTCTCCACTCCAAGGGAGGCCCTGGCTTTCCCTGGCAGACACCTGTCTTTCCAAACCAGGACAGTCCTGCTGTGTTTGAAGGACACAAACCACTGCTGCATCTTTTCACCCAAAAAATCTGGAGGATGTTCCTGTAAGTGGTGAGGGAAGTCCCAGCAGGCAAACACTCCTTGGACACAGTTTTTCCTCCATGGTGGATTAAAAAAACCCAGAAGCAAAGACTCAGGTTATGATCTCACAGGTCAAGATCTGTGTCCTGTACAGAATAAAGGTGCTGTGGACAAAACAAGGCCATGAAGCTGTCAGGGGATGGGCACACCAGTTTTTGGGGTAGAATTAGCACAGATGTGATCACCACTGCCTGTGAGCACCAAGTATCTTCTCCTCCATCTCCATCCAGGCAGTTCTTGTGGTCCAGGCACTTCCCACCACCCAGGAATGTGCACACTGCAGATCTGCTGCTTTCTGCCTTAAAATTCTGCTCCAGCTGCCTCCAATCCCATCAGTGCCTCCCCACTCCAGTGGTTACTCACACTTCAGCTCTCCCATCCCATTATTGCATTAAGTCTTTAAATCTGATTACATTGTTTGGAGTTAAATTTAAACCTGATTAGCTGCATAAACAATGATTTTTTTTTTCCCCTAGTCCTGGCCCTAACCCAGGGCTGGGAGCCCTGTGGGGCAATTCCTCCTCCTGCAGGGAGTGTATTGACCACCCTTTTGTCTTGTCCTACAGCCTTTAATTACCATCTGCCTGCTGCAGCCAGGCTCAGCCATAAACAGCCTTGACAGCTTGCCAGCACCTTGACTTTGCTTTGACATTTAATTGCCTAGAAATGCAAATTGTATTGGGTTCTCCAGTTCTGAGCAGTCACTGAGGCAGTAAGGGAAAGGAACTCATCCCATGGCTGGAGCCAGGCTGGGTGGTGACCATGAAGGCTGGGAGAGCTGGGGTGTCCAGGCTGGAGAGGAGAAGCTCCAGGGAGAGCTCAGAGCCCCTTCCAGGGCCTGAAGGGGCTCCAGGAGAGCTGGAGAGGGACTGGGGACAAAGGATGGAGGGATAGGATAAGGTAAAATGGATTTCAGCTGAAAGAGGAGAGATTTAGGCTCCATATATGGAAGGAATTCCTGGCTAGGAGGGGTGCTGAGGCCCTGGCACAGGGTGCCCAGAGAAGCTGTGGCTGCCCCAGGATCTCTGGAAGTGCCCAAGGTCAGGTTGGATGGAGCTTGGAGCAACCTGGGATAGTGGAAGGTGTCCCTGCCCACGGTAGGAGGTGGAATGAGATGAACTTTAAGGTTCCTTCCAACCCAAACATTCTGGGATCCCATGATCCTATCAAGTCCCACCACAGAGGGCAGCTCAGGGAAGCCCCTTCCTCCTGAACCTGTCCCTGATGTGGCACCCAGCAGGTCTGGCACCACCCCTGCTCTGCCACAGGTGACCAGTGTGACACTGGGCACCTCTCCCAGTGCCAGCTCTGGGGCAGTGGGGTGGGCACTCGGTCTCAGGAGGCCTCAAACGCTTCCCACAAAGGCACAAGGTCCTTTGTCCACCCTCCAGGCAGCAGGAGCAGGTGGCTGATGTCCCTGCTGTCACCAGGCAGGTCCCACAGCCACAGCAGCCCTGTGCAGGACGTCCTTGGCCATCCAAACCATGGCTCTCCACGATCCCAGCCCGGCCCCTGAGCAGCAGCTCCTCATTTCACAGCCCTCTGCCTCTTTGGCTGCTGCCCAAAGCTGGGATTTTACACAATTTACTCATGGATTTAGCTCAGGGGAGGTTTGCAAAGGCGCAGATGGGAGATGGCATCTCATTCCCTTCGGCTGTGGACACACAGAACTTCCCTTGGACGGGAGGGAGCACAAACATCCTCCAGCATCCCCACAGAATCATCACTTGGCACTCATCTCCTGGCATTTCCTGATGAATCCTCAGTGCTGCAGCCTCCAAGGACGGGGCTGCTGCACCCAAAACCTTCTCTGCCTTTCCCAAGGGAAGGAGCCAAACAAAAAGTCTCTCCTCTCCCACTCAAATCTTACCTTGGACACATCCAAAGTCCTACAAAAGTGCAAAATGTGGATTTCTGTGTGTGTGCTCCTTTGGACTGCTTCTCTTAACCATCTGCCACTGTGAAAAGCAGCCTGGGGTGTGAAGTGAAACAGCATCAGCGTGGAAGGGGTTGCAGCAGATGAGTTTTAAGGTCACTTCTAACCCAAATCATTCCATGATTTTATGGCTACAGCCTGCATTTGGTCATTTCCATCCTTGGCTCAAATCTAAATCCAATCAGCCTCAGGCCATCATTCCCATTCCTGATGGGATACTGGCTAATCCCTGTGGAAGGAGGTGGGATTTGGGGTCATAGCACCCATTTAGGCAATTTCCCATATGCCAAAATTCCCAATCCCAAAGTGGGAAAAGGGTGAATTTAACCACATTTCCACTGCTGGGATTGAAGTGCCAAACTTCTTACTGCACCTGTGGAAACACAAAGCCTCCACCAGCCTGCTTGAAGCTTGAAGATCATCCCAATCCCCTCTCCAGCCTTCTCTCCTCCTCTCAGTGCATGCCCAGCTTGCTGCTTTTTCCTGAGGTCTCATTTTCCTGCTCTCCACCACGGTTTGCAATCACCCCATCCCTGGCTGCCCCACACCATCACCCCCTTCCAGCTGAGGCTGGGCTGGCATGAATTTCCCCAACATTCAGGACAGCTCACAGCACCTTTTTGGGGTGTTTATTTTGTGTTCTCCTTTGAGCCCTTCCATCGACTCAACCAATAAATCCCTTCACACCATCACCATCCTTTCTTCAGGAAAATCCATCTCCACTGACCTGACCCCCAAGCACACAGCAATCCCCTCCCTCTGCTTGTCTGACGTGTTTTTAGGAGGATTTGGGTTCTCCTAAAACATTCCTTTTGGTGTTTCACTCAGCACTGCTCTTCACCAGTGCTTTAAAGCTCGTGAGCACCTGACGAGCACAAAAGCGACACATTAAAACCTCCCGAGATGTTCTGTGTGAGGAGGATGCCCAGAGCCATCAGCAAAACACATTTCAGGGACCTGAGAGCTCCCTGAGCTCTCCCTCACATCTCCAGGAAACAGCAGCTCTGCCCACCTGCTCAGCACAGCCACTGCAGCATCTCTGCTCTGCTCACCAGCAACAGGACAACAGCTAATTATCACTAATTTTATGCTTTCTGCTCTTAATAAGAGTGCTGGATTCACACAGCAGCAGGAAGGAGGAGGAGGAGGAGGAGGAAGAAGGAGGAAAATATGGATCACCTGGTCTTTCTGCTTCATTTCTTTCCCCCCCACCAACAGGATGGGAAATGCTCCCTGGAGAGCATCACTTTGGATCTGTGCTTTCAGCCAGGAGCCTCTGGAAGATTCCAGGCAGCCTGAAAGATGTGGAGCTCTCAGGACACAGGGAATGGCTTCCCACTGCCAGAGGGCAGGGATGGATCGGATATTGGGAAGGAATTCCTGGCTGGGAGGGTGGGGAGGCCCCAGGGAAGCTGTGGCTGCCCCTGGATCCCTGGAAGTGTCCAAGGCCAGGCTGGACAAGGCTTGGAGCAGCCTGGGATAGTGGAAGGGGTGGCCCTGGATGGGATTTAAGGTCCCTTCCAACCCAAATCCCTCTGGAAAACTCTCCTTCAGTTACTGCAGCTGCCTCTAGGCTGGACCTGAGCTCTCAGAGGTCCCTCCTAATCTGAAGTTTTTTATGACCAAAGCTGTGTGACTGAAAAAAAAAGGAAAAAAAAAAAAAGAGCTTTTGCCTGCCAGGAACATCTTTTCCTGAGCTGCTCCCACCTTGTCACCCACTGTGGTCTCACTGTGGGGACACTGCCAGACCCCTGGGGCTTCCCCCAGCCCTGCTCTGCCCTTGGGAGATCTCTGCCAGAGACCAAAGGGAAGGTCCAAGGACCAGGATTTCACATTTCCTTCAAGGCAGCGCTTCAGAAATCCTTCCCATCACCATGGAGACTGGAGCACTGGGAATGCAGCACTCACCACAGCCGGATTGGGTGGATGCTGCCAGGAAAGCACACCTAGGAAGCTCAGAGCTCACCTCAAACACAGCAAATCACAGGAAAAATTCAGCTTTTCTTCTCTGTTAACTCCTTCTTCCAGAGCTCTGTGCCCCTACAGCCTCCCAGGTTGGAAAGGGCTAGATTTGGGATTAATCCCAAAATGTGATAGCAACCAGACTGCATTTAATGCTGCAGATACCCAAACAGCCAGCCTGGATTACACAGACTCCAAAGCATGGAGAGAGCTGGATTTACAGAGATGGGAAAGCATCTCATTCCCAGACTGAGAATAAACACAAGTCCTACCTGAGACAGGGAGCAGAATGGGCACAGGAAGAATTTCCCAGGCCCCTTTTCCTCCTCTGGCTGGGGGCTGGAAGTGGCCACCAGGAAAACAAACAAATTTCTCTCTAGAAATCTCACTCCCTCGAGCTCAGAAAATGTTTGGAAGTGGCCTCCTGGGAGCCCACACTAAGATTCCCAAGGAAAATGAACCCCAGAGAGAGGCACTGAGTGATAAAAACATTGAAGGCAGCAGGAGACTGGGAATGGTGTAGGGAAAGGAAGATGAGAGGCAGGGAAACACTGCCCTGGATTATGGATTATGAGAAGGTTGTAGATCCATTAATAAAATAAGAAGAAGAATAAATCAATAACCCTTGGAAGAGCTGAGATAATGACTGCCTTTAAAAAAAAATTAATTTTTAATAAGAAGGGACGTCTGGCTAATTAGGAAGTAATGAAGGAGTTGTCAGTGTTTCTGCAGAGAATGAGGAGTGAGGGGGTTCTGTCCCCACTACTGGAGGGAATCTGAGCCACTGGAGCAGAGCAATTCATTCTGGTGTCACCAGGGAAGCCAGTGATGGACTCACGGAATTGTTCATGATTATTTATGGAGAAGTGAAGAATCCAGGAAATACCAGGGGATGGGAGTGTGGGGATAATTCACATTTACTTCAGTGATAGGTTTGGGGGTTTTTTTTAGAGGAAAATGCTTTCAAGATAAAAAAAAGGAAGAAAACCCAGGCTAAGAAGGAAAGGAGCCACAGATAGAAGTCTAAAACATGGTGCTGAGGATGCCACCACTGAGCCATGTCCCCAAGTGCCACATCCACACAACTTTTAAATCCCTCCAGGGATTTAAAATCCTCCACCACTGCCCCTGGCAGCTGTGTTGTGACTGGACAACCCATTTTGGGAAAAAAAATTCTCCTAATATTCAACCTAAACCTCTCCTGCTACAACTTGAAGCCGTTTTCTCTTGTCCCACCTGTGGGATGTCCAACCCACAGTGCTGGATGCACAGCAGACCTGGCCTGGTAGGATTAACCCACTGAGCTTGAGCTCATTAGCCCTGATTTTTAATTAGCTCCCAGGTGGTCAGCCTGAGTGTCCCTGCCAGGACTCATTGGATTGACAATCCAGAGGCACAGGACAAGCCTGGATTTGTCCCATGGATGCCCTTTGTCCTGTCTGGCCCAGCCGGCCCTTGTGCCTTCACCTCCAGCCTGGGAGGCTCTGGTGGCTCCTCATGAGGGAATCAAGGACACAGGGCCTGCCAAAAATGTCACAGAGAACCAGGGCTTTAGATAGAACCCTAAAATGTGAAGTTTGGGCTTTTTCCAGTGGCTTTTTCCTTGGCTTTCCCAAGGCGAGGCCTGAGTCACAGGAGCGCCAGGGCCTGCTCTTTTCCCTTCAAGGCTTTGCTTTATTTAAATCTATTTCTATTTTAACTCACAACCAGCTTTGAATACAGAAAGGAACAGCTCATTAAGCAAAGCTTGCCCAGGCCTGTCCTTCCCACCTTTTTATCAAGCCCAGGAAAGGGGATCCCAGCAAAGCAACAAAAACATTCCCTGCACATGGAGCAGCACCAGGAGCCAACACCTCCCTGGGTTCTGAGCTGTCACCAACATTCCCAAAGTGGAAAACCACCAAGGAGGGACCTGTGTGCCCTAAAGAGGCCTTGGACACTTCCAGGGGCAGCCACAGCTTCTCTGGGAAAACTCCAGGGCCTCCCCACCCTCCCAGCCAGGAATTCTGTAGGAATGCATTTCCACACCTGAGCAGGTGCTTTTATATAGGGGAAGGTTTTAAGGCTCATCCTAAAACCTTTTAAAGGAAGGACACTAGAAGTTTTTTTGCTCTCCTGACAGTAATTGGCTCAACACAAAATCACTGAGAGCTCTCTTTCCCTGTTCCTCAGAAGCGTAGCTATTCTCTATTGGGCTGTTTGCCAAAAAATCCCACCTAAATCCTCCAATATTTAAGAGGAGAGCAGGAGGCTCCTCGGGGTGTTGCAGCAGGTGTGTGGGACCTGTCCCTACACTGTGATGGGCTTTGTTCTTTGTGTTATTTTCTTCTTTCATTAAAACCTTTTTGCTTTTTCGAGACATACTTGACCATGCTGTCTCACAAAGTTATTTAAGCCATTTTCTGTGAGGTGCTGGACACCTCAGTGGTATTGAGCAATTCAACAGAATTCCTTCCCAATCTCCCATCCATCCCTGCCCTCTGGCACTGGGAAGCCATTCCCTGTGTCCTGTCCCTCCATCCCTTGTCCCCAGTCCCTCTCCAGCTCTCCTGGAGCCCCTTCAGGCCCTGCCAGGGGCTCTGAGCTCTCCCTGGAGCCTTCTCCAGGTAAACATTCCCAGCTCTCCCAGTCTGTCTCCAGAGCAGCCCTTGGATTACCTCCATATCCCATACAGGGATATCTCATGTATTTAATTCCAGACCATAATATCCACCACTCGGCACACAGGCATCAAAAATAACCATCTCTATATCAGCCCTGCCTCAGAATAAACACCTATTTTTTGCTGCAGAGCCCTGCAGCCACCAAGACCACCTGCTTTTAAAATATTCTCCCTCAGGAAGAGGTTGGTTGATGTATTTATGCACATGCAAAGTGGCGAAGGCAGCAAGTTGTTACATAAAGTGTTACATAAATTACCTACCAACCGCACAGGAATGTTCAGAGTCAAACCCCACCAACCTCACGCTGAAGGAATCAATCACTTCAAGTCACCACAGATATTCCTGACATCCAGGGGAAATGAAGGAGGCAGAACCAGGCCTTAAATCCCACGCTGGACACACATTTGTGACATTACTTGTGCTCAGAGATCTCCTGGCTCCTTCAAACTGTAACTGCAAATCAACTTGGAGACCCCCAAACCATGTAAACTGCTTAAATCAAAATGCTGCAATAAAAATAAATACTGATTTCATAAATTTTTTGCCAAGGTTAAAAGCTTTGCCCAGAGATGGAGATGAGGCACAAAACCCTGCTCAGGATGCCTGTGAAGCACATTTAGGAACAGCTCATGTTTTATGGTGGAGTTTGAGTCAGGTTAAACCAGCACAGCCTCCTGAACCCCACATGCAGCTCTCACCAGCTGATGGTGTTGGCCCCACAAGCTTTGCTATATTTAATTTAAATCAGCTGTACTTTGGGGCATGTACAAGGAAAGTGGATTTTTCCTGGGTTCAGCAGCCCTGCTGGGATGTGACCTCTCCAGGAAGGGCTGCAGAAACACAAACCCCTCTGGTAGGTTTTGTTTCAAGTTACATTTATTTTCTTGTTTGTAACACATTCACTGGGAGGGAACTGAGCCATACCTGATGTTGACTGTGAATAAATCACAGAATCATGGAATGGTTTGGATTGGAAGGGGCCTTGAAATTTATCTCATTCCACCTCCTGCCATGGCCAGGGCCACCTTCCACTATCCCAGGCTGCTCCAAGCCCTGTTCCAACCTGGCCTGGAACATTTCCAGGGATGGGGCAGCCACAGCTTCTCTGCTCCACTGCTTCACCACCCTCACAATAAATAATTTCTGCCTTAAATCTAAATTTTAAATCTTGAATCAATCCTCTTTTAGTTCCAACCCATCACAACAGGCCCTGTTACCAAGTCCATCCCTCCCTCCCAGGGTCACTGTCAGGTTTGTGAAACCCAAAGCTCTGGGGCCTGATGTGATTCATGAGTGTTTAACAATTCCCAGCTCTGCTGAAGCCAAATCCGTGGCATATGGCAGGAAGGGCTTTTATCCCACCACACACAGCCTGCTGCAGTCGTGACATAAATTATTCCTTGACTTCCCTTTGGATGCATCACAAGATGAACCGAGGTGCCAAATGCTGAGTGCACAAGGTCCCTGGAAGACAATCTGTGCTAATTGCCACAAATGACCTTGTGCAGCATCACCCTCCTGTCACTGCCTCTGCCAAGCTGCAGACGATCCCAGGAATTTTGAGAGCCCCATAAAAGCATCCCACTATCCCCCCTCAGCTGAAGAAACATCCCACAACTGCAGGAGGTGCTCCCCCAGCTCAGAGCTCATGTTTGAAGCCACTTTTTACTACACCAGGTTGCTCCAAGCCCTGTTCAACTCAGCTTGGAACAAACTGAAAAAAATTTTGCCCCTGCCAAGCTGCAGACGATCCCAGGAATTGCAAGAGCCCCATAAAAGCATCCCACTATCCCCCCTCAGCTGAAGAAACATCCCACGACTGCAGGAGGTGCTCCCCCAGTTCAGAGCTCATGTTTGAAACCACTTTCCACTACACCAGCTTGATCCAAGCCCTGTTCAACTCAGCTTGGAACAAACTGAAAAAATTTTTGCCCCTGCCAAGCTGCAGACGATCCCAGGAATTGTGAGAGCCCCATAAAAGCATCCCACTTTTCCCCCCTCAGCTGAAGAAACATCCCACAACTGCAGGAGGTGCTCCCCCAGCTCAGAGCTCATGTTTGAAACCATTTTTCACTACATCAGGTTGCTCCAAGCCCTGTTCAACTCAGCTTGGAACAAATTTTTGCCCCTGAAGCCTCTCCAGGTGCTGGAGCCCTGCGAGGTGGGGATGGAGAATGTTTCCCTTCTCCTTACAGCTCTCCACCCCTAGCAGCACATTCCCTCAGGTTTCCCACCAAGATGAGACATCCCAGAGAATCCCAGGATCACGGAGGTGGGAAAAGATCTCCGAGGTCACTGAGTCCAAGCTGTGCCTGATCCCCACCTTGTCCCCAACCCAGAGCACTCAGTGCCACCTCCAGGAATTGCTTGGACCTCCAGGGATGGGGACACCAAACCTCCCTGGGCAGCCCCTTCCAAGGCCTGAGCACCCTTTCCATGGGGAAATTCCTGCTGGTGTCCAATCTGGGCCTCCCCTGGCACAACTTGAGGCTGTTTGTCCTCATCCTGTCCCTGTTCCCTGGGAGCAGAGCTCAAGCTCGCTGTCCCCTCCTGTCAGGGAGTTGTGCAGAGCCACAAGGTCCCCCTGAGCCTCTTTTGCTCCTCTGGCACCTCCCAGCTCATCCAGGAATCCCATCCCAGGCCAACCAGCCACATCTGGCACAATCAAATAGCACAGCATGGCAACAGGCAGCGGTCAGCTGGCAACTCGGCAGAGCACCTGCCAGCCAGGAATGGAGAAAATCCTCCCAGGAGCTGCCTGTGGCCTGTCCTTCCCCATCTGACAGCCTGGCACCATGGCAGGAAATCAATGGAGAGCCCAGGCCACAGATGGATCGAGTTCCTGCTCATCTGGCCCCAGCTCCAGGAGCACAGCACGGCTCCCACTGCCCAGCCCAGCAAGTGACCTCCCTGCCCTCAGCCTGGGCTGTCATCTGTCCTTAGCAGGGCAGGGGGAAGGTGCAGCATCCACTCACTGCCAAAAGGCAACATTTAAAATTAAAAAAAAAATTTAAAAAAATTCTTATATTCATAAATCTTAACTGCTGTGCTCCGGGGGAGGTGAGAAATCATCTCAGAGGTGAGAAACTGTGTCTAAGCTCTCGCTCTGATTCACCAAGGTGTGTGGGCTGCTGGCGGCACAGACCTCAGCAAATGCCCTCTGAGCTTCTCATTTCCTGGGAACAAAATGTCAGCGATGAGGTGTTGGTGCAGGACGGATCCAGCACAGACTCAGCCACGCCTGGGCTGTGTGTGGGTTTCGTGTGACAGCGTGACAGGAGCCACCAGCACTGCTGCTCTGAGGGAACAGCCTCACAGGGAGCTGGGTGGGGAGCGGGGATGGCACAAAAAGGGGGAGCTGGGTGGGGAGCAGGGTTGGCACAAGAAAGAGGGAGCTGCCCAAGAAGCAGGGATGGCACAAGAAAGAGGGAGCTGGGTGGGGAGCAGGGATGGCACAAGAAAGAGGGAGCTGGGTGGGGAGCAGGAATGGCACAAGAAACAAGGAACTGCCTGAGAAGCAGGAATGGCACAAGAAAGAGGGAGCTGGCTGGGAAGCAGGGATGGCACAAGAAAGAGGGAGCTGGCTGGGAAGCAGGAATGGCACAAGAAACAGGGAGCTGCCCAAGAAGCAAGGATGGCACAAGAAACAGGGAATTGGGTGTGAATGGGGGATAAAAATCAGAGCTCTGAGTTTGCCTCTGCAGACACAAAGGTCCTTCCCAAGCAGGAATCCCAGAGGCACAGCAAAGCCCCCAGGTCAGAGAATCACAGAATCCCAGGGGAGCAGGGATGGCACAAGAAAGAGGGAGCTGCCTGAGGAGCAGGAATGGCACAAAAAGAGGGAGCTGGGTGGGGAGCAGGGATGGCACAAAAAGAGGGAACTGCCTGGGGAGCAGGAATGGCACAAGAAAGAGGGAGCTGCCTGAGGAGCAGGAATGGCACAAGAAACAAGGAACTGCCTGAGAAGCAGGAATGGCACAAAAAGAGGGAGCTGCCTGGGGAGCAGGAATGGCACAAAAAGAGGGAACTACCTGAGAAGCAGGAATGGCACAAGAAAGAGGGAACTGGGTGGGGAGCAGGGATGGCACAAAAAGAGGGAGCTGCCTGAGGAGCAGGGATGGCACAAGAAACAAGGAACTGCCTGAGAAGCAGGAATGGCACAAGAAAGAGGGAACTGCCTGAACTCCAAAGGAGCACCAACGTGGGGACAATCAGAAGTGTTGTCACTGCTCCCCCAGACAGCAGAGCTGAGGCTCCAGCGTGTTTTCTGTGGAAGATGAAGCTTGTTTTACACTTCTGCCTCGTATCCTGCCAAAGAATGAGTGCTGTGTTCCCAGGGAATGCTGGCATTTGTCACGGAGCCAAGGGACACCGGCTGCCCTCGGCCAGCACCTCGTTAATCCGGCGCTGTTTGCACATCAAGGGCTCTCCCCAATTTATCATCTCAGACGTCCCAATGTGAGAAAGCATTTAAGTCATGCCCTCAAATCTCTGTGACTTCCATCTGAGTCTGAGCAAGCATGGAAGTGCTTTCCCAGGGAGGGAAGGAGGGAGGGAGGCTGATGCTCCCATTGTGTCCTTGATGGGATTTCACCCGGCCCTCACAGCTCCTCCACGTTGTTTTTGGAAATTCCCAGTTTGTCTCCACGTGCTCCGTTATGAATTCCCATCAGAATTGTTGCTGGGCTGGAGGAAGGGCAGTGCTAAACACACATTTCCTGGGAGAGGACACACAGGGGGGTTGTGCAAATTATTTGCTCAGGAGGACGAAGCAAATCCTTGGCAGGGAGAACTGATCTCCAGCCCACCCCTTTCCTTTCCAGCATCCTCTGGGAAATGCTGCCACGATTCCCTCCCCTGCTGAAGAACAAACAGCCAGGGCTGCACCTGCCAGCACCTTCCCACTCCTCCCCTGCTCCAGCCTGGATCCCTGGGTGCTGTGGGTGAAACAGCCCTGCCAGGAAGGGAAGAAAGGGAACAGAGGCTCTGCCCCCAAAGCACAGCCTGTGTCTCAAAATCAATAAATGTGCCTTGTTAGGAATAATCCATTTCAGAGCTTGACACGAGCCCCCCTTCCCCCAGCTTTACATCCTCTGACAGAGAGGCCAGGGTGTAGAATCAGAGAAATCTGCTGTGAATGGGGGATAAAAATCAGAGCTCTGAGTTTGCCTCTGCAGACACAAAGGTCCTTCCCAAGCAGGAATCCCAGGTCAGAGAATCACAGAATCCCAGGGTGCTTTGGGGTGGAAGGGACCTTAAATCCCATCTTGTTCCACCTCCTGCCATGGGCAAGGACATTTTCCCACTATCCCAGGCTGCTCCAAGCCCCGTCCAACCTGGCCTAAAACACTTCCAGGGAAAGGAAGCAGGGAGAAGAAAAGTGGTGAAGTGAACAGAACCAGTGAATTAAAACATCTTGATTCAAAGGGCACTGGTTATGTGGGAAAACAGAGGGATTTCACCAGAGAAAACCCCAAGAGCTGCAGGTGGGAAGCGATTCCACAGCTCAGGCTGGCAGGAGTGATGCTATGGATGCACCCTCAGCTGCAGCCAAGGCCATAACCCATCATTAATTCACACACCCCAATCCTGCCACAGGCAACAGCAACAAGAAGGGAACTGACCATACAAATCCAGAGAGGCCAGGAGCAAGGGAAAAACCACAGGATTTAGTGCAAAAAGAAAGGGAAAAAAAAAAAGGGATCACTGGTGGAAAAATGCTCCACATTTTCAGGGTTTAAATAATTTAACTGATATTTCCTGGGTCTTTCAAGCAAGGAGCAGCAGCCTCAGTGTGGGAGCAGCCAGGCTGGGATCTCCACAGGAGATCTCCTGGGATTTCCAGCAGGCATTGGAAGTCACAGACGTGATCTTCCACTCCAGTGGCTCCGTGCTGCTGCAGCTGCTTGCAGGGAGCCGAGCTCCCTCCATCCCAGCTGCGGATCCGACCCCGCTCCTCCCGGGAATGGCAACTGTGGCTCCAGCTCTCAGCACTGCAGGCAACATCCATGAATGCTTTATTAACATCCAATTCCCAGCTTTTTTCCTTTCCTTTCCTTTCCTTTCCTTTCCTTTCCTTTCCTTTCCTTTCCTTTCCTTTCCTTTCCTTTCCTTTCCTTTCCTTTCCTTTCCTTTCCTTTCCTTTCCTTTCCTTTCCTTTCCTTTCCTTCCCTTCCCTTCCCTTCCCTTCCCTTCCCTTCCCTTCCCTTCCCTTCCCTTCCCTTCCCTTCCCTTTCCCTTTCCCTTTCCCTTTCCCTTTCCCTTTCCCTTTCCCTTTCCCTTTCCCTTTCCCTTTCCCTTTCCCTTTCCCTTTCCCTTTCCCTTCCTTTTTTTTAAAACCCATCAACTCCTATAAGGTTAGTAAAGGGGAAAGGGTAATTAACGCTGATGGGAAATCCCTCAACTGCCAGATCCCTCCCAGGGCAATTTCTGCTGCTGCAGAACTGAGAGGGTTCCTATTAACACCCTTCCATTTCTGTGACACGGGGAATTTAATGGCTAATTAAATACAAAAAAAAAAAATTAAATACAAAAACGTGGCCCAAACCCCAGCCCGTGCCGTGCCTGAGGTTGGCATCACCCTCATTGTCACCCCTCTGCCCTCCCTTGCTGCTCAGGAAAATTTCAAAACTGAACCCAAGTCTTGTATTTTCTACCCAGAAATTCTGCTCTGATCAGAGCCTCTGCTGAGCATTTCCAGCCAGCTCCAGGTCAGGCTGTCCCCAAAGCTTCATCCAATTCTGAAGGCAAAATATGAGCTGGTTCAGACTGCAAACAGAATTTTCCTTTCAATAGGAAAGGTGAATTCTCTGACCTGCTGCTCTCAGCTCTGGTCTCCTTCCTGCATTAATCAGGGACATGCCACTGGAATGGGTGAGAGCTGGGCTTTGTTTCTATTTATTTCTGTCTCCCTGTTAAAGGGTTTAATAATTTCCTATTTATGACCACCTGGTAGGACCCTCAGTGGTGCTCCCAGAGCCCAAACCCATCCTGCTCTTCCCAGCTACAACTGGATGGTCCGTGAGGGTTTGAGAAACTCACCCTGAGAGCTTTTACTGCTCGCAGCAATTCCACACCAGCCTCTGCCTTTCCTTCCAGGGCATTACCTGAGCCAGGGTCACCAGAGATTTATACCCCCAGCTCTCTCTGCCTTGTGTGCTTGCTCGAAATAGAAATTTATCCAATTCATCCCAGCAGGACGAGCTGAATGAACGGGGAATGAGCTGGCTTATTTATAAGCCAATTTAACAGGTAAAATGCCTGGCCCTAAGAACAAACAAAACAAGGACCAAGGCTGACAAAAGAGCAGCTTTGAGAGCTGTTATGTCTCAGCCATGTTTCTCTTTAATTATTCTTTCATACAGCTGGGAAGAGCAATGCAATTTGAAGGCACTCTGAACTAAATGATTATGTGTGAGTAACACGAGTTAATCAAAGGCTGCTGAAAATTCCTTCCAAGTTTAGGAAAGGGAAAGGAAACATCTCCCAGTGGTTTGTGTTGGATTGCTAGAAAGTGCACAGCAGCACTCCAAAAAGGAATTTGTGGTCATATAGGAAGAGGTTGTGGCAAGAGGAGAAAACAGGGAGTATTTAGATGGGATATTGGGAAGGAATTCTTGGCTGTGAGGTTGGTGAGGTCCTGGCACAGGGTGCCCAGAGAAGCTGTGGCTTCCCCTGGATCCCTGGAAGTGTCCAAGGCCAGGTTGGACAGGGCTTGGAGCAACCTGGGACAGTGGGAGGTGTCCCTGGCAATGGCAGGGGTGGAATGAGATGATCCTGAAGGTCCCTTCCAACCCATTCTGGGATTCTGTGACACCAAGCACAATTTTCCCTTTAAAAGCCTAAACTTCTGGGTGCTGGATTATTTAGAAGAGCAGGAATGAGCAATGCAGAGTAGCCCCAAAGCCTCTCGAGAACATTTTGCCAACAAAGATCCACCCTGCACCAATGCCAGCTCTTCAAAAGCATCCTGGATAATAAACAGCAACAATTCCACACTCTCAAGTAATTTATTTCACACCATGCACAGTGTTTGCTCTGCTTCCTAATTCTCCTTTTTTTTTCCCAGGCTAGGGATGTGGTGACAGGGGAATCTCTGGGTATGGACACTGCTGGAATTTCCTTGAAAGAGAGACAAGAATCAATCCCTGGGTTAATTTCCCCTCATCTCAGCTGGGGTGCTCCTGACTTGCACCACAGCAAAAGCAGCAAGATCCAGCCAGGGGGATCCTTCATTCATCAAGTGGCCAGGAGAAGAAAAAAGATGTGAAAGAATGGAAAAGGTTTGGTGTTCACAGGGTGCAGGATGAAGATGAACCCCAGCAGGGCTCAATCTGCTCACTGAGGTGTTTCAGAGCCTGAGGCAGATGGTGCAGCACAGCATTGCTCTGTCAGATCCGTGTATTTTTGGACACAGAATCATGGAGGGGTTTGGGTTCAAAGGAACCTCAAAGACCACCTCATTCCACCCCTGCCATGGCAGGGACACCTTCCCCTATCCCAGGGTGCTCCAAGCCCTGTCCAACCTGGCCTTGGACACTTCCAGGGATCCAGGGGCTTTTCTGAGTACCCTGTGCCAGGGCCTCACCGCCCTCACAGGGAAGAATTTTTTCCTCATATCTAATCTAAACTTCCCACTGGAATGGAATAAGAGCTGCAGTGATTTACACTCACTCTGAGATGACCCCGGGCCCATTTCCATCTGCAGATAACTCAGAGGTCACCTCCTGCCTCCTGGGCCCCAAGAACTCCTGGGAGAATTTGCTGTACCACATTACCTTTGATTAACAGGGTGTTTGGGGTGGCTCCTTCCTCCATTAACTGCAGTGAGTGCAAGGCAAAGAGGCACCTGACAGAAAGCTTTTATCCAAATAAATTAACAGCAGAAGGCAGCAGCACCTCTGGATGCTGGGCAGGCACAGGCTGGGGTGAAACACGGGATCATTTAGGCTGGAAAAGACTTTTAAATCATTAAGTCCTCAGGTCCCTAAGTGCCACACCCACACAGCTTTTAAATCCCTCCAGGGATGGAGATTCCAGCACTGCCCTGGGGAGCTTTTTCCAATGCCTAACTACCCTTTCCACAAAGAAATTTTCTTAAATATCCAACCTGAACCTTCCCTGGAGCAACCTGAGATGGTTTCCCCTCCTCCTGTCCCTGTGTCCCTGGGAGCAGAGCCTCCCCTGGCTGTCCCCTCCTGTCAGGGAGTTGTGCAGAGCCACAAGGTTCCCCCTGAGCCTCCTTTTCTCCAGGCTGAGCCCCTTTCCCAGCTCCCTCAGCCCCTCCTCATCAGATTTTTGCTCCAGATCCTGACATTTCTTTGCTTTTTCCCCACTTCAAAGCCTCTCAGCCTGTTTGCACCCTCTGGATTTGGCCACAGAGGAATGGAGGAAGTGGGAAGGCATTGCTGGAGATGGAGAGGATGGATCCTGCTGCTGCAGATGGAAAAAGGGTGGTGGGATTCAGGAAGGCCATCATACCTAGGCTTGGGAAACAGCGCAGGGGAACATTAAGGATTCTCCCTGCTTCTCTTTAAACAGCAAATATTTTACTTTGCAAATGCAAACAGGTCTTGGTCATACAGCAACTCCCTGGATACTTCCCCAGGCACTGTGGGCTACAGGAATTCCCATGGACACAAGAGCAGCACATTCCCAGAGTCCCAACCTCCCCTCCAAAGTTCTTCTGGCAGCCAACACAGAGCCCTGGCCAAGTGAGTTAAGGAAAAATCCTCTCTGCTCACCCCTGTCTTGGTTCTGGGCACAAAATGAGGAGCCCCTGCAGTGTTTCCCATTCCCTCAAAATGTCCAAACCAGCTGGAATAAAGTCCCAGTTTGGTTCTTAATAGGAATCACCTGCATCCCTCATTCCATCAGTGCTGGGACAGGAGGGGCTGAGCTCCAGGTGACATCTGTGCTAATGAGGTGTCACCTCTGCCTGCTGACCCCACAGGGTGTGGGATGGGAATTCCCAGGGCTGAGCTCTGCTGCAATCTCCAGGGATTTGCAATCCTTGGACAGTTTGTGTCTTCAGCCTGGGCAATCCCATGGAAAATTAAAATGGAGAGCGCTGTTTTCCTTCCACTGAAGTCAAGATTATTTTCTGCTTCTCTCCCAGAGGTTCTGGACGTGCTGCCTGACCTCCTCAAGGAGAGAGTGGTCCCAGCTCAGAGTCCTGCTTTGGAATCTTGGAATCATTTACTTGGAAAAGCCCTTTAAGACCACTGAGTCCAACCCTTCCCCCAAGGCCACCACTGATGTCCCCAAGTGCCACATCCACATGGCTTTTAACCCCCTCCAGGGATGGGGACTCTGACAGTGTAGGGTTAAATCCTAGTTGCATGGGGACAGAACGCTTCTAAAATCATGGGAATAGACTCAGGGGGGTGTCTTGGGTTAGGTGACCAAAATATTTGTGTTCTATTTCATCTGTTGTAAAAGCAGGTATTTCTTTATCTCTTGTAACTCCAGGGGGGAGGGGGGCGGATCCTTCTGATAATGGGACAGCTGTTAAAGCAGCTGGGGCAGGGTTTCTTATCTCTGGGGCAGGGTTTCTTATCTCTGCCACCACCCGTCCATCCTCCAGGGGATATCTGCTGATAATGGGCCATGATGTCATCAATGACATCACACATGGCATCATCAGGGATATCTGCTGAGAATGGGCCATGAAGGCTCACCAATGACATCACACATGACATCATCAGGGATATCTGCTGATAATGGGCCATGACATCACAAATGACATCACACATGACATCATCCCATTGGGAGATGCTCCACCCAGTGTGGGCAGAGCCAACCGTTCCTACCTGGATAAAAACTGAGGCTCAGGAACAGCTGGGATCTGGTTTTTCCACCAGAAGAAGACCAGACCCATCTCACCACCACTGGGCTTTTCCTGCTCCATTATCTGTACCCCACAGAACTCATCTGGGATTTATTTGGGCTGCTCCCAACTCCCTGACCAACAGGGGGTCAGGTCACATCCCTGACTCTGCCAGGATTTTTTCCAGGACTTTTGTTTTGCTTGCTTGTCTTTGTACTACTGCATTTGTATTTTGTTTTCTTTTTTTAATTCCTATTAAAGAACTGTTACTCCTATTCCCATATCTTTGCCTGAAAGCCCCTAATTGCAAAATTACAATAATTTGGAGGGGACGGGGGTGACATTCTCCATTCCAAGGGAGGCTCCAGCTTGCCCTGGCAGACACCTGTCTTTCCAAACCAGGACAGGGGGGAATGGAAAGATTGGGCCTGGGAAAAAGAACTGGGACTGGGTAGGCCCTGGAAACAGGGAGGGGTGAGCTTTGTCTTTGGTAGATCGTGTACAAATGCACCTGCATAAGCATCATATGATAAATTATATGATTGTCAAATGTAATAATTATTGATGACTGAATATAATTATTGTTTAATCAGAATCATGAGAAAGGACGTAATCATGAGAGAGAATGTTCTGGGGTCTGGGAAATTCATGCTTGGATAGAATCAATGTATAACATAGAACAATACAAGGTTTAATAATTAATACATTGATGTAACCAAAAAGAGTATAAAACATGCCTGACTCAAATGTAATGTTTGATTTGGGTTTGAATCCTACCCCTAACTCCTGAGCTCTTCAATGAAAAGCACCTGGCACATAATCAGTTTGTGATTATGTGTTTTTGATGCTAACAACTCCACCTCTCTCCTCACAGGACTTGAGCTCCAGAGCCTTCACCAGCTCTGCTGCCCTTCCCTGGATGCAGAGAACAACAGGAATGTGGATGAGAGTGAAGAGGCAAAGCCCCACAATCCCAGCCCAGAGCAGAGGGAAACTTCTTCCTGCACTGCCCAAAACCAGCAGCAGCTTTTCACTGTGGGACCCCCAAATTCTTCAGCTTCTTCCCAGTGCAGGGCAAATCCAGGCTCACCCTTGCTGCAGCTGGGATGTGGATGGTGGCAAAGACAAAAGCAGCCTCTGGCAGGCATGTCCCACCCCCAGGGAGGTGACAAGTGCCAGGGACTCAAGAGCAGAGTCAGGTACAAGAGTGATGGGTAAGAACTCAGTATTTGAGGGACAGGCAGGAATAACAGCTCTGCATCGCTGTCTCTCCATTTCCCAACCCAGAACGCTTTCAAACCTGCTTAAAATCTTAAAATCAGAACCCACAAACTTCTGGGAGACCTTTATAACCTGCACCAGCAACAGTAAATGATTTTTTGATCAACTGACTGGGATTTCAGGGCTGTGGGAGACAGCAAAGCCCCTGGAGATCCCTCCCAGCCCCTTTGTATTTGTCCCCAGCATCCATCCATCTATCCATGCATCCGTCTATCCATATGAACACATCACCAAGCTGCTGAGCCTGCACTCTCCACACATCTCCAGCAGAAAACAAGAGGGGCTGGGATGCGTGAGGAATAAATGATTCAGCTCCATCTTGTGCTCCTGCTTCTGGCATGCCAAGCAGCATCCCAGCTTCTCAGGATAAAAAAGCCAGACAGCTGCAATATCTGTGCAAAACTGGGACAATTCAGATTAAAAACTCATTTCCCTCCACGTTCCTCTGAATATTTACCCCGCTCCCAACAACTGAAAGGGAAGACAGGGAGAGACAGAGAGAGGATTTGCCACAATCTGTGTCCAGCTTGGAAATCCCAGCTCCCTGAATGAGAATTGATTGTGCCTCAGCACCGATTATTTTCAACCATCACCCCGGAGAACCTCAGGAAAATTGAGCCTGAAGAGGGCTGTGGAAAGCCCTTTGGATTTGGATCCAAGGGGAGCACGCTGCACTTCACAGGGATTGATTGCCCTGGGCCTGGCAATCACCTACTGAGGCGTGAAGGCTGCTGCTTTCAGGAACAACAGCTCACCCAGGCACCCCGGGGTCAGCACAGGCTCTGGGGACAGCCACAGCCTCCCTGGGTCAGCAGGGAACAGCATCCCAAAGAATATTCACACCAAGAGGGGCTGGAATGGTGCAAGAGAATTCAGGGGCTGGCTGATGGGTGTATATTAAAAACGTGCATTGATTTAGGTGGGATATTGGGAAGGAATTCCATGCTGGGAGGGGCTGGTATAGGGTGGTCAGAGAAGCTGGGGCTGCCCTGGATCCCTGGAAGTGTCCCAGGGCAGGTTGGATGAAGCTTGGAGCAGCCTGGGATAGTGGAAGGTGTCCCTGTGAATGGAGAAGTGGGACTGGATGGGATTTAAGGCCCCTTAGAACCCAAACCATTCCAAGATTCCCTCCTGTGTGCTGTAGGCATCATTACACTGCTCATCACAGAGAAAAGGTCAGGCAAAAAGGGACAGTCACCCTTTCAGCAAACCTGTCCCACTGCCAAGGGCCTGCACTCAGAAAATGACACCACCAGACACTTTGGCAAGAGGATCACCACACCAATCCACAGGTGGTTTGGCTCCTAATGCCTGGTCCCAATCAGGATCAAGCCTGGAAATCCTGGGTATTGATTTTATATTTTAATTTCTTTTTTTTTTTTTTGTAACAAAAATCAAGGTAAATAGGCTTTTCCCCTGATTTTGTTGGATGGCATCTCAAGGAGCAATCTGAGCTCTGGCCCTGAAATCACTCCTTCAATTACTCCTTAACACCACATTTAACTCCCTAAAAACCAAACTAACACCAGGTAATACCAGGTAACCCCTGCAGAAACACAGCTCTCTCCAGGCAGGTGAGACTTTACTGTCCAATTCCCAAAACTGCGAGAGCAACTGCATGAAAATCACCACTGGAAATAATGTTACAGCTCCTGCTCTGTCAGCTACATCAGTGAAACAGCGCCTGCCTAAAGCTCTCCCCTGGGAAAAGGGATTTGGAAGGAAAAGCCAAAGCTCATCTTATTCCAACCCCACCGCCATGGGCAGCAGACACCTCCCACCAGGCCAGGCTGCTCCAAGCCCTTTCCAAGCTGGCCTGAGCAGCAAAGTTCTCCCTGAAGTTCAGGTGGAATTCCCTGTGTTCCAAACTCTGCCTGTTGCTCCACATCATAAGAGCCTGGCTCCATCCGCTGCCTCCCCGTGCTCCCGTGAGCAGCTCCCCAGCCACCTGTGCCATCCCCATCCTGGGCATCCCACCCCAGCTGGATGTTCCTGCTGGCTGCCAGCAGCTCTGGGATCAGGGATTGCACCCCATGGATAGGGACAAGGGCACCAAACTGCTCTGGTGCTTCTCCACAAGAGCTCTGCAGATCCAGAGAGGAGCCGTTCCTGCTCCCAGCTAAAGGGGGTCAGGAAAAGCCCCTTCCAGCAGTACCAACCCTTCTCCCCACAGCACAACGTGGTTTTACCCCCCTTTTTGGGGCATGGTGACAAGTGCTTGTCCCTGCACGCACCCACTGACCCAATTCGGGGTGCAGAGCTCCAGCCCAGAGAAATGCATCCTGCACGGACCACACCAGACAGAGCATCCCGAGGTATTCCTGGAAAGCAAATTCCAGCCCGGCCCCTTCCACTGGGAGGTCACAGCCTCCCCCAGCTCCTTGTCACAGGTCCCCCCCACCTGCTCCGGTTTGTTGGAGCGATTATCCCGATGTTCATCCAGGGAGTGACGCCCATCCCCTTGTGCCCTGTCCGCCCGCGTCCCAGTCACTTCTGCCCCAGTTCCTTCGGTCACTGCTGCGAGGAGCGAGGGCGGGGAAGGCGGAGGGATGGATGGAGCCGAAGCTGATGATGGCCACGCATCCCTGCCTCCAGCACGGACGCGTGCGGGAGCGAGTACGCTGGGGAGCGGCTGATCAGTATTCAGGGACAGGCTCCTGGCTGCCCGCTGCCACCCCTCCTCCTCCTCCTCCTCGCAGTGACTCCGAGTGCGGCTGGAGGTGGCACCCCACGGCTCCCCGCTCCCAGCGCGGATTTCACGCCTCCCTCCTCCTCCCCTGTTGCAGATGTTCCCCCATCCACCCCCGAGCCCCGCCAGCTCCTTTGGTGGGACCTCGGCTGGCAGGTCCGGCTGGATTTGGGGACCCACGGGGAGCATCATGGGCACGATGCCAACGCTGCTCGCCAACACGGAACGGGAGAGGATGGATGCTCCCACCCTGCCAGCCGGGGACGATGGAAGGTGTGGGGGACAAGGCGGCTCGGCCGAGGCTGCTGACAGAAGCCGGGGCTCACCTTGTGGAGCTTCCACATGGCTCCCAGCGCCTTGACCTCGTGGCTGGAGTGCTTGCCCTCCTCCAGGCACTGGTAGCAGACGGGGCTCTTGCACTGCACGCAGTACATGCTGTGGTTCTCCAGCTCGTGGTCGGTGCAGGTGGAAATCTTGCGGGGGCTGAGCCGGCGGCTGACGCGGCCCTGGGCCGGCGGCACCAGGCGGTGCTTGGCCAGCGGTCCCCGCGGCGGGTGGCACCGCAGGCGGCACGGGTCGCAGTAGAACACGTCGCACTGCTCGCACATCACGGCCGCCTCCTTGGGCGCCTTCTCGCACAGCTGGCACCGCAGGGCCGCCGCCCTGCCCTGCTGGTAGCGGTCGATGACGCCCTCGAGCAGGCGGTTGCGGGGAAAGCCCCGCAGCCCGCGCTCGTCCAGCACCAGGCTGCGGTGGCACTGCGGGCAGGTCAGGCACGCGTTGCGCGGCGGCGGCGGCGGCGCCAGCGCGGCCGGGGGAGGCGGCGCGGCCGGCGGGAACACGCGAACCCCGTTCGGGGACTTCTGGCACGGCGTGGTGGGAGCGCTGGCGAAGCCCCCGTAGGAGCCGTAGCCGCTGTCCGCCTCACTGTACAGGCTCATCTTGTCCAGGTCCAGGTAGTCATAGTCGGAGACGGCCGAGCCCGAGGCGCGGCGGCTCTGCGGAGACTCCGAGTCTGGCGTTTGCACCAGGATGTTGCGGGCGCACGCCTGGCACAGGTTGTGCGAGCAGGGCAGGATGATGGGCTCCCGGTAAAAGGAGCCGCACACCGGGCATTTCAGCTCCTCTTCCATCTCTTCCATAAGGGAGGGAAGGAGGGCGGCGGCGCGGCTCCGGCGGCCGCGGCAGGAGCCCGACGAGCGACCCGCACCGCACCGCGCCTCGGCGCCGACTGCCGCCCGCCCGCCGCCCGCCGCCGCGCGCGACGCCGGGCCCCGCCCCCCCGCTCCGCCATTGGTCAACCCGCCGGCGCGGGGGTGCGCTGAGCGCTGCGATTGGCTGACCCGCCTGTCCGTCATCCGCCCCGCCCGCCCGCCCGGCGGAGTCGCTGAGGGAGCTGCGCTCGGGGCTGCGGCGGCGCTGCGGGGAGAGCGCCTGTCCCGGCCCTGCCCGCTGTCCTGCCCGCTGCCCTGCCCGCTGCCCTGCCCGCTGCTCTGCCCGCTGCTCTGCCACCTGCTCTGCCACCTCCTCTTCCCGTCCTCGGCTCCCGGGAAGCGGCACCACAGCCCCCGGCCCGCCCGCTGTTCCCGCAGCATCCCCTCCCCGGGATCCAGGGGCGCTCCTGCGGTTTCCCCCCGACCGCGCAAGGTGACTTTGGCAGAGCAAAGGTTGTGCTGATGGACGCGGTCCTGAGGGTGTAGTTGTAATTGTTAGAGTAGCCGCACGTGTGCCATGAACGCAGCACGCTCCGTGATCCTGCGGCTCTCACGGAGGCAGCGGAGCGATGCCGGTGCCAGCGGGGATGCCCGGCCTGGGCGCCGGCCGCGGTCCCTGAGCCTGGGACGCCCCCGTGGGGACGCGCTCCGCCACTGGAGAGCGGGGACAGGGCCCCGAGGGGCTCCCCGTGGCTTTGCTTCCCAACCCTGCTGGCTCTGAAGGTCGGCTGAGGTCCTAAACTCTCCTGGCAACAGAGCGGCACAGCGGCTCCTGTACAGCCAATGGAAAAATAGGATCGCTTGGAATGTCGCTGTATTATCTCTCATTTCCCGTTCTCTGTGCGCGCATTTGGGGCTGCCCGCTGGTGCGGATGCTCTGTGCTGATGGCTTTGGGCTGTGTCCAGCTCTGTGACCCAAATGCCAGAAGGATGTGGAGCTGCTGGAGTGAGTCCAGAGGAGACCATGGAGCTGCTCCAAGGGCTGGAGCCAGGCTGGGAGAGCTGGGAATGTTCACCTGGAGAGGAGAAGGCTCCAGGGAGAGCTCAGAGCCCCTGGCAGGGCCTGAAGGGGCTCCAGGAGAGCTGGAGAGGGACTGGGGACAAGGGCTGGAAGGACAGGACACAGGGAATGGATTTAAGCTAAAAGGAGGAAAATTTAGAGTAGATACTAAGGAGAAATTCTTTCCTATGGTGGTGGTGGTGGGGGGGTGGCCCTGGCACAGAGTGCCCAGAGAAGCTTTGGCTGCCTCTGGATCCCTGGAAGTGTCCAAGGCCAGGTTGGACAGGATTTGGAGCCACCTGGGATGGTGGAAGGTGTCCCTGCCATGGCACCTTTTTCCATGGTAGGGAGATGGCACTCCCAAATATCTGGAAAATACTGGGGGCACCCAGGGCTGCGAGTCCCTACTTGACAGGACACACTGAGGGGCTCCTGCCCCTCTCCAGTGTGTCCATGCAGGTGCTGGCATTCAGGGAGCAGGTGTAATTCCAAGCTCCCACACTCGTATTCAGGCAGAGGGGAAGCCCAAGAGCCCAGATGCCCAAGGAAGGCACCACCATTTCTCAGCCTGACAAGGAGATAAGGAGAAAAGGATTTTCTGAGTGCTTCTCTTTTCCACTCTGGTGTGCTTTGTTCCCTTTCTGCATCCTCAGGCTCCTGCTGGCTCCGTATTGACCGTGGCTTCCCCTGGACTCTGCTGAACATTCCTCATTTGCTCCCTGTTGGTGTCTCTGCTCAGAGCTGGTCATATTTTTCCCCCGCTCTCCCTCCTGGAGCTGCCCTTTTTCCAAAGTGAAACCATCATTCCTCGTTTGCCTCTCGTTTCCTGTGGCCATTTTTCACCCTGGCAGGTCCAGGATTGCCGTTTCTGCTGGAGTGATCCCGCTGATCATGGAAATGGGCAGGGAGAGGAACACAGCCAGTACCTTTGGAAGCAACCCTTGGTCATAAACATTGAGCTGTTTTCTCCTTGGCCCTGCAGCTTGAGCCCTCAGCGAGCAGTGAGTGCTGCTGACACCCTGGCTGTGTTTTATTTACGACTGCCACACTTGTCACTGCCCCCAGAGCTGCACAGCTCTGGACCTGCAATAATTACTTGACCCAGCTTCAGCATCCATTTGTCTGACGTGGCTGTGATCAGCCAAAGGGTGGAGAAATCATCTTGTTCTCAGCTGGCTCCTGCTTTTCCTGTGGAGCCTCACCTTCACACAGAATCTCATGGAATCATTCAGGTTGGAAAGGATCTTTGGGATCATCAAGTCCAGCCTTGATCCCCACTTTGTCCCCAGCCCAGTCATTCCTTGGACACCTCCAGGGATGGGGACTCCAAACCACCCCTGGCAGTCCCTTCTAATGCTTGACCACCCTTTCCATGATGAAAATTTCCCTGGATTTTCCTGCTGTAGAAGCAGCTCCATCCCCTGCTGTTGGTGCATCTCCTGGTGCAACCAGCCTCTGCTCTGGGGAGTGTGGAAGCCACCGCTGGGCTGAGATAAATTAAAGCCATTTAGACTCTATAAGTGCTGTTGGATCCTCTTGGTGAATCGTAATAAATATCTGAGCTGGGCTAGAGCTCATAAATAAAAGAGAGAAATGAACCAAGACAACAACTCTGCAGTCTCTTTATTCATCCCACGCCCAGAACACCTTGAGGAGATAAATCAGAGAGTGTGCAAGGGCTCAGAGCTCCTCAGAGGAGAGGGCTGGGAGCACCAGAACCTTTCCAGAGGTGCTGGAGAGGCCTCAGGTGTCTGATGCGAGCAGATCTTCCACTGCCATGTGGGAAACCTGCTTCAGGCTCTGGAATTGTGTTTCCTCTTGTGTTTGGAGCTGCCTTGTCCCTGCACAGGATCTCTGCTGTTCCTGTAGAACCCAACGGGCTGGAACATTCTCCCTGTGCCCCCCGGGAACATCTCAGCAGATGCAGCCAGAGCTTGGAGTTGCCTTTTAATGACTCTAAGACGTTGGCAGCTCATCATTCATCCTGTCACCAACCAACACACCCTGCTCCTCCTCCTCCTCCATCCTTTTGAAGGGATGAGCTCTTGGCTGTCAGGAGAAATCCTTGTCTGTGATTCCCTGCATGCACAACCTTGAAATGCACATCCCTGCGGTCATCCTGCTTGCTCAGGTCATCCAGAGCTCTCAGCACATCCTCATTTCCCTGTCCTGGGGGCAGCTTCTGGCAGCAGGACAGCTGCTGAGCTCACTCTCCTCTCCGGTGCCAAGCCCCTGGTCAGGAATTCTGGCACCGTGCCCGGAAAGGTTCCAGGGCTCCCAGAGTTCCGGCAGGAGCTGCCTCCCTGAGCAACTTCCAGAGCTTCTTACTGGTGACATCATTTGCTCCAAGCACCATTGCAGGAGCTCAGGAAGTTGGAAACCTTTCCCATTTGTTTCTGAGGTCTCCTCCCTGCAAGGAAAAGTGCCAGAGTTCTGTGGATGATTGAATGCAGGTGGCATCTTTGCCCATTTCATCTCAGTGTCACAAACGTGAAGGATCCAGGAAATGCTTTGTGCCTGCAGCCAGACCTTCCAATTTTTTAGCATTTTGGACATTTTGATGCCCTTTTCTCCAGAATCAGTTTCCCTTTAGCCAGGACAGGTTCCTTCCCACCACTCTGAGCTGCTGCAGGCTGAAGGCGATGCCAGCTCTGCTGCCTCACTGCTGGCAGGGAACTGCAGCCTCCTGGGAGAGTGGTGAGGTTTCCTGGGGTGAGATGGATTATGGAAGTTAAAGAAAAGCTTCCCAATGGCAAAACATTCAGAATTTTTCCTGTTGTGTAGGAGGCAGACAAAGAGGCTCAGCACAAGAAGGATGTGGAGCTGCTGGAGTGAGTCCAGAGGAGCCACGGAGCTGCTCCAAGAGCTGGAGCCAGGCTGGGAGAGCTGGGAATGTTCCCCTGGAGAGGAGAAGCTCCAGGGAGAGCTCAGAGCCCCTGGCAGGGCCTGAAGGGGCTCCAGGAGAGCTGGAGAGGGACTGGGGACAAGGGATGGAGGGACAGAACAAGGAGGAATGGATGTAAACTGACAGAGAGTTAGGTGGGATATTGGGAAGGAATTCCTGGCTGTGAGGGTGGGCAGGCCCTGGCACAGAGTGCCCAGAGAAGCTGTGGCTGCCCCTGGATCCCTGGAAGTGCCCAAGGCCAGGCTGGACAGGGCTTGGAGCACCCTGGGATGATGGAAGCTGTCCCTGCCATGACAGGATGTTCTTTAAGATCCCTTCCAACCCAAGGCATTCCATGATTCAGGCATCTCCCAGCTTCCCTCTCTCTCTCTTCCCAAACAACAACACTCAGGGCTTGCTTGGCTGATGAGCAACAGCAGCAAAGCTGCTCATCACCACCCACACAGAGTGAGTGTGAAACAACCCCTGGCTCATAACTGCTCCCAAGGACCTGTGGAGGTGTCCAAGGCTGCTCCCTGCCCTGGCACAGGGAGGCTGGATCCTGAGAAACACTAATGGCAATATTAACTGTGTAACTGATTGGAATATTTAATGATTTTTCCCTCTATCAAACTTAAATTACAATTGCAGAGCACTTACTTTGCTTATTAAATCCAACATTTAATTGGTAGCGCAGGGTAAGGATGAACCCCCAGGTGTTGTTCTTCCCTGAGGAATTCCAGCTGTGCCCATGGGCATTGGCAAGGCTTCCCAAAAACATCTCCTGGAAATCATTTCTGAAAATAAGGTGGCAAAATTGCTCCATCAAGTACGAGCCAGGCTGGCGAGGTGCCAGGATGTGGGGATGCCTGACTGGAAGAGGAGAAGTTAAAACTCCAGTGATGCCTCAGAGTGAGATGTACTGAAAAAAAAAAATCTGTAAATCTCAATGTGCTGCTGACTTTCAAGGGTGACATCACTTATTTTTAAGTTATTATTTTTTCTTACTCCCAGAGGCTGGTGGAAAATTTCTGATTTTTATGAAAACAGAGCAGGAACCATTGCTAATACACGGCAAGAGCAGAGCTTCAAGTCTAAATTGTGATGCTCCTTTGACCAGCCTGCCCACTTACTCATCCCCCCTGGGATTAATGCCCCACTTCTCCAGCTTGTGAGTCATTTTGGAGAACAGCAACATTAAACTCATCCCACCAGAAAAATCTGTCCTTCCTCCCACAGCCAGTTTGTCTCCATCCTCCTTTCCCTGCTGCCCAAGGACTCAGCTGGAACATTTGGTGGTTCAGATGTGCTGAAGGTGGGACATTCTTTGTGTCTTCAGCATTGAAAAAGAAGCTTTGTCCAAAATTTATTGGCTTCACAAACACACTCAAGGCTTGTTTGACCTGCCCTGGAAGTGTCCAAAGTCAGGTTGGATGGGGTTTGGAGCAGCCTGGGATAGTGGGAGGTGTCCCTGAGGTGTCCCTGCCCATGGCAGGGGGTGGAATGAGATGAGCTTGGAGGTTCCTTCCAACCCAAACCATTCTGGGAATCTCTGATATTCCCATTTTCAGATAATTTCTGCTCCCTTTGAGCAGAAAGCTTTTCATTCAAAATGATCTCCTTGCCTCTGCAGTAAAGACATCTCTTAAAATAAAATCTAAATTACAAAGTTTTAAACTCTAAACTCTAAATTATATCTAAATATAACAATAAGAGTGGATCTGCTGATGAGTGCCTGCAGTCACCCAGGTGTTAGAGAGGCCTCCAGGAGCAGCTTTCCCATTAATTAATGGAGTGGGATATTTTATTTTCAAGCCTCCTTCCACCCCTCGCAGCTCCTGGCTGACAACTTTGGGGGAAAGCAGCTGAAAACTTTTTTGGATGTATCAAGTGGGAGGCTCAAATCTAATGTATGGCTGAGTCTGGTGCAGATTTCTCCTCGCTGCCATGGCAACCAAACTAACTAAAAATAAGAAGCATTCCCACAAATGTCAAAACACTCCATGCCTCCGTGACGTATGGAGGATCTGACCTGGAATCTGGAATCATTATGTAACGGTGTTTAACGTCCCCCTAATTACAGGGGGAAGTTGTCTCCAGGTTTGATGCTTTGCATAACTTTGGGAGTCGATCTGCTTCCCCAAATTCCTTGGGATTTATGTTGGGAATGAGCTGGAGGTGCTCGGAGCAGCTGTTTAACACCTGCTGTGATGACGTGTGAAGGGAGACTCATGAAACCAGAGCCAGTGTCCATCTGCTCCAGGGAACCACGGAATAAACCACTGCAATCCCAAATCTGCACCTTTGGAAAAGCTGCCTGTGCAGGTGGAAGCTCTGTGTGAGCTTGGGGGGCCAGCCTGGAGGGAGGACACCCCAGGGGTGTTTGGTGTTTTAGGGGCTCCCTCCCAGCTCCTGCTGGAAGAGACTCCATCACCTCTTCCTAAATCAGAGACCTGAAATCAGGCACAGGGGGTTGGGAAGGGAGCCTGGGAGACTCATCCGGGTGTGGTGTCTTCATGGTGAACATCTGATGGTAGCCAGGATGAGATGGACGGGATGATTCCCGTGGGATGAGTTTTTCTGTCTCTCCAAGTGGCCTCCAGGTGATGCCCAGGCTCCAGGACACTCCCCCTGCTGCAGAGCCTTCACCAGAGGCTGGGAATGTCCTGCTGAGGTCAGCTCAAGGTGCCACCATTCCTCATGATGAGCTTCATGGAATCCTGGAGTGCTGGAATGGTTTGGGTTGGAAGGGACTTTCAAGACCATCCAGTCCCAACTCACTCTGCCCTTCCACCAGCCCAGGTTGCTCCAAGCCCCATCCAGCCTGGCCTGAGTTTCCTGCTGCTGGTGCCACAGTGATTTCTCTTCCAGGATCTCCGGCACGGGAAGAGGATTCTCAGCAGAAAGAAAACAAAGGTGAAGGGAGGGGATGTCCTGGTCAGGTGTCCCTGTTCCTGGGGTCACTCAGCCTTAAATCCCAGGTCTGGTGGCCAGACGTGAGGTCCTGGCAGACAAAAGTTGGCCTGCCCTGAAGCCACAGTGGTGGCCAGACTGTGCCAGAGACAACAGCAGGATCAACTCTTCCACAGGGATTTGTTCATGGAGCCAACAGCTCCTCAGCTGAAGGCTGTGGGAAGCACAGCAGCAGGGACAGCCTTCCCAAATCCTACAGCTGCCCCTTTGGGATGGGGTGGTCGATCCCATGCTCCAGCCATGGATCACTGTCCCTGACCCCACACTCACCCCTCCCAGAGGAATAGCTGCTTCCCAACTGTTGGAATGCTAGAAACTTGGAATTTGGGGTTTTAGTGTATAGTAATGCATATGAGTCAAGATGAAGGATTTGGGGTGTTGTGTTTGTCCTCCTTCTTCCTTCTTCTTCCTTCTTCTTCATGACTTTGGGTGGTTTTCTCTAACTGGGTGAGGAAGGAGCTGGGCTTGTTCAGCCTGGAGAAAAGGAGACTCAGAGGTGCCCTCATCACTCTCCACAGCTCCCTGAAAGGTGCCTGTGCTCAGCTGGGCTTGGGCTCTTTCTCCAGGCAGCACTGACAGAACCAGAGGACACAGCCTCAAGCTGTGCCAAGGGAAATTTAGGTTGGATATCCAGAAAAAGTTTTTCACGGAAAGAGGGATAAAGTACTGGAATTTTCTGCCCGGGGAGGTGGTGGAGTCACCATCCCTGGATGTGTTTAACAAAGCCTGGATGTGGCACTGGGTGCCAGGGTTTAGTTGAGGTGTCAGGGCTGGGTTGGACTCGATGATCTTGAAGGTCTCTTCCAAACCAGAAATTCTGTGATTCTGTGAAGGTCCACACTACAGGCCTTGTGTGGTCATTATTGGGTCAAAAGTATAAATAATAGAGATGTCACCTCGTTATTGGGTAATTATCACTAAAATAGCCTTGCAGAGAGTTGGAAACTTGCCATTTTACCTCTTTCCTCTAACTTACCAGTTGAAGCTCACGCCTCATGAGGCTGTAAATAGATAAGAAATAATAAACAACCAAGACCAAACTCGACTTTGCTGTCTTTCATCCCGATCTCAGCTGAGATAACCAGCGAGCAGAACTCTGACACTCCACACGTCTCCCCCGTTCCCAGCACGGATCCCTGGGCGTGGGTGTTCCCCAGCCTGCTGCCGTGCAGTGACACGCTGGGATGAGCGGAGGGGGCGGCGGTGGAAGCGCTGAGGAGATGGGAAAGGGAAGCAGAGCCAGCGTGTTCCCGCTCCTGACTGCCCACTCCTCACCTCTGGCTGGCAAAGCAGCGCCTTGCGTCTCAATAAACGGGGAAAGCAGAGAGGAACTGGCACGCTGAGGTGGATTTGTGGTTTGAGCTCATCCTGGGTGGCAGTGGGAACGTCCTGGGGTAATTCCAGTGTGTGTGTCCAAGGTTGCTGCTCTCACACACCCCTGCTGCCTCCTGCTGTTCCAATGGCATGGTTAATTCCAAAAAAAGTGGGGAATCCTTCTTTGGGGGTGTTAATGCCAACCACAGGCACATCCCTTGCAGATTTAGGGGGTCTGGCACTCAAGCATCCAGCCTGGGGTCAGGGATGGAAGAGGTGCATCCCATCTGGTTCAGACATGGTGGAAATACGTGTTGGAGTAGGTGAAGAGGAGGGAAAGTGGGAAGGAAACATCCTCTGGGCCATTTTATCTGATCACCTCGATGTGACAGGCTGGCCCTCCCCTCCCTCAGGCTCCTTGGTGACCCAGCAGGATTTTAGGAGAGAAGAGCTCTGTGGCTCCTTGCCTGGGGCGCTGCTCCAGCCTGACAGACCTCCAGGCCTTGGGATTGTGCCCTTTGGTGCCCTGGTGCAGGGACCAAACCCTCTCCAAGGAAAACCTTTCCCTTTCTGTTCCTGGCTGCCTTTGCTGTGCTGGAGCTGGGGCAGCTCTCCAGCCTGAGCCTCCTCAAGGAGATGAGGGAAAAGAAAGGTCTGGACCATGGAAAGAGGAAAATGTGGACACCAGGACATCAGTGCTCTGTGGGATTTGCTGGACACTGCTCTGAAGACTCTTATTCCTCCTTGATTTTGGCTCTGGTTTTTTGGAATGAATCACCAAAGGCTCTTTCCAGCAAAACAAAATGGGCATAATTTTTGTGGAGACTTCACTCACAACCATTCCATTTGAAAAGGCTGCTAAAATGCCAGGGAAATGAAAGGTCTGTGGACTTCTTTGCCCAAAGAAGCTGTGGCTGTCCCTGGATCCCTGGAAGTGTTCCAGGCCAGGCTGGATGGGGCTTGGAGCAGCCTGGGATAGTGGAAGGTGTCCCTGCCCATGGTAGGGGATGGGATGAGATGAACTTTAAGGTCCCTTCCAACCCAAACCATTCTCTGTAATTCCATGGGTTTGTGTCCCAGCACTGCTGGGAGCAGAGAAGGCTGTGGGGAACAGGATGGAAAAATCAACCTAAAAAAGAAAATGGAGGGAATTTAAATGACTCAGTCTAGTCCTTTTAGACCTTGGAAAAGTCCAGGCAAGGAACAAATCCACTTTGATGGGCTCTGTCAATCACTGGATGTCCAGAGCCAGGGGTGAGGCAATTAGGAAAGAACAAGGAAACACTGCAGCATTTCTGTCTGTAAAAAAGGGAATTTTCTGGAATGTCTGGGCTGTGGCAGTGCCTCCACCTGATCCAGACATCCCATAAGGCTCTAAAGGGCTTTTTTCCTCCCTGAAGGAGAGTGACAAACTGGTAATGCTGCACCCGCCTTCCTCCTCCTCCTCCTCCTCCTCCTCCCACGAGTGCTCTGCATCCATCCATCATCCATCCCTGTGCCAACACACCTCCCTCTTCTCCAGGAGCTTCCACCAGGTCTGTGTTGGCACTGAGATCATCCTGGCTTTTTATTTTCTTGGAGATTCCTTCTCCCATACTTAAGACTGGGTTTTTTGTTTTTTTTTTTCCTTTCTTGTTCTTTTTTTAAAAATTTTTTGTTCCTGCTGTCATGGCAACCTGGATGGATTCTGGTCACGGCTTTGGCCCCCCTGGCTGCAGATGGCCACAGGGACATCAATCAACAAGTGACACGGTTCCCTGGGGCCTGGCAGAGCTGGGAATGTCCCTGCAGGCAGGGACTGTGCTGGATCCCCAGCAAAGAGCAGGGCTCACCCTCCCAGGGGGTGCTCCCTTCTCCCTGAGGATCCTCCAGGACTGGGTGCTCGAAAGCTTTGAGGGGATTATTTTGGGCAGTGACCATTTGGGATGGCAGGAATTGGGTCTGTGTGCCGTGGTTCATAGAATCATAAAATCATGGAGTGGTTTGGGCTGGAAGGGACCTTAAATCCCATCCAGTTCCAACCCTCTGCCAGGGCAGGGACACCTTTCACTGTCCCAGGCTGCTCCAAGCCCTGTCCAGTTTCCAGGGATCCAGGGGCAGCCACAGCTGCTCTGGGCACCCTGTGCCAGGTCCTCCCCACCCTCCCAGCCAGGAATTCCTTCCCAATCTCCCATCTCTTCCTGCCCTCAGGCAGTGGGAAGCCATTCCCTGTGTCCTGTCCCTCCAGCCCTTGTCCAGAGTCTCTCTCCAGGCACTCCTGGATGCTCCAGGAGCAGCCGTGGTGGTCCCTGCTGAGCTGTGACCTCGGTCAGAGGTGCTGCTGCACTTGGATGGAGGAGGAAAGCTGGAAATCTGCACACTGCTCCCCTCTGAGCTCACAGGTGACTTCCTCCCTCCTTCCCTCCTCATCATCACCAGCAGCTCCCTCCAGCCTCCCTGGAGGGCAGCCCAGGGCCATTCCCACCCTGCTCAGCCTGTTGGGTGCCAGCTCTGGGCAGCTTTAGCCATGGAAGGGGAGGTGCCACTGCTTGAATTGAGCAATTCTCCCCAGAGTCCTCACCCATGGACTTGTCCACCCTCCCCTGCAGCTTTCATTTAATTTAATTTCCTCAAAAGTGGCTGACCTGGCCTGAACTTTTCCAAGAGGACAGGTAGGACACCTGGCATGGGAAATGCCAGCTCTGGCTGCCTGGATGTGATGCCTCAAGTCACAGATAAAGGTCTCTTAGAGGGAGAGATGTTTTGCCCCCTCCTTATTCTGCTTCCCAGTCCTTGTGACCCAATTTAATATTCCCTGTTGATGTCAGTGATTTTTCAGTGGAAATGGACCTTCAGCTTGAAGTTTATTTGCATTTTAATAAATCTTCTTTGACAGAGAGCACCCTTCTCTATTCATCCCCCACAAAGGAGGAGTGAATTGAAAATATGCAGGAACAATGCAGGAAAGGAAATTGCAAGCTCCGACTTGGCTGCACCGAGAAATCTGGAATGGGCATCAAAACGAGCAGCAGCTGCTGATGAGAGGCTGAGCAAGGGAAGGGATTTTGGGAAGGATGCTCTGGAATGGGAGCGGTGTCCATTTAGGAACACGGGAGTGGCCATGGGTGGGCTGGGGGTGTCCCCAGCAGGGAACACACAGGGAATGAGTGACCCCTCTACAAGTGGTTGGCTCAGACTTGAGCTGAACACTTGAAAACCCCGCGGAGGCTCTGGTGGGATGTGGCCGGGGCTGGGGAAGGAATGGGATGGAGCAGAGGAGCACAGGAGGATTCACATCGCCGCCAACATTCCAGCAGAGCATCCCGCTCTCCAAGAGGGATGTGCAGGCAGCAGAAGCGAATTCCCAGCTCCCTTTCTCTCCCTGGCGGATGCCGCAGCTCCATCTGTGCCCGGGGGCGGGGGTTTGCCGGGGGAGGAGCGGGAGGTGGGCAGAAATTACCGAGGCGAAGGCAGGCAGAGAATAGGATCCCAACGCCCGAGATCGCCTCCATTGTCTTCTCTGTCACTGAGCTCGGGAAAATTTAGCAGCACCCGAGCGGAGCAAAGCCGGCTCTGCCTTGTGCGCTTGGAAACAGAGCCCAAAGCTCCCTATTTATATCTGCCCAGCAGCTGCTTCCCCCAGTGCTCGCAGGGACACGGCCTGAGGGGCTCTGCGGATGTGGATTCCACAGCTGGGCCAGGAGGAGTTAAATATCAGTCATGGAATGGTTGGGATTGAAGGGACCTCAATGCTCATCTTGTTCCAACCCCTGCCATGGGGAGAAACACCTTTCACTATCCCAGGATGCTCCAAGTCTTGTCCAACCCGGCCTTGGACACTGCCAGGGATCCAGGGGCAGCCACAGCAGCTCTGGGCACCCTGTGCCGGGGCCTCCCCACGCTCACAACCATGAATTCCTTCCCAATCTCCCATCCATCCCTGCCCTCTGGCACTGGGAAGCCATTCCCCGTGTCCTGTCCCTCCATCCCTTGTCCCCAGTCCCTCTCCAGCTCTCCTGGAGCCCCTTCAGGCCCTGCAAGGGGCTCTGAGCTCTCCCTGGAGCTTCTCCTCTCCAGGTGAACATTCCCAGCTCTCCCAGCCTGGCTCCAGAGCAGAGGAAATCCAGAACATTTTTTGTGTATATTCCAGGTGATAACAACAGAGGAGGTCTGTGCTGCTCCTGTGCTGGTTTGGGAACGTCCTGCCTGGGCACACAGTGCTGGAGGCAGTGCCAGGCTGGCTGTGTCACCTCACTGGCACAGGGTGCCCAGAGCAGCTGTGGCTGCCCCTGGATCCCTGGCAGTGTCCCAGACCAGGCTGGACAGGGCTTGGAGCAGCCTGGGACAGTGGGAGGTGTCCCTGCCCATGGCAAGGGTGGAATGGGATGGGATTTAAGGTCCATTCCAGCCCAAACCATTCCATGATTCCATGCCCCTGTGCTCTCCAGGACAGGAGGTGGCTGTCAGGCATGTCCCCGTGATGGGGACCCATCTCTCTCCTCACCAATCCCCTCCTGGGGCATGGGGCACCCCAAACACTGAAGTGTGAGGAAGATTAAGAAAGAAAAATGAATATTATTACGGCTGGGAGGAAAATACCAGCGGAGAGAGGAGGGGAAGGGAATGAATCATTTTTGACAGATGTCCCCACACTGCAAATGCTGCCTGGCTGTAGAAAAAAATTCCTATAAGCTAAGGGGAGCCTCACTGTTTATCTAAACAGAGCAAAAATGGAAAAGCTTTCATAGAATCCCAAAATGGTTTGGAAGGGACCTTAAAACCCACACAGTTCCACCCCCTGCCCTGGGCAGGGACACCTCCCACTGTCCCAAGCTGCTCCAAGCCCTGTCCAGCCCTGCCTGGGACACTTCCAGGGATCCAGGGACAGCCACAGCTTCTCTGGGGTAACATTTGTTACATCCCATGCTTCATGCAGAGGATTTATAGTTTTGAAAAGACTTCTTAAGTTACTCTCATTTACTCTCATTAGTATTTTGAAAATATTTTCCAAGGTCTGGCCAGGCTGTGTGGGACACTGAGCTCTGTCTGAAATGGCTTCAATCACCTTTACAGTGCCTTTCAAAACAGGCCATTAATTCGGTTTTTAGGATGTTCCTTTAGCCCTGAGTTGCCCTGGTGAGGAGAGAAGCTCCTGGTGCTCATTACAGCTGTGCTTCTGCCTTTGTGCAGCAAGAAAGCTTTCTGAGGGCTGAATACAATTCCTTAATTCCCAATTAATGGTTGTCATTACCTACCTCTTATATAAATAACCAGCTGGAGCACGGCATTACCTTACAAGGTGCCCTGACTCACAGGAAATAATAAATGGTAAAGAAAAACCTTTATCCAAGTAAGGAATAAACAAGACATTTGCCTCTTCTAAAGAGGATGACTCTGGAGGTAGGAAAGCTCTTCCACACAACAATTCCCAGGCATCACTGACTCATTGTATTTATAGGAGAAATTACTTTTCATGGCAAAATTTCGAGCAGCCCCGGGAAGCTTTAATCTCCAGGCAGAGGAATAAGTCAGAGACCTCACTGGTGGTGGTTTTAATTCTTAGAAATTCTTTTTTTTTTTGCACTTCTACGGGTTGCCAACCTGAGCCTGCCTCCGAGGCAGCTCAGCTGATCTCTTCCCAACGATGGTTTTAAAAGTTTGTGGTGGTAGGGAAAGGGAAGGGGCCCAGCGGGAGGTGCCACCTCCAGGGATGCTCTGGAAGGGCAGGAGGGAAAGCCAGAGCCGGGCTGAAGTCACAGGTGGCTCTGTCAACACTCCCGAGGGTTTTATAAGCGAAGGGAAACTCTCAGGGAGCGGTGGCTCCTCCACCATCGATGCGGAGGATGATTCCTGCCAAGCTCCCCTCCAAAACCATCCCTGCAGGGGCAAACCGCTCAAATTCCAAAGGTTACAAACACCAGGAAGGTGCTTCCTTCCTGTAACACGGAGCAGCGAGGCCATGCAGCGCTCCTGGCTCTCCCCAGGCTCCTCCCGAGCTCCCCACATCCCCTCCAGGCGCGGGGACCGGACCGTGGAGCCGCCCGGGGCTGGGGGACATCGGCGCGCCGGGGATGTTGCGTAAGGAGCCGCATTCCCGAACCGCGACAGATAAAAATACCCGGGGAGGACGTGTTGCTCTGACTAAAGCGCTGCTAAAATGGGAGAGTGCGCAAATCCCGTTTTAGCTGCTCCTTCCGAGCCTCCTGCCTCTCCTCCCGCGCGGCACAGCCACGGGGGGGTTGTGTCTCACACCCCCTGTCCCCGTGGATGTGATCCCCGAGTGTCACCTGCGGCCAGGTGGGTGCTTGTCCTGCCGGGATGTTGCTTTGTGCTCCCTGGGGTGGTGGAAGGAGTGAGGTTGGGATGTGGTTTTGTTCAAGTTCAGGGTTTGGTGGTAAAAGGTTTTTTAGGAGTTCCTGGGCTTGGGGAAACTTGGATGGATCATTTCTGCAGGTGATGGTCACGGTGCCCTGGCTCTGGTGAAAACTTCCCTTGTGAAATGTTCTGATAAAATCCCTTTTTTTATGGTGCTTTTGTGTTTGAAATCCCGTCCTCCAGGTCTGCTGCTGCCTGATCTGGCCATGAGGCAAATTCTGCCTGTAGAATCATGGAATGGTTTGGGTTGGAAGAGACCTCAAAGCTCATCCAGTGCCACACAGGGACACCTTCCACTGTCCCAGGCTGCTCCAAGCCCTGTCCAACCTGTCCTTGGACACTGCCAGGGATCCAGGGGCAGCCACAGCAGCTCTGGGCACTCTGTGCCAGCCCCTTCCCACCTTCCCAGCCAGGAATTCCTTCCCAATCTCCCATCCATCCCTGCCCTCTGGCAGTGGGAAGCCATTCCCTGTGTCTTGTCACTCCAGCCCTTGTCCCCAGTCCCTCTCCAGCTCTCCTGGAGCCCCTTTAGGCCCTGCCAGGGGCTCTGAGCTCTCCCTGGAGCTTCTCCTCTCCAGGTGAACATTCCCAGCTCTCCCAGCCTGGCTCTAGAGCAGAGGAGCTCTGGCTCTCTGATGATTTTTGTGGCCTCTCCTCTCCCATCAGATGGGATGAGGAACCCAAATCCCAAAGCAGACCTTCCCACCTCCCACACATGCTCTGTCACTCCTCATTAACCTGCTCTGCCAGCATTCCCTGCCAGCTTCCAGGACCATGTGAACGCAGTGTCCCCCTGGGAGGACACTGGAACTGAACCCATTATCCTTTTTATTGCAGCTCCACACAGAACAGGGCAGGGAAGGAATCAGGAGGGATCTGGAGCTCCCTGTAGTTGGTGCTGGGCTCCAGTTCACCCCCCAGAGCTGGGGGCTGCTGGGTGTCCCAGGATCTGCAGGATGTGGGAGCTGCCCCTGATCTTTGCTCTTGGAAGGAGACGCTGGCACAGGGATGAGGCTGGGGGAGAGGCAGAGGCCTGGGAAGGGGGAGCTCTGCTCCATCCTCAGCACAGGGATGTGCTCCTGAGGTCTGTCCCTGATTTGGGACCAGCACAAACCTGGTCCCAGCCCAGGGCTGAACAGCTGGAGTGAATTTCTCTCTTTTTGAGCAGGTAACTCCCCAGGGCTGAACACCTGGAGTGAATTTCTCTCTTTTTGAGCAGGTAACTCCTCAGGGCTGAACACCTGGAGTGAATTTCTCTCTTTTTGAGCAGGTAACTCCTCAGGGCACTCAGCCACCACCATAGGTGGCTCCCCATGGTCACAAACCCTCCTGCACAGAGGGGTTTGGAGTTTGGAGCAAAGCTGCTTCCCCAGGCTGCAGCAAGGCCCTGAGGAGCCTCAGAGCTGCTGGAAATGCAGTTGCTGGCAGAGCCCCAGTGACACTCATGTAATGGTTTGGATGCTTCAGTTCCAAACCAGGGAATTCCAGACAGCTGATTGTGGGCAACGTGAGCCAGTGCTGGAGAGGAACCTGCCAGGAGGATGGAAAAGACCTGGGCAGTGACCATGATCCCTTTTCTTTTTAGTGAGTCTCCTTGAGGAGAATGAGAGGTGACAGCACAGCTCCTGCCACCCTGCCAGGTCACAGAACCACAGAATATCCTGAGATATTCTGAGGGAATATCCTCAGGGACCCACAAGGATCGTGGAGTCCAGCCTTTGGCCCTGCACAGACCCCCCAACAATCCCACCCTGGGCATCCCTGGCAGCGCTGTCCAAGCTCTCCTGGAGCTCTGGCAGCCTTGGGAATGTCACCATTCCCTGGGCAGTGCCCAGCACCCTCTGGGGGAAGAACTTTTCCTGAAATCCAACCTAAAGTTCCCCTGGCACAGCCTCAGGAGTCAGGGAAGGGTCTGTGCTGCGGCCTGGGGATGACCCACCTTGCCAGGCAGCTCAGCTATACATGAAAAGGAAATTATTAATCCTTTTGTACCCCTCAGGAAATGTCTGTCCCCCCCATCCTTCCGCTGACAACAACAAACCCTGCACGCATTGTTAATGGCTTATTAAAATTCACTGGGAGCTGCCACTGCAGGCGGCTAAAATTGAGGCTGCTCAGGATGCTAAGCCAAATAATTTAAGTTATTCATGTCTGTGATCATGTAAACAAACTGTCAGACATCCAGATGCAGGGAGAAATATCCATGGACAGTAACAGAGACAGGGCTCGGCACACATTCATTTACTAATCTGATTGTGTGAATGAATTAAGTGGAAGTGTTACAAGTGTATTCCCTGGGCCCGTGTTCTGCTGGATTAAGATGTGATAATTTGGTATCTTGGGTCACTGAGCAAACAGAGACGTGGCTTGGTGATCAATTGAACCAAAGCTGGGTGGACCCAGGCCCTTCTTCTCAAATCCATGGGTCAAAGTGTGGGGAAACATCCTGGTGTCTGGTGTGGGGAGCCAGGAGAAGTGTTAGGGAAGCAGAGTATGGAAATAGAGTATGGAAAAATAAAGGCTTGTGTAGATTTCTCCCTCAGATGTTCCAAGGGCTGGAGCCCCTCTGCTTTGGAGCCAGGCTGGGAGAGCTGGGAATGTTCACCTGGAAAAGGCCCCAGGGAGAGCTCAGAGCCCCTGGCAGGGCCTGAAGGGGCTCCAGGAGAGCTGGAGAGGGACTGGGGACAAGGGCTGGAGGGACAGGACACAGGGAATGGCTTCCCAGTGCCAGAGGGCAGGGATGGATGGGAGATTGGGAAAGAATTCCTGTCTGGGAGGGTGAGCAGGCCCTGGCACAGGGTGCCCAGAGCAGCTGTGGCTGCCCCTGGATCCCTGGAAGTGTCCAAGGCCAGGCTGGAGGGGGCTTGGAGCAACCTGGGATTGTAGAAGTTGTCCCTGCCCATGGCAGGGGGTGGAACTGGATGTTCTTTAAGATCCCTTCCAACCCAAACCTGTGATCCTGTGTAGGATTGTTTTCCATGGAAAACACACATCCCAGATTTCAGGGTGGCAGCTTTGATGTGGCTGACCACCTCTGGTGGTTCCACACAGATCTGTCCCTCCCACATCCAGGTGTGGCTGCAAGGCTCCACATTTATCCCATCCCTGGGCAGGCTGCTCCAGTGATTCATCACCTTCCCTTAAAAATGTGCATCTCATTTCCAGCAGGAATTTTTCTCTGACTGAGCTCCTCTCCTCACCATCGGGTATCATTATGCAGTGTTTTCATTAGATCAAAAAGGTCCCCAGCATTTACCTCTCCCCCCTGGGAACGGCACAGCGGGGTTGCTTTGCCTCTGCATTGTTGGATGATGTGGATGTTAAACTTTCTCTTTTCCCCTGAATTTTCAGGCAGCTCTCAGCCACATTTGGATAAGATCAGAGAAATGGCCACGCTGGTGCACGTGGTTCATGTCTCCTGATGGCTGCTCAAGATCACAGAATTCCAGAGTTGTTTGGGCTGGAAGGGACCTTAAAGTCCATCTCATGGGCAGGGACACCTTCCACTGTCCCAGGCTGCTCCAAGCCTCATCCAACCCGGCCTTGGACACCTCCAGGGATCCAGGGGCAGCCACAGCTTCTCTGGGCACCCTGTGCCAGGGCCTCATCACCCTCCCAGCCAGGAATTCCTTCCCAATACCCCACCTAAGGCTGCCCTCTGGCAGTGGAAGCCATTCCCTGTGTCCTGTCATTCCAAGCCCTTGTCAAAGGTCTCTCTCAATCTTCCTTTTAGGCTCCCTGCAGGTACCTGAAGACTGTGATTAGGTCACCCTTAAGCCACCTTTTTTCCAGGCAGAACAATCCCAGTTGTCCCAGCCTTTCCTCACAGCAGAGCTGCTCCTTCCCTCTATCAGGATGATGCTGTCACAGCAGGACAAGATCTTTGATTTATTCCCAGGTGTTCTCCCAGCACCTGTGTGTTTCCTCACCTGTATGTGGTTGGGGCAATCTCCAGAATTCTCCCTTCCATGCCCTGTCTCTCCAGCTTTGGCTTTCCCAAAGGTCTTTGGAGGGGATTTCCCCAGTTTGCTCCACATTGCCCAGAGGCTCTGGAACACTCAGGGCACCAGTGAGGAGCTGTCTCAGCCATGGCCTCTCCTCACACAGGGACTCCACACGTCACACTGCGGCCCGGGCTCAGCATTCCAGCAGTGGCTGGGATCCCAGATTTCCTCAAAGGCTCTTCCTGGCATTGCTGCATTGCCTCTTGGCAGCTTGAATCCAGCCCTGCTTCCCAATCCCGCCTGGCTGCTGGTGGGGAGAGTGGATGGGACGTGGATGAGCTCATCCTGGTGTGTGGAGAGGTGGAGGGGATGGAGATGGACACTGGGATCTGTCACAGCACTGGAGAGCTGTCTGGAGTGACAGTGGCTGTGCCCCTCTGTCAGGGCACCCAGAGGCTCCTGCAGCACCAGGATAAGGACACAGCATCTCCAGGTCATTCCTGCTCATTGGGTTTGGACAGCCCCACATCCCATCTAAAGCATTAAATCTCCCAGGCTGTGCTTTTCCAGGGCTGGCCCTGCTTCCCACTGGTGCTGCTTCCACAGGAGTGAGCCTGGCTCTGCCCCAGCTCCAGAGGGACACGGTCCTTCTCAGCACTGGGTTGGACATGGAATAAAATGTCTGTGTGCTCCAGTGCCACTGGGTTTGGGAAGCTCCTGCCAGCTGCCAGCTGCCCTGTTCAGGGTTTTGGCTCTTCTTGCTGGCCTCTGGCCACAAGAGAACAGGAAGAGTGATCCTGAGTGATCCCAGGTGGGAACCAGCACTGAGCTCCCTCCTGCCTCCCTGGGAACTGGGATCAGCTCTGGGTTGGAAAAATGGTCTGAGATCATTGATTCCAAGTGGTATTCCAGCACTGCCAAGGCCACACTAAACCACGTCCTCAAGTGCCACATCCACACAGCTTTTAAATCCCTCCCACTACCCTGGGCTGGACAACTTTTCCCATGAAGAAATTTCCTCTAATATCCAATATTAAACCCTCCCCTGGTGCAACTTGAGGCCATTTCCTCTTCTGCTATGTATTTCTCTTCACCAGTCCCAAATCCAACCAGGCTGGACAACCCTTCCCATGAAGAAATTTTCCCTAATATCCAATATTTAAACCTCCCCTGGTGCAACTTGAGGCCATTTCCTCTTCTGCTATGTATTTCTCTTCACCAGTCCCAAATCCAACCAGGCACCTTCATTTCCAATGGCATTTTGTCTTTGTGTGGCATACTGGCACTGCTGGAAGGATTTCAGTCACAACCAACCAGAAAGGCAACCTTGGGATTGCAGCTGCATTTTCCTTCTCACTCGGGCTTTGCATTTTGTTCTGTGAGTTTTTTTAAAGCCTGACATTTCCCTATGTGACTAAAGAACCTGAAAAACAAAAGGGGGAGGAGATGGCACAGGCAGAGCTGTGCTGTTGATCAAACCACGATGACAAAGCCCTGCTGAAGCCCCAGCTGGAGTTGTTGTTGTTCCAAACGTGTCCTAAAATTGCCTTCACCTCTTTTCCACCAGCCAGGAGCAGATTTTTGGCACCGGCTCAGCCGAAATCTCCAAAATCAGGAAGCTCAGAGGAGCTCGGCTCTGATCCCACCTGTGCTGCTGACACACACCTTTGGTACCCATCCTTCCCCTGCTCCTTCTCCCACCATCATTCCTGTGGGCTGGAGAGCTCTGCACTCCCAGCATGGGGCACAGCCCTTCCCTGAGCAGCTCTCCAGCCACACACTGGGAAGTGCCTGTCACACAGCCAGGACAGGGAGGGAGCTTGTCCCAGCTGTGCCTGGGAATTCCATCACAGCTGGGACAAGCTCCTGGAATTCCTCTGACCACTTTAGAGTCTCTTCCCCACCCTCTTTTTGGAGCAGAAGCTGCCTGGGAATGCCATCACAGCTGGGACAAGCTCCTGGAATTCCTCTGACCACTTTAGAGTCTCTTCCCCACCCTCTTTTTGGAGCAGAAGCTGCCTGGGAGTGCCATCACAGCTGGGACAAGCTCCTGGAAGTCCCCTGCCCACTTTAGACCCTCTCCCCTGCCCTCATTTTGGAGCAGAAGCAGAATATTTGGAGCCAGTGTCCTCCTGAATCTCACACACACCAGCTCTCCCTCTCCTGACTTGGCTTTCCACCACAGGGATCCGCAGAGCTGCCATTCACTGCCACTTGTCTCATCTCCAAAAGCACAAGGACAATCAGCATAATGACTTGGTTTGCAGTGGAAATCCAATTACTGCGGGAAGTGTTTCATTAGGGTGGATTTTCTCTGCAGGGAGCCTGCCTGCGGAATAACAGGATGGGGATGGAGGGGCTGGCACTGCCAGCACAGGCCACCAGCCCCCTGGGAAGGTGAGGGTGACAAGGTGACAAAGCAGGGTGTCACACCTCGGGCACGGCACTGAGCTCTCAGCCCTCCTGTGACCTGAGCTGTTCCCACAGCTGTGTCCCAGCTGTCTCCTCTCCCCTTCTCATTCCGGAGATCTCCAGCTTTGATCCATCTAACCCTGAACTCTGGCAGTGGGAAAACATTCCTCCTTATCCTGGCATTCCAGCCCCTTGTCCCAAGTCTCTCTCCAGCTCCCTTGGAGTCCATTTAGGCACTGGAAGGGGCTCCAAGGTCATAGAATCATAGAATCGTAGAATTATAGAATCATAGAATTATAGAATTATAGAACCATAGGATCATAGGATCATGGAATGGTTTGATTTAGAAGGGACCATAAAGGTCATTTTGTTCCAATCCTCTGCCATTTGCAGGGACACCTTCCACTGTCCCAGGCTGCTCCAAGCCCTGTCCAGTCTGACCTTCGACACTTCCAGGGATGAGACAGCCACAGCTTCTCTGAGCAACTGTGCCAGGGCCTCGTCATCCTCACAGGGAAGAATTCCTTTCCAATATCCAACCTAAATCTACCTTTTTCCACCTTAAAACCATCCCCCTGCCATCTCACACCTGCCTAAGGCCAGGCTGGATGGGGTTTGGAGCAAACTGATCCAGTGGAAGGTGTCCCTGCCCATGGCAGGGGGTGGAATGAGAGGGATTTTAAGGTCTCCATGATTTTATGATTCTCTAATCCTATTCTGAATGTGGTGAAATCAACACCTTCAAAGTGTTCAGGAGTTACTGATCTGCACGAAATTGCTGCTGCAGCCCCACAAACCCTGGATGAGTAAGACTTGGGAGTGATTAAACCTGACTTATCTCACTGGAGCTGGCAGACAGGCGAGGAGGAGATGCTGCTGCAGAAGAGGCAGCGTGAGCCACGTCTGTGCAGGAGGTGCTGGATTCCTGGGACTGCTCAGGCACAGAGAGGGAAGGGGAGTGATGGGTTTTGCTAAAGAGCAGAGTTCAGCTGCATGGCAGCGCCAGTTCCTCTCCCTGCCATCGCTGCCTTGTGTTATGTACCCAGAAAATGAACCCCTTTCTCCTGGGGAGGATTTTATTGCCTGTTTGTTTGCCTGTCTGGAGGTTCAGTTTGATCCCAAAAGCACACGGGGTTGCTGCTGATGTGAGGAAAAGCAGAAATACATGGAAATGAGAGGCAAGCCTGAGTGCTAGGAAAACCTGCTGCTTTATGGACCCATTCTATCAAAATTCATCCTGGCTCTAGCTTCCAATTTAGATGTTTGAGAGAAACCTCTGGGTTCCACTTTTCCTGTGTTTGATGTTTGACCTTCAGACTCTCTCCCATCATTTCCATCTCCTGTTCCTGTGGGGCAGGAGCCCTACACTCACCATGCTGGAATATCGTGTCCACCTCTGGGGCCCCAGCACAGGGAAGACTGGGATCTGTTGGAGGAAGCCCAGAAGAGGCATTGGAGATACTCCAAGGGCTGCAGCTCCTCTGACAGGCTGGGAGAGCTGGGAATGTTCACCTGGAGAAGAGAAGGCCCCAGGGAGAGCTCAGAGACCCTGGCAGGGCCTGAAGGGGCTCCAGGAGAGCTGGAGAGGGACTGGGGACAAGGGATGGAGGGACAGGACACAGGGAATGGCTTCCCACTGCCAGAGGGCAGGGATGGATGGGAGATTGGGAAGGAATTCCTGGCTGTGAGGGTGGGGAGGCCCTGGCACAGGGTGCCCAGAGCAGCTGTGGATGCCCCTGGATCCCTGGAAGTGTCCAAGGCCAGGCTGGACAGGGCTTGGAGCAGCAGCAGTGAAAGGTGTCCCGTGCCATGGCAGGGGGCTGGACAAGATGATCTGTAAAGTCCCTTCCAACCCAAACCAGTCAATGGCTTTATGATTTCAGATGTCCCCCAAGCTTTTCCTTTGCCAGCCCCTCCCATCACTTCTCAAACTCTGCAGCAGATTTGGGATTGCCACCTCCAGGTCAGCAGGCCCAGGCTGGAGCAGACTCCTGGCACAGAAGCCTCTCCACTAATGCTGGGTTCTGGGTTGGTTTCTCAATGACATTTCAAGGCAGAGGCAGGTAGGGATGGTGGGTGAAGGAACATTTTGCATAAGCCCACACAGCAGTCACAGTGTGGGCAGCTCGTTCAGGGCTCTTCCCAGCAGGAACGTGGATAAATGTGCCAGAGAGAACCCCCTCTGAGGAACAGGGGACAGAGCTCTTATTACAGAGTCACTGACTCAGTTATGAAAGCAGATTAAAGTGACTCTGTTTTTATTGTGAAGAGGTGAATAAATCCATATTTTGTCGGTGAAAATAGGTTTCCATTTAAATTTACAGAGGGCATAAAGCTCAGGCAGCTCCTCTCTGCAGGTAGCTCAGTGTAACCCCCTCAGGCCTTCAGTGACAGCAGCAGAGGAAGGGACAGTGTGACAAAAACATCCCTCCTGTGAGGGAGCCAGCACGTCCATCCTTATCACAGCTGGTGCCTCACAGCTCCCTGGGGCCTGGGACTGCCATCCCCACGGCGTCAAAGGAAATATTAGCTGTAAAAATAGCAGGAGAAGTTTTTAGCAAAGCTCACAAGCTGTCTGGCAGAACAAGTGTGGCAAATGCACGCCCACTGGATAAAGGCAAAGTCACGTGGCCAGGAAAAACAAATGTAAACAATAAAGGCCAGAGTGAAATCTAAATTCTTCCAGTCTCAGGGAGTTTGGATGTCAAGGGGTTTTTTTGGGGTCCAAGCAAGCTCCTGCCATCCTAATCCCAGCCCAGGAGAGCGAATATCCATCCATTAGCACCAGCCAAAAATGGGGCTACTCACAGCAGGCCTTTCCAGGGAGAAAAGTGGGGGAGAATTTTCCATGGAAAATCATGGTGTGCTGTTCATCCCCTTGTGAGCCTGACTCAGAGCCCACCGGTGTCAGTGAGGAGATATTTGGCTGGACATGCTGGTTCCTTCTGGAAGAACAGTTTTGTTCTCTTGCCACGCTGCCACTGTGCTTCTCTTTCTGCTGGAAAAGAGTCACAAGGAGAAATGTTCCCTTGTGCTCCAAGCCTAAGACTTTGGAAGCTCTGTGTGCCTTGCTGGCCTCACCAGGGTCAGGAGTGTCATTCTCTGCCTCCTTAGAAGCTCCAGAGCTGTTTCTGTGCTGCTCTGTTGGATTCTTTGAAGCTGAGCTCTCCATTTGGGTTGTCTTGTTTAAAGGAAAAAAAAACAAAACCCAACCAATTTGATTTAAAATCCCTTTTTAAAATGAGGCAGCAGAGGGTTTTCTGCCAGCAGCCAGCCAGCCTGGCTCTTTTTGAGGGCACAAACCCTTCCAGGGTTTTTATTTGTGGCATTTCCTGGCACTGTGGGTTTGATCCCAGCAGTGAGGACATGGCTAGAAAGAGGTTGGCACAGAAGTAAATTGAATAGGGATGTAAAGAAAAGGAGGAGTGAGGTGATTCCCCATGAGGAGCACCTGGATGCCTGGGGATATGTGGAAAACCAGCCTATCCCTCTCTCCCCTTGTGACCTCAATATCCAGCAAAATAAACTAATCTAATCTAATCTGATCTAATAATCCAACAGAATCTTCCAGAAGGTCATGACCTGCCTCTCATCAGCATTAGCTGATACAGTGAAGTAAAGGGCCTGCTACAGATTAAGTCATCTGAAAGAATTATTTTCTGCTTCAAAAACAACATCACTTCCTTCCCAGCTTCCCAGAAAAATCCCTCCAGCCTCAGGGACTGCAGTGAACACACAGGTTGGATCTTTTCTGCCTGCACAAGGTTGGGACTGGTCTGCAGGTGCCTGGGAATGCATCCACATGGAGCACTGCCCACAGTGAGAACTTTCTGGTTCTTTTTCCAGCTTCTCAGGCTTTTCCATGGTGACAGGGAAGGTGTGCTGACATCTCCCCGCCTCATGGATTTTTAAGGATAGAAACTGGACATAACTGGAGTTAAACATAGCTTATTTTTGGTCTTGTGCTTGTATGGTCTGCTGGAGCTCCTAAATCAGCACAAAAATACCTTCCCAGACCTTGCTCCTGCAAAAGTGACATTTTACAAGGAAACAGTTTTAATATCGTTTCCCTCTCCATGTCTTTGGCCACCCTCAGGCACATTCCTGTGCTGGCCTCAGGGCAACAGGTTTCTTGTCACTAAAACACAGCAAAATGGGTTTCAATGTTTGCTGTCTCCCAGAAACAAGAGCAACTTTCAGGCTGCTGCAGAGGGATGGAAAACCAGCAGGTCAGAAGGGACTGACATCTGGACAAAGAAGGATTTGGAGGGCAGGAAGTGGTCATTTTGATCTGGCTCTGCAGGTGGGTGTGTGAGAGGATCCTTGGTCACGTTCTTTGCCCTGCACTCTTGGTTTGTTCATATTTTGCAGCAAAATCTGCAGAGGAAATGCCAACACCTCAATTTCTGGCTGCCCAACATTTCCCACTGTGAGCCACTGCTTCCAGTCTCTTCTCATCTCCCTGAGCTGAAATCTCGCCCGCTGACGTATTCCAGGCTGCCTCAGAACAAATATTCTGGAAGGTTTCTGCCAAAATCAGTTCAGCAGTTGGAGCTGGGGAAGGAGGAGGTTTGCCTCATGCAATGCTAATTCTCCCCTGGGGTTCTCTGAGGTTGTATCACTCTTCTTTGATTTTGATTAAAACCTGGAAATTTGGTGGCTTGGCTCTTTCCTTTTCCTGTGGCTGCAGGTGGGATGGTGGGAAAAGTGGGATTAAGGTCCTGTGATCTGAACAGCAGCTGGAAAACGAAGTGGTTTTATGAAGCTGAACTCAGCTTTTGCCTCTGGTGGGACAGAAATATTGTTTGTGAGGAGCTGGAACAACAAAGCGACGGATCAGCCCCTGGGAAAATGAGTAATTCCATATCCAGCACAGGGAAGGAGGTCAGCAGCACACAGGGGAGGGGGCTGAGGGGGAATTTGCTTTTTAAATACATGAATATTTAACTCCCTTGGGAAGGGAATTCCTCCTGTTCACAGAGTCAGGCAGAGGTCTGAAGGAAAATAAGGACATCCCCTTGCTAATTATTTTTAAGGTGTGGTACATGTGCTGTGAGGGGAGAGGATGGCAGGATGCTGGGAGAGAAGTCAGGAGATGGGATGGGGGCTGGGAAAAGAGGGTTTGGAAAGAGAGGGCAGCAGAGGGACAGCTACTGGCACTGGGTCAGTTCTTAGCTTCTCCTCCCTAAAGTGCCAAACGTGGAATTAGAGGAAGATTTGAGGAGTCCAAGGTGTTAGAAAAGAGAGCAGAGGGGTTCATGCAGGAGAAGCAATGAGAGCTGCCCAGCTCAGCCACCAGTCCTGGACACAGTGACAGGATGGGAGCCTTGACCCCACATGTATGTCCCAAATCCCAAATCCTACCTGGATACCCCCAGAGATGTCCCCAGCCCCAAAAGGCAAAGCAGAAGGGGAAGCTGAAGCCAACCAGGGCTGCAAGGTGGCCTTGCAGAATGAGGGATGAATCCTCAGGGGAGCAGAATCTCTTTGAGACAGCATTTGATATGGAAAAAGAGATAAAAACTACTTTGGAACAGAGCACAGAAGAGTTAAAGCTAATGAATGAGACAATATTAATTGTCTGAAGCACAATCTGCTTGACTTCTGGTTTACAAAGATCTCTCCCTACTTTAGTTCCCATGGTAACTCCTGTGCAGAGCCACACTTCTCCTAATCATCTCCATAGAGTTTAAAGCAATTTTGTAATCCAATCAAATGGGAATGTTTGGGCATTGAGGAAACTGCTGCCTAACGAGCACACAGTGACGGGGAGAGGCCACACTCACAATTACGACCCCAGAGAGACACTTAATTACTGAATAATTAGCGGTTACTGGGGTTTCATAGCTCAGAGAGGATTGTGAGGATAATCCTGAGGTCTTCCAAGTGGTTTTCCAAAGTGGAAAAGCAGCAAACTGATGGTGTAAAGGCAGAGCTGAGGATGGGAAACTCTCTGCTCCCAAAATCCTGAAGCCTTGAACACCGTGAGCCCTGTGAAGATTCCTGCAGTGGAGCAGAAGGAATGTTGGATGGGAATTTGCTTTCCAGGAGGTGTTTTTCCAAGCAGGAGGAGGGGATTCTGTTAATCCTTCCCAGACATGGACAGTGGGGAATGTTCACATGCACCAAGCCCAGTGTGGCTCCTGGGAAGTCACTGGCACCTCTGGGGGTTTCTGTCCAGGATGAATTATTTCCTGTGAAATACAGGATTTTTTTCCTGTGAGGAAAAAGCATTCATGTGGATAGAGTTCCTGGAATGAAATCCTGAGCCACAGAGAAATAATTATGTCTTGACTTCTATTTTTTTAATGCTGATGCCCAGAAAACTGCTCTGAGTGGAATTCTGAATGCCAACTTTCCCAAAAGGATCAAGCCAGGAAACAGCTCACTCTAGCTGGACAACTCATGTAATCCACAGACATTTGGTATTTTTATAACCCCAACCTTGCTCAAATTGTGGTTGTGTGTTGGTGTGACCACAAAATCCCCTTCACCTTAGCAAAACCACCTCGAAAAAATTAGCCAGGATGAGTTTTTCTTCCTGCAGCACTACAAAATGCAGCTCCAGGCCTGGCTGGGAATTTTTGGGACAGCCTGGTTTCACCTTGGGCTTTAGGACAATGACTTCATGTCTCCTGCCTCACATGATCACACTCAGGAAAGCTCTCTGCATAATCTCTTGGCATTTCAGAAATGCAGGAGCTGCAAATGAGGTCAGGGCTCTGATGCTGTACCTGATCCAGGGACTGCAGAGCTTGGAATCATCACCTGGCCAAGCCTCTGCTCTCTTCCAGTGGTCCTTCAAAAGGTCAGCCCCAGGCAGGCGAGTGCTGGGCTCCTGCAGCTCCTTCAGCTGGTTTAGAGTTCAGCTCATCCTCAGGACAGGTAAAGCTGCTTAAAAAATAGAGGGAAAAAAGACAAAATGAGGAAAAATAGAACTGCTTCAATTTGTTCCAATTTAAAATATAAATGCATCAACATTCTGCAAAAAAAGAAACCCAGTAAGTCAGTTTGTTTGCAATTTTTTAAAGTGGTTTTGAGCACTTACAGAATGTGAGTTTGTAGGATTTGTTCATCTTTCCAGCTTTAGCTTTGGGGATAACATTGAGGTATTCGAGTATTTTTATTTTTATTTTCAGCTCAAAAGAAAGCAAAGCCCAAAGGGAGCTGACTCTCCATTTCCACTCCTACCTGCAGCACCTGATTTTATGAGGCACAGACATCATCAAGAAAAGATGATTTCTTGATGACACAGGCCTCTCTTATTTCATCATCCTTCATCCTGTATCAAACCCCAACATCTCTGGGGACAGGAGAATTTATCCCAGAATGGTTTGGGTTGGAAACACCTCAAAGTCCACCTTGTTCTAACCCCCTGCCATGGGCAGGGACACCTTCCACTAAACCAGGTTAAGATTTTTGTAATTTTCTCTCTGCCAAACAATTATCTGGGCTTGTGCTTCTTCCTGTGCATCACTAGTGCTCACTCTAAATGGACAATTCATTTCATGAAACTTAAAGACTCTTTGGTGGTGGTATTTTTGTAGCCTCAACCTCGATCAATTTGTGGTTGTGTGTTGGTGGGAAGGTTTAAACTGACCAGAAAATCCCCTTTACCTTAGGAAAACAACCTAAACCACGAATTCTTGGATAAGGAAAAAGCCTTGAAAGGTGATGGGGTGTCCCCAGCAGGAAAATACAGATAATTTCTAACCAAAAAGGATTTTTTTCCTTCACTCTTTCCCTTTAGAAGCAGCCTCAACTCTGCCTCTGTGTGGCAGCACTGAAAAAGGACATGGAAAAAAGAATGAAAGATGTGTTTCTGTCTTAAGGTCACTTGGTTATTAACTCTCTTTATCCTGCTGTGAACCTTGAAAGATGAGGCAGATATTTCTCCTGTCAGCTTGGGAGGACTGAGGGGAACAGGGCTGGAGGAAGATTCCTCAAAGATAAGGTTAAGGCTTTCTTGTTCTCAAAACTTTACAAAGAAACAAGACAGTGTCAGTGTAACACTAAAAACAGAGATAAAAGTAATTCAGAGCACTCATTACACTTGAAATAATTCCTGGGACCAAGCAGGGGAGGTATGAAGTCATAATTTTCAGGGTCATTCAAGCTGTTCCCATAGGGAGCTCGGTGTGCTTTGAAGAAATCTTTTTATTCACAGTGGTAAATTTATTTACACATGGTTACACAACACGTTTTTATGCACTTATTCCTCAGCATATCTCAAATTATCAGGGATAATCACAGAATGCACAGAACTGTTTAGCTTGGAAAAGACCTTCAGGATCATTGGGTCCAGTTGTTACCCAGAGACAGCTCTCTGCATTTCACCTGATTGCTGATGCAGAATGGAATATTCATGGATTATCAATAACAAATTTCAAAAATCCAATTATGCCTAAAACAGCAGTCAGCAGAGTGCTGCAAGCAGTGATTTATCCCTGAGTGCTGAATCAATGAATAAAAAGTCCTTAACAATGTCTGTTCTCCTACAGACAGGAACATACACGTTGTACTATAGAAAAGTTGGCAAAATAAGAGGTTTTTTTTAAAAAAAACCCAAACGCTGATTTATTATTTTTTTTCCTGCTCTGTTCAATGACTGCCAAGGCTCTGAACTGTGGGATATGAAATTATGGCAAAGGGACAGGCAAAGAAATTATCCAGGCAGGAAAGGGAAGGTGACATTATCACAGGAGCTGGAGAAAAGTTTGTGTTAAAGAAAGTATGTGCATAAGGAAAAAGAGGTTTCTTCCCTGGAAATGCTTCAAGTGGTGAAAGACAGGAGTGAGTTGATGTGGGATTTGTTAGCACTGACCTTCTCCCTGACTTCTGCTTGAGAATTAAGCACTCAGATGCTGTTACTTTCTGCCAAAAGTAAAGATCATAGAATCTTGGCATGGTTTTGGTTGGAAGGGGCCTCAAAACACACCCAGTTCCACTCCCTGCTATGGGCAGGGACAATTCCTGCTATCTCAGGTTCTCCAATCCCCATCCAACCTGGTCTTGGACATGTCCAGGGGTCCAGGGGCAGCCACAGCTTCTCTAGGCAGCAGCAGGGGGAAGCTGTGGCTGCTCTTTATCCCAGACACACAGGTTGGATGGAGAGCGGGCTGAGAGCAGCAGAAAGATTGGGGGTGATGGTTAATAAAAAATTCAACATAAGCCAGCAGCGTGTGCTCCCAGCCCATAAACCAATGGCCCCTAAATTTGGGAAGGACATTGAGGGGCTGGAGAGTGTGCAGAGAATGGAGCTGGGGAAGGGTCTGGAGCACCAGGAGAGGCTGAGGGAGTTGGGAAAGGGGCTCAGCCTGGAGAAAAGGAGGCTCAGGGGGAACCTTGTGGCTCTGCACAACTCCCTGACAGGAGGGGACAGCCGGGGGAGGTTCTGCTCACAGGGACACAGGGACAGGACAAGGGGAAAGGGCCTCAGGTTGTGCCAGAGAGGGTTTAGGTTTGGTATGAGGAAGAATTTGTTCGCAGGGAGGGTTGTCAAGCATTAGAAGGGGCTGATGAGGGAATGGTGGAATCCTCATCCCTGGAGGTGTCCAAGGTGTCCAAGTGCTCCGGGCTGGGTGACAAGCACAGCTCGGACTCAATGACCTCGAAGACCTTTTCCAGCCTCAATGACTCTGTGATAAGCAGTAATGGCTGCAAATTGAAAGAAGGGAAATTTAGGATATGCGGAAGAATCCTTCCCCTGTGAGCGCGGTGAGGTCCTGGCACAGCTTGCCCAACCAGCCGTGCCTGCCTCATCCCTAAAACCGTCCAAAGCCAGGCTGGACGAGTCTTGGAGCACCCCGCTCTAGGCGTGAGGGCGGAACAACCCGGGATTTAAAATCCCTCCCAATCCCAACCATTCCAAGGATTCCCCGATCCCGCCTCCCCGCGCTGCCCTCAGGGCGGGCCCGGCCCGGCCGTGACGCGGCGGGGAGGCGGAAAAGGGCGGGCCAAGATGGCGGCGCCGCTGAGGGCTCCGCTCTGCGCTCTGCTGTGCCTGGCGCTGGCCGCCGCCGCCCGCGGCAGGCCCAGCCCCGTGAAGGTGCTGTCGGACGGCATGTGGCGGGAGCTGCTGCAAGACGAGTGGATGGTGGAGTTGTGAGTGGGGAGCGGCGCGCTGGGGCTGCCGGAGGGGGGGTTTGTGTGTGGGGTGTGTGGTGACAGCGCTGTGCTGCTCCTACAGCTACGCGCCCTGGTGTCCCGCCTGCGAGAACCTGCAGCCCGAGTGGGAGAAGTTCGCCGAGTGGGGAGAGGACCTGGGGGTGAACGTGGCCAAAGTGGATGTGACGGAGCAGCCGGGTGAGAGGGGCTGGAAGGGGCTCCTGAACCCCCCGGGGTTTGGGGAGCTGAGGGGTTTGGGGGTGCTGATCTCCAGTGGGTGCTTATGGGAGGCAAACAAAATTAATAAAGGTAATAAAAGTGCTTTACTCATCTCTACCAAACACACATTGCTGTGTGACTAAACGCCCTAATCTTGCTTAATAGAATGCCAGAAGGTTTTCTTGGGAGGGACCTTGAAGATCATCCCATTCTACCCTCTACCACAACTTCTACTGTCCCAGGGTGCTCCAAGCCCTGTCCAACCTGCCCTTGGACACTTCCAGGGATCCAGGGGCAGCCACAGCTTCTCTGGGAACCTGTGCCAGGTTTCACCCAGGAACCTCCAGCTCTCCTCACAGGGAGGAGACTGTCAGATAACAGATAAAATAAATATAATTAAATTTATAAAACAAATAAAATGGATAGACTATAACAGATCAAAGATAAAAGTTTTTCTCCAGAGCATGATTTCAAGATTTTTAGCCCTACTTTTTAAGCAAAAACCAAGGTTTCAGCCTTGCTATTCCAGTCCCTCCTTTGGTTGGTAGAAGGGAATGCAAACAATCTGCTCTCCCTCTCCTGAAACTCTTTTGTCAGTGTGGGATTTGTAAACCTGTCCTTTGCCATGCTGATCTCTTTCTCCAGAGTCACTCTACTTTTGAAACTTGCCTCACCTGGATTATTTTCTTCAGGGTTTCTGGAGGCTGCAGATCATGTGTGCAAAGGAGAGTGTCTCCCTCTGAAGAGCTACAGCCAAAACACTCCAACAGAGCAGTTATCCCTGGATATCTCATTTTCCCCATGGATAAACTTCCTTGCTTTTGGTCCAGGGACTTTTTTTTTTAGTGTGTGCTGCTTTGACATGCACAACGTTGTGTTGGATTACTTTAAAAGATTGATACCTAAGCCTGCTGTTGTATTTTGGGGTGTTAAAACATTTCTTGCCTATTTTTTTCCCATAAAAATACTCAAAACACTCTCAAAATAACTTTTCCTACAGGGTTAAGTGGACGATTTATCATCACAGCCCTCCCTACCATCTATCAGTAAGTATGCAGGGTTTTTTGGGCTGAGAATGGGCATTTTTTTCCTCTTTTTTGGGGGACAAATAAATGAGATTTATTATGCTCTTTAATAATAGGAGCTGCTTTTCACTGACACAGCCACTGTCTCACCCTCTGTGACCTTGTGCTGCTGGATGATTTCTTTTCCTTTCCCTTCAGGCCTTATTTATTCTGCCTTTTCATGGGTGTTTCTGTTTTGCAATCGTTTCTCTCTAGGTTGATCTTCAGTGCAGGTGTGTGGCAAGGGCTTTAGGAAGATCATTATCTATCTTTTTCTTTTTTTTCTTTTTATGGAATCACAGCCTAAAGCTAGCCAAGGTATTCGTGGAGGCAGTGTTCTGGAAATAACTTGGAGTTAGTCCAGGTGTTTGGAAAATATTTTTTAGAGGCAATATCAGCTAAAAAAATTAAATCTGAAAAAGTGGATTTGTGAAAATAGACAAGGTGATGGGAGGGGATTTGTTGGATGGAAACAAATGCTGCACTTGGTGTTGTATCTTATAAAATAAAGGATTTTGTTGGTGGTGTTGTTGTTTTACAGCTGCAAAGATGGAGAGTTCAGGAGATACCAGGGAGCAAGGACTAAAGCTGCCTTCATTAACTTCATCAGTGATGAGGAATGGAAATCCATTGAGCCAGTGTCCTCCTGGTTTGGTCCTTCCTCTTTCCTGTAAGTTTTGGGGTTGGTTTTTGGAAGAATTTATTATCAGATGTCCTGAGGTGTGTCCAGCTCTGTGTGGGCAGGAGCTGGGTGGGTGGGTGGGTATCCTAATTCTTCCTCAGCTGCTGGGAGGGTTGTCACCACAGCAGAGGTGACCTGAGCATTGTCACCACAGCAGAGGTGACCTGAGCATTGTCACCACAGCAGGGATGTCCCCAGCAAGATTTATTTTAATGCCTGAAGAAGTTTTTGGTGACTGCATTATTTCCTAAACTCTTGTAGGCACCTTGCTGACCCTTGAAGTTTGGTTTCTATAGCACTGAGGTGGTTGTGCCCTGATAAATCCTAGGAATTTTCTTCCTCTGTCTGGAGGGTTCTACAAGGAAATCAGAGGGATTCTCCATCAGGGAATGGGTTCAAACTGTCAGGAGGGAAATTTAGGTTTGATATATGGAAGGAATTCCTGGCTGTGAGGGTGGTTCTCTCACAAAGTATTATCCCACACTAAGGAATGTGTGAAACTGGGTATTAACATAGCATTAACAAATTCTCTATTATTTTCAGACACCAAACTTGAGTGTCTGAAGATCTCTCAGCTCTTACAACCTGATTTTTCTTTTAGTTTTTAATTAAAATTTAATTAATTTTAATTCTCTTATTTTTTTTGTTTTAATACAACCTCCTGATGCTTCTTAATATCTTGACTGGAGTTCCAGCTGGCTTCTCACATTGGTCCAGACAGAAAATTAAGTTGAAATTCAGATCTAAGTTAAAGAAATTTGGGAATTTACAGCTGTCCATGTATGAGCTGAGGTTGTTTCACACAGGTTTGAGGTGATTTTAAAATGTTCTCAGCTCCTCTCCTCTGCTTTGTTTCAGGATGAGCAGCATGTCAGCGTTGTTCAAGCTGTCCATGTGGATCAGGGTATTTGCTTACATCTCCATTTCATTTTATCCATTTTATTCTCAGTATGAAACTCAGCTCTTGCTGAAATGATTCTCTTGTCTTTTATTCCAGCATGGCCATGGCTATTTAACAGAAAACCTCGGAATACCAGTCTGGGGCTCCTATGCAATTTTTGGATTGGCAACTCTGTTCTTAGGAATGGTCCTGGGACTGGTAAGTGAAATCCTTGGGGGCTGATTGTGACTTTGTTACACTCGTGCTGCCTCCACCTCAGTTTTGGGGTGGCTTTTGGGGTACCCTGAGCTGGAACACAGGGATGGGGAGAACAGGATGGAGCCCCCATAATCCAAGGGGAAATGGTCACACCAAGTGTGGGGCTGGATGGGATCCACCCCATGGGGGTAAAGGGTTAGACTTGGTCTTAAAAATCTTTTCCAGCCTAAATATTTGGGAGTTTCACCTTGGGTTTCTTTGGTTTCAGATGATGGTGTTCTTGGCAGACTGCATCTGTCCCTCCAAAAGGCACAGACCACCACAGCTCCAGCCTCAGTCAAGTAAGCCCACAGCAAACTCCTAATTCAGTGAAGCTGTTTGGTAAATCTCATTTATTGAACATATGAAAAGAAATCCTGCTGTCTGCAGGATGTGACATGGTGTGTAGAATTTGGCATTTGGGGTTGATGCCTTGCCTTTAGGGTTTATAGTGGGTTGGGATTTTCTGCTTAGTAAAGCTGGGGTATTTTTAAAACTGATTTTAGGGATAGAAAAAAAAATTTGAGAGCATTTTCATACCTGCAAGACATAAAATTCCACATGGGCAGGGAGAGAAAATTGAGTGGAGCTCTCAGTGTTGCTTTGCTTGCCTGTGATAAAAAAGTGGCTTTTACTTGGGAATGGTATTTAATTGTGTATTTTTCCTTTCTCCTTGAGGGAAACAAGGCCCAGAGTCAGCTCATCTGCTGAAAAATAAATATGAAGAGCAAGAAGCAGATGAGGGAGATATCTCAGATGATGAAGCAGAGGGGAAGGAGGGGAGCAGGAGAGACTCCTCACCCAGTGGTGTCCGGCAGCGTGTGCCCAGTGCTGCTCCCCTGGAGAAATCTTAGCTGCATTTGCATCAGCATTAGTGCTTGGGTCAGCCACTCAAAGGGAGATCAATGTCAAATCCTTCAGCTTGAAGAGAAGAACGACTCCTGGCTTGGTAATGTTGCTGCAATTCATCAATTCGGAGGAAGTAATAATTAAAAAATTAATAATAATAATTAGGAAAAGCATCAGGTATTCCAAAGGAAAGCTTGCAAGCGGCTGGAACTTCTCCTGCCTGTGTGCAGAGAGGTTCCAAGGAATAGTTGCTGTGGCTTCTGGAATGATTTTGTTCCCTAGGGATTATTTGGAAGAGAATGTAAACCAGAGTCATTCTTGCATTAGGGAGCATTAGCAAGGAAAATGCACTCACCTGGTTGTTGGTGAAACCTCCCAAAAGGCTTCCCTGCTCTTATACTGATTTTCAGTATAAACCTCTCTAGCTGTGCCCTGAAGAAACGCTGAGGGGGAAAGTTCCTTTAGCTGTGGAACTAAAATTCCTTTAATTTAGGCTTTTTACATGACAAAAACTGCTTTTTTTTGCTGTGACAATGAGTGCTACAAACCCCCCCAACCTTTTTCTCTTACAAAGAGCTGATGGAACTGAGCACAAGCACTCTGCAGTGGGATCCTCTGGCTGACCAGAAACCTGCTGCTTGCATCGATTTCTTCCAGAAAAGGCTGTAGAAAACTCTCTGAGCTTCTTGGCAAAGTAGTTTTTTTTCCTCTAGGAACAAGTGACAAGCAGCACCTTGAAGTCTTGTCTGTGTCTGTGACTCCACGTGGGAATAGTTTACACACGCAGGGTTCTCTGTGCAAATCCTCTCCATTCCTCCTCCTGGATTGCCAGCAGGACTCTGCTTGTTTTTAATCCATCATTTCTTAGGCAAATCTTGCTGCAAATCCATGCAGGCTGTACCTGGCCTGAAGTTAAAATAACTCCTATTTCTTTTACAGAACCATTTTTTTTCCCCTGTTTTCACAAAACCATTAAACCTGATTTTTTTTTTTTTCTTTAAAAAGTTTACTCTTGTCTGTATGCTGTTTGTTTTCACTCTGTATAGAAATAAAAAGAATGCACATGCCCATTGGACAGTGTTGTAAAGAGTTTTCCATATTCTTTTAAATAAATTCCAAAGTTTTTGCAACTGAAGGATGAGCCTAATACTGAGCACATTTAGATTTTTTTGACAAGCCTGTTTCTGATTTTTTTGTTTGTTTAGCTTTATGGGGTTTTAGCTTTTATTTGTAGTTATTTAGTTTTTTTAGTGTTTAGTTTTTATTTGTAGTTATTTAGTGATTTTTTTTTTTTTAAATTGTTCATCTGACTTCCCTCTTTTTGTTTTCTCTTCTCTACATTGGTGCTCTGGAATAACTTGACTTCAGTGCTGTGTGTTAGAAAGATAAACTGGTGTTTGAAAGGGGCTTTTTGGCTAAAATCTGAATGTCCCTGTCCTTTTTTTAAAGATAAAACCTCTCCTGGTGTTGGAATGAAGACCACTGTGTGCCAGCATTGCCTTTAAGGTGTTGGTTTTGTGGAATTGCCTTAAATTCTCTAAAAGTTTCCATCTCTTAGCCTTTGCCACTCCTAAATAAAGCAATAAATAAATAAATACTGAGAAGTGGTAGCACTTTGATCAGTGGTGTTTTTTCAGTTTGGAGAGGGCTGGAGAAGACAGAAATGTTGTAGCTGGTAGGAAAAAGTGTTGAAATTGTTTTAAAAGCTGAACTCTGCTCACTCCACTTGGGATATATTTAAATGTAGCTTTTCTAAGAGCAGAGGTTTTTAAGTTTTCAGTTACAAGCAAACTTGGTGCAATACAGAGAGGACGCCCTGCTGGCTTTTGGCTAACTTTTCATTTAAAAAAAAAAACCCACCCAGCCTTTCCTTTGTTGTGCTGGGCTCCTGCTTGAACAAGAACTTCCAGTATTAATTAATTTTTTTCCTGTACCTGCTGCTCCCTTCTCCCTGCCTCAGGCACAGAACCAAATCCCAAACTTGCCTCGTAGGGGTGACTGTTCCCAGCTGGAATCCAGCCCCTGTGTGTAACTCCTGCTTGGATTATCCATAGGCAGCCTGTGCTGAGCTCTGCTAATCTCACCCTTCATATTTTGCATCATGTTATGGTTTTGTCCTGTGAATATTTAAGTTCCTTGATTTATTATTTTGTTTAAAAAAAAAAAAATCTCTATTCCAAAGATGTTCACTGAGGCTGAGCATTGTAACCTGAGTGTAAGAGCCTGTCCTTTGTGTGTCTTGATGTTGCTGGAATATCAATTTTGTAAAAACCACACTGCCCTTTCCATATCACCTGGACCAGGCCTGTTTCACTCCAGAAAGAATGACCTGTAACAATAATGTTGTTTTTCCAAGAGTCTTCAAGTAAAAAATAACCACCAGCTTTGGATTCCTGTGTTTGTGTCTTATTTTTTTTCTTTTTGGTCAGGTTCTTGCTGCTTAGTGATGAAACAGCTGCTTCCATGGATAAAAATAGGAACCCTGAAGCTAAAAAAAGTTTTTTTAAAAGTCAGGTTTGAATAATAATTCAAAGTAAAGCTGCACTGAGTGATTTTTAGTCAAGGCTTGGCTTGGGTACCTCATTTTGGTAGATGGTTCCAATGGTTTGGGAAGGAGATTTCACTCATGCCAGGCTTAGCCAGAAGTGGTAATAAAATATGGTTTTGTGTAGCAAAAAAAAAAAATAAAAAAGTAGGCTGGAGTTGACAAATGATGTTTAAAATTAATTTTTTTGGTGACTGTTCTCTGTGGGTAGGTAAAAGGTGTGCAAAGGGTGTCAGAGCTGCAGCTGGGGCCCTCCCACACTGCTCCCAACCCCAGCAGCCAAAGGGATCAACTCTGGGATTAATCCTGGAGTGGGAAGCTTAATCCCAACTTGTGGCAGCTCTGAAGTGAAAGAGGCTTCTTGGGGAGGAGACAAATCCAGCCTGGGAATGCTCAGAGCACTGCTGGGTTACAGCCAGCCTGGTCCTTCCATTCCCTCCATCCCTGCCCTTGGAATGGTGCTGGAGGATCTGGCAGCTCTGGATGTGTGGAATTTTCTGGAAAAGTGCAATAATGCTCTTAACTCCTCCCTGACAGGATTGAGAATCCCACAGGCACTCAGGGGATGCTCACACAAACCTCACTCCCCTCCTCTTCCACTCAGTGTGTGACATCCAACAGGAAATAACAGCAGAAGGGAAAAAAAAAACCACCAAGGGAATAATCAAACTGAAGTATTTTTAGATATTAAAATGGTTGGGAATGGCCTGATGGGAAGGAAACATCTGGGAGTTGTTGGCAGTGCCAGATTGCCAAAGGTTGGGCTGGAAATGAGTGATTTTGGTGATAATGATTGTTGGGAAGGGGAAATTTCAGTGTTCAGCACTGGTTTAGAAACACCAAATCTCAATTTTAAGGTTTTTTTTCTTTAAGAAGGGGGAGTTGTGTCTCCTGCAGGTGTCTTGGAGTTCTTGGTTTGACCTGGACAACATCACCTTTGGTCCTTCCCTGAGTTTATTCCATGGCTGATTCCCCACAGCTTTTCTTTACCTTCCAAACTCCCTGCCTTGATTAATCCAGTGACTTTCTAGGAGAGATTCTGCCTGAACCTGCCCTTTCCCCTCACTTTTCCCTCACTCCCCAGCCACAAATTTCACTTCTTTCACCGCAAGGCAGATCCAAAAGGACAACCAGAATTTTGCCTGCCCCAGGTGGGTTCCCAAAAACCAGGAGGGGTTTGGGGTGGATGTGGCTGATGTGTGAGTGATGTCCTTAAGTGAGGGCAGGTTCTGAAATCCCTGTGAGCATCAGAGGGGGAAAAAATCACCAGTGAAATCTGTGTGTCTCTAAAAGGTTTTTTTTCCTAAATTAAATTATGTCTCCATCAAGGAGTTTTGAAGTGCAACATGAGAACCCCTCAATGCAAGGTCACCATTAAAGATAATATTTTTCTCAGCTGTGCTTTTCCTTCCAGTCTTTTTGTCTTGCTGAGCCTGGACCTCCATGCCCTTTTATTTTTCCCCCTTTGTGTGACTGCTGATTCCTCAGGAAGATTCTCTGAAATTTTCCTTTAAATTCCTTGGCACAGGGGTGTATCAATAATCAAGGAAAAGCTGTGTTTGGAGTAAAGATTTCAGGGATAAATGGTTCTCCAAGGAGAAGCAGCCATTTCTCCCTTTTCTTCCTTTTATCATCTGCTTGCCAAATATTTGGGAAGTATTTGAAGTGTGGTTCCTTCCTTCCTTCCTTCCTTCCTTCCTTCCTTCCTTCCTTCCTTCCTTCCTTCCTTCCTTCCTTCCTTCCTTCCTTCCTTCCTTCCTCCCTTCCTCCCTTCCTTCCCTTCCTCCCTTCCTCCCTTCCTCCCTTCCTCCCTTCCTCCCTTCCTCCCTTCCTCCCTTCCTCCCTTCCTCCCTTCCTCCCTTCCTTCCTTCCTCCCCCTTTTCCTTCCTCCCCCTTTTCCTTCCTCCCCCTTTTCCTTCCCCTTTCCTTCCCCTTTTCCTTCCCTTCCCCAATAACTGAGGTTAAATCCTCCTTATCCCACAGTTTTTACTGTGGGCTCTGTGTGTTCCCAGGACAGGGAACACCCCGTGTTCCCATCACCAGAATTCCCAAAGATTTTGAGGTGCTGCCGGATCTGTTTTAGCGGCGTTGCCACAACTCGAGAGCCGATCCATGAAATCCCTGCGTGAGGAGGAATAAAAGCCAAACATTCCCGGAATCTCTGTGGTTCAGGGAGGACACCTGGGTGTAATCCCGGTGTTTTTAGCTCGCTCAGGGAGCTGTCAGGTTGATGCATCATTTGTCAGAGCCGATCCATCCCCTTCCCGATCCATCCCCTTCCCGATCCATCCCCTTCCCAATCCATCCTTTTTTCCTGCTCGCTGGATCCCTCTGCCTGGGATCTGAGCTTTCCCTGGAGTTTTCCCCCTGTTTCCTTAAGCAGCAGAGGCCACAACCAACCCCGCCAGGAGCTGCTGGCCCCGGGGATAGAGCAGAGCTGTTTGTTGGGATGCTCCGCTGGAATTCCGCAGCCAGGACTAAAATTCCAACCACCGTGGGGTGGTGTCGTGAGACCTCGCTGGGAGGGAGAAGCTTGGGGAAATTCGGGCTGGATCTGGCTGCAGGTCAGGGTGGGGAATGTGCAGGTGGGGCTCCCTCTGCCTGCCTCGGGAGCAGCTCCGGGACATCACTCTTTGCTTTTGTTTAGGGTAATTAGGAGTTTAGGATAATTAAGATTAATAATTAATGCTCCTCACGCTGCTCCAAACAGGTCTGCTCCAGCCTGAGTGTGCTTAAATAGACTTTTATATTTTTTAAAGTATTTTTTAAAAGGGTTTTGGAGCACATTTCCTAAAGGGCTGCTCCAACTTGACTCCAGAGAGTTGTGGAAGAGGAAGAGAAAGGAGCCATCCGACCACGTGGTGGCAACGTGGAGATGCTGCAGAAGGATTGCCTGGATTGCTCTGCTTCCCTGAAGGAATTTCCACTTCTCCAGAGACACCTGAAGCTGATTTACGGCTTAAAAGAGGGTGGGAAAAAGCAGGAAATGTAAATATTTTCAGCTGTATCACCTGACCCTGTGGATGCCCACAGCGGCACGGACCAAACAAATGGAAAAAAAGCAGATTTTTTGGGATTGGTGAGACTTTTCTGAATGAAAGGATGTCAGGAAATGAAGAATTAGGGCAGAGCCAGAGGAAGTGCAGCGGGAAGGCAGCGGGATGGGGTTTGGCTGAGGTAAGGACAGCACAGGGAAATCTCCAACTCCTGCACTGGCCTTTCCACAGATGGATTTATTTTGTGAGATCATCACTTGGATTTCCAGGCTTGGGAATGAACACTGAGACATTGGCAGGCTGAGGAGAGACTTTAGAGCTCTCCACAATGCCCTGACAGGAGGGGGCAGCCAGGTGGGATTCAGGCTCTGCTCCCAGGGAACAGGGACAGGATGAGAGGAAACAGCCTCAAGTCATGCCAGGGGAGGTTCAGGTTGGACATCAGCGAAAGTTTCTTCATGGAAAGGATTGTTAAGTGTGGGAAATCAAGGCACAAAAATTCTCAAAATCTCGTGCATGCAGGCCCAAATACAGCAGAGAACACAGGGTTTGACCTGAGACCTTGCAAAAGGCTTCCAAATTTAGAGACCATAAGCAAGAATGTGGATTTGTAGTTTAGAAATCATATTAAGAAACATATTAAGCCAGGGAGTGGAGAGTTTAAAGGTTTTAGATTGAAGATATAGAGGTAATTATGAAGGTAAATAAGAAGTAAATATGAAGGTAAATAAGAAGTAAATATGAAGGTAAAAATAAGTTTTAAGGTGCAGCAAGTAGTTTGTGTGTCACTATATGATTGGATAAGAAAGCCCCCATTGCAGCAGGACAGGTGATACAGTTTAATTAGCCATTGGTGTGAAAGTTAAAACAATCTGTGTGACAGCAGATTATTGGCTAACAAACCTTTAAAATCCCTCTGCTCTTGTGACCCCTGCCACAAACTCCTGGTGTATGCAGTGAAGACGTTCTCACCCTTTGTGAGAATGTAGAAGAGGAGCAATAAATCATGTTTTGAGATGTTTCCCAGTAGTCCTGTCTCTCTTAAAATCCCAATAATCAAACATTGGAACTGCCCAGGATGGTGGTGGATTTTCTATCCCTGGAGGGATTGAAAAGCCCTGTGGATGTGGCACTTGGGGACAGAGGTCAGTGGTGGCCTTGGCAGTGCTGGGGGAATGGTTGGACTTGATGGTCTTAGAGGGCTTTTCCAACCTCAACCATTCCATGATTCCCTGGAAGCTGTCCAGAGCACGCTGTCTTCCATGGCAGGACACCCACAGGTGTATCCTCAAAACCTGCTGGGATTTCCCTTGCCCAGCTCTGCTCCTTCCAACTTTTCCCACTGAGTATGGGGCTGGACTAGGAAGAGGGAGCCAGCAGAGAAGGGAGCCTGGGAAAGGAGCAGGCTGCTGGTGCTGGCTCTGCGGGGCAGGAGAGGGGAGAATTCCAGGGCAGGAGCAGCTCCAGGGAGAGCTGGGCTGCTCTGAGTGTGCTCCTGGCTGGAATTCTGGCTGGGAGGGGAAGAAAGGCTCTGGAATGGGCAGGTGGTGAGCAGAGCCCAATCCTACCCTGGGGCTCTGCCTGTGCTGCAGCTGCAGCTCTCTGGATTTTCTGCCTTGTGAATGAACATAAAAAAACCCAAATTTCTCTTCAGGGCAGCACGTCAGGGATTTTTCCCCTCGGTTTGCTGCGGCGCCCGGAGCCAAATCCGCTGGGTGCCCACGCCTGGCGTGCGTGTCCCGGCTGGATCCCTGCTGGAGCTGCCAGCAGGGCTGGGCTCTGCTCCTGGATGTCCTGGGGGGACACAACAACCTGCTGCCACCTGGCCTGTGCCTCGTGACAGGTGTGATCCCTGGGGATGTGCCCAGCTTGGACCTGGAACTGCCACTGCTGAAAATCCCTGCGTGGGTCAGACTGCCTGATGCCTTGGGAAGGCAGAGCTGGAACAGAGGCTGGGCAGAGCTGGAGAATAAAGTAGGGATTTATTGAAAGGCCTTTAAGGTACACCTTGGGCAGGACAGGGCCTGGCCAGGGCTGCACCCAAGGTGGACCCAAAATGGACACAAAATGGTCACAAAATGGACCCAAAATGGTCACAAAATGGTCACAAAATGGGCACAAAATGGTCACAAAATGGACACAAAATGGCTGACCCATCATGAGGTCTCACATTTTTATAAGTTTTGGTCCCAAATTTGCATCTTGGGGTTTCATTGTCCAATCCCAGCTCCAGGTGATGCAGTCCCACCCTTCTTCCAGCCCCCGTTGTTGGTGCTTTGGGGCCTGGAAACTTGTCCCAGTTGTCCTTGGTGTGCAGCAGGACAAGGATTTGTTTTGTGTCCCTGCTGTGTGCAGAGAGCTGAGTGACCCTGACTGTGAGCTCAGAGCTGCACCCTGGGCAGCACAGAGCCTGGAATACAGGGAAGCTCAAACTTAAGGCATCATGCCAAGTAAATGGAATGTGGGAGCACATGGAATAATCCTGCCCTGGAAGGAGAATGTGGGAAGGCAGCCTTGGTACTTCAGTTTGATGCTCAACCTGGAGAAGAGAAGGATCCAGGGAAGGATCCTTAAAACCCTTCCAGTGCCTAGAGAGGCCCCAAGAAAGCTGGAGAGGGACTTGGGACAAGGCATGGAGGGACAGGACAAGGGAGAATGACTTTCTCCCTTGTTGGAAAAGGGTAAATGTAGGTTGGTTATTGGGATGGAATTCCTGTCTGTGAGGGTGCTGAGGCCTGGCACAGGTACCCAGAGCAGCTGTGGCTGCCCCTGGATCCCTGGAAGTGTCCCAGGCCAGGTTGGATGGAGCTTGGAGCAGCCTGGGACAGTGGAAGGTGTCCCTGCCCGTGGCAGGGGTGGCACTGGACATTCTTTAAGGTCCTTTAAAATCCCCAAAGCTCTATGACTGTGAAATCCCTCATTGCTGAGTTTTGAGATAAGACTTTCTCCACAGTGTCTTTGGCATAAATCAACTGTATTGATTATCTGTTACCTCCAGTAGCTGGGGATAGGCAGAGCAATGCCACAAACCAGTTTAGTGCTGCTTCCCATGACAAACAGGAGGACATGGAGCTGGATTCAATGATCCTTGTGGGTCCCTTCCAACTCAGGACACGCTGTGATTCTCTTCCATGATTCTGTGACAGTTTTAGATCTTTCCAGACCCCCATGAGCTGTAGGAGGAGCTTGCTGGTCCCTGCATGCAGAGATCCTTCCAGATCCTGCTTCATCCAGCAGCTGAGGCAGAGATGCAGAATCCTGTTTTGGAGATTTCCCATTTCTGGTATCATTAACCCTCCGCTGGCCTCTGGGTTATTTTCCCAGCTGGGCTGATTAATCATTCCCTGTCCCTCTTGGCCATCTCCTCAATCCCTTCAATCCCAACATGTATTTCTATTTATCAGGCCTTTCCCCTGGATTTTTTTTTTTGGCTGGCTGGCTTTGCAGAAGTGGTTTATTTACAAAGCTGCCCAGAATTGGCTCCAAGTGACGCGGGTGCTGGTTGAAGGAAAGCTGATTTTTGACAAAGTCAGCACAAGAACGGGAACAGATGGGAGCGTTGATGAATTTGATTTTGCTAAATGTTGTCCTCCTGAAAATCAGCTTGCTTTTCCCTATTAGCATAAGAAGCAGCAAAAAAAAAGATTTAATTTCTCTAAATATTTCCCCTTAATGATCCACCTCTCCAGCTTAGAGATTTATATGGCTGCTTATCAGCAGAGCAGCTGAATTCCTTCCATGAGAATCGACTGCGATTTCGAGGTGATTTCTGGCATTTCTCCCTCCCTGGGGTTAGAGCTGTGCTTAGGAGGGGTGGTTGTCGTTTTGAAGTGGTGTCAGTTCAGGGGTTTATATGTGTTTAGTTGATTTAAATGAGTGATTTTAATTTTTTTTTTAATTGATTTTGATTTTTGAAGGCTCATTTTGGAGGTGCTGCCATCCCCAGGTGTCACTGGTGAACTCCCTACCTGCACCCAGCATCCACAGAGCTGCATCCCTGTGGCCCTTGGGTGCAGGAGGGGCAGGAGGAGGTGGGAGAAGCCCAGAGGGAAATAATTTCCCAAGCTTTGGGCTGGAATCAGCACACAGCAGCATCGGGCATCGAGTGCTGCAGCACTCACAACGTGCTGGCTCCATCCTCTGCCAAGAGCCTGCAGGAAAACCTGGCACAATTCCACACAGGGAGCAGCCCTGGCACAGCCCCGGGGGCTGCCCCAGTTCTTTCCCTCACTACCTGCCCACAGAGCAGATAAATCCCAGAAATTCTTCCTCCATCCTGGCGTGTGGCAGAGCTGCTGTCCCCCCTCCTGACCATCCAGGAAAGCTCAACTATCCCAAAATGCTGAAAGCACCAGGAGTTTGGTGTCCTCATCACCCTCCCAGCCAGGAATTCCTTCCCAATCTCCCATCCATCCCTGCCCTCTGGCAGTGGGAAGCCATTCCCTGTGTCCTGTCCCTCCATCCCTTGTCCCAGTCCCTCTCCAGCTCTCCTGGAGCCCCTTCAGGCCCTGGCACCCTGGAGCCTTCTCCTCTCCAGGTGAACATTCCCAGCTCTCCCAGCCTGGCTCCAGCCCTTGGAGAAGCTCTATGGCCTCTCCTGGACTCATTTTTATGTTGGGACACCCAGATCTGCCTTTCCTCTCAGCTCAGTGGCTAAAAGCTCTAAGATTTGATTTTTATCCTCCTTTTCTCTCTTCTCCTGAAGCTGCACAGCTCTGATTGATTCATCCCATTGGTCACACCGGGTTTAGCCTTATCCATTAGCTTGGAACTGCTGTCATCTCCTGCAGTGCTCTGGGTACAGCAGCATCTCCTTCTGGATTAGCCTGTCCCACCGTGGCCGAGCCCAGACATAAATGGAGGCTCAGGATAAGCTGCTGCAGCCAGCTCCCTGCTGGGAACTTTAATTTCTTATGAGTTTCTTGCTAACATCCAGTTAAATCTTCCTCTGGCTTAAGGACATTCCCCCTTGTCCTGTCACTCCCGGCCCCTGCCCAAAGTTCCTCTCCAGATCTCAGAGCCCCTTCTAGGAGAGATGAAATCCATCAGTTTTGGGTTTTGTTTCTTCAGCTTTCCCCACGTGTGCTGGTGGCACTGGCCTTCTCCAAACTTCCATATTCCCATCATATGTCCTCTGCATTGCTCAAACCATTCTGGAGAGCATCCTGCTGTCCCACAGAGTGATGGGACACAGGGAATGGCTTCCCATTGCCAGAGGGCAGGGGTGGATGGGAGATTGGGAAGGAATTCCTGGCTGGGAGGGTGGGGAAGCCCTGGCACAGGGTGCCCAGAGCAGCTGTGGCTGTCCCTGGATCCCTGGAAGTGTCCAAGGCCAGGTTGGACAGGGCCTGGAGCAGCCTGGGGCAGTGGAAGTTGTCCCTGCCATGGCAGAGGGGTGGAATGGGATGGGATTTAAGGTCCATTCCAACCCAAACCGCTCTGGGATCCTGTGATTAGTGACTCAATACACTGAAACCTGCAGGTAAAGAGCGAAATGGGAGAAATTCTTCCATGTGCCAACAAATCCCTGGGACACAGATCCACCTGGCTGGATCAAAGAGCCCTCGAGTGCTGCTTGGCTTGGCTCCCTGACAGGATGCTCCAGAGCAGAGCCAGCCTGGGAGATGAAAGGTTCAGCTAACAACCTCACAGATGTCTCGGACATCCGAGACGCCTCATCCAAGCTGCGGCTTTGGAACTTCCCAGTGACAACTGCAAAGGGGGAGATCATCTTTCCTCTGCCACCCGGTGCCAGATTTAGTCACGGGTGACACTTGTGCATCCTCAGAGCCGTAAATCTCCCCGCTGGTGGAGCTCTGACAGCCGTGAGGGGCTGGCAGTGCCGAGGTCGGATTGCGTATCCCAACAATCCCAATCCTCACCCCTCCAGTGGGAAATGAGGAAATTTGTGCAGTGCTTGGTGTGGGATAAATGAATCCAATGAAGTGATGCTGTTTCAATCCCGAGCTCTGTGCGCTGTGGTTGTTATCCTGTGGGAGATAAATGGGAACAGCAACGAGCTTGTCCTTCTAGCGGGGGAGTCTTGATCAAGGCTTCAGCGTGTGCTCTGTATTCACAGGCAGCTCCACGTCTGCTTTTCCTCCTTTAATCACCTCATTGTATCGGATTTTCCAGATGAAGGCTCCCCTTTTTAATGAGCTCCTCCTCCAGGATTGAAATACGGAGTTTAATTATCTCCCCTTTCTTTATTTATTCCGACGCCACGGGCTCGCTGCCCTTTCCGTGGAGCTGCTCCCCTCCACGGGAGGCTGGAAGGAGAAGATTCCAGAGGATGTGACTCATTTGTGGTGCTCTGCTTTGCTGAGAGCAGCAGCAATATCCGAGGAGCCGGGATCGCTCCCGGCTGCTCGTGCAGTCGGGAATGAGCCGGAGTGTGGCTGCATGGTGAATTATTGATAAGGAAATAATAGCAGCTGGAGATAATCTCTCCCACGGAATATAGGGAATAAACCTCAGGGAGTTAAGTCTTTCAGTGAGAAGAATGGGGAATAATGGTGGCAGGAGGTTTTTTCCTTGAGTGAAGAGCGTGGAAGGAGCCCCTGGGAGCTGCGTGCAGCCCTGCAGGGAAGGGGTTTGGCTCTGAGAGGGGAAGGTTCACCCAGAGACCAAATGGGAGGCATTTCTCATTGATTTGGGCATTTCTCATTGATTTGGGAACTTCTCATTGATTTGAGTATTTCTCATTGATTTGGGAACTTCTCATTGATTTGGGCATTTCTCATTGATTTGGGCATTTCTCATTGATTTGGGCATTTCTCATTGATTTGGGTATTTCTCATCGATTTGTGTATTTCTCATTGATTTGGGTATTTCTCATTGATTTGGGAACTTCTCATTGATTTGGGTATTTCTCATCGATTTGTGTATTTCTCATTGATTTGGGCATTTCTCATTGATTTGGGCATTTCTCATTGATTTGAGTATTTCTCATTGATCTGGGCATTTCTCATCGATTTGGGCATTTCTCATTGATTTGGGCATTTCTCATTGATTTGGGAACTTCTCATTGATTTGGGAACTTCTGCTTAGCTGAGAGCTGTGGATCTTCCAGGAGAAACAGGTCATGGAAGCTGGGAATCAAACAGGCATCCCAGTACCTGCCAGGGCAGGTGGAGAAGATCACATCAGTTGCAGAGGATCATTTTTGATGTTGTCATGGCAGGGGCAGCTCCTGGGACTGTCCCTCCCCCAGGACACAGCTGGGGAAGGGGTGACACAGCTCCGGCCTGGGATGGGAGCAGGGACCAACCACGGGCATGAGGGAGGATGGGTGCACTGGGAAGAGGCACAGCAGGGTCAATTCCTGCTCCAGTGAGTCTGTTTCCAGCTTTTCCACGCCAGAAAGTTTTGTCCTGACAGCACCTCCTGGTTTTCCTTTCACGCCAGGCCGAGCTCTCCACCCGGGGGCACTGGGGGTGGCGCAGGATGCACAGACCACAGCTGGCACACCTGTTGGGTTATTACAACCAAATACCCCAAATTAAAGTCTTCAGTGGCACCCAGAGGTGCCTGACCCCCTTCAGGAGGGGTGCATGGCATGGTGGGGCTGCAGGGACCCCTGCAAACCCAGCAGCCAGGCTGGGATCTGCCCTGGAGCCTCCAAATGGAAGTGGGGACGTGGGTGCAGCTCCTCAAATCCCAACCTTTGTCTCCTTCTCTGATGTTGAATGTGAAATGTGGGGTTGTGTTTCGTGTCAGGTAGAAAAAGATTGGCCTTTGTAGTTATGGTTGTGAAATGTGTGGAAAAGGCCATGGGGTAATTATAAAAACATCTGTTTAATGAACAAAATGGAAAAAGCATGGAAAGGGGATTTTGAACTGATATTTTGCTTGCTTATAAGTGAATCATGTGAGCCTAGAAGGTTTCTAATAGAAGGTTTGAACTACAGCTTTAGCATATATCTATAGAAAGGATTGTAATCACCCAAATAGAAGGAAGTGAGCTATTCCAAACTGAAATTAATGATCCTGGGAAGAGGAGATGGAAGCTGGACCTCACCAACAAAACTGATTTATAGTCCTAAAAAGGAAGACTGAATCTCTCATCTCTGGTGTTTTCTTCTGAAGAAGGAAATCTGGATGTCACCATCACTAATTTATAGCCCTGAGAACATCATCATCACAAGATGTTATTTCTGACCTCACTGATTTCACACCTTTTGAAGTATAGAAAATTTAACATCACCAATAAAAATTGATCACAATGGGTATAGAAATTAGATTTCGAAAATAGAAATTAGGAGGAAACTAGAAAAAAAGGTTGCTGAGAAGTGATTGTGGAAAATCTCAATAAATACCAGCAGAAAATCAATATTTTGATTGCAGTTGGAGGGGAAACCCCCACTGTACCCAGTGCTGTTTGCTCACACTTTACCATTCTGTATTAACTAATAAATTGATTGCTGCTTGATACATTGGCCGAGTCAAGCTCTTTATTTATATCATTGAACACGAAGAACACAACCCTGAGGTGAGGGGGGATGAATTCCCTCTGTTCCCTGTGCTGCAGAGCAGATGGCCCAGCTGGGCTGGCCCTGCAGACACCATCAGCTCAGTACAAATCACATCTTGGGGACAGATGGTCCTTGCACCAACGGGACCTGCCCAGCCTTGTGTGTTTTCTGCAAACAGATTCCTCTGCACATCCAGGAGCCCCACGCCAGCCCACGGCAGATCTGGAGTGACACAGCATTCCCCAAGGCATTTCTCTCATCCCTTATGGGGTGTAGTGGGGTTTTCCTCTCTCCTTGCCGTGCTCAGTGAACCATTTTGGGAGGAAAACCCATCCAAACCAGTGGCTGCTCTTTCATTATTTAATTTGGAGGCAAAACCATCACCCTGCACTGCAGGGATGTCCCCCAGCAGCACAGCTCTGCTCTGGCTGCCCCAACACCACACACCTGGATTTCCAACAGCTTAAAAAGCTTAAAAAATCAGTGGACACCTCCCCATCCTTCTGGGAAGAGCAAAATTCCCATTTCAGTTAAATCCTGGTGAGATGAGCCCCAGCAGCAGCAGCACAGACCAAAGGGCTGTGATGTCCCATGGGAGGGTGCAGAGGACAAGGGACAATTCCTCCTTCCCCATTTTTTTGTGGGGCTGGGAGGCAAAACCCCAGTGCTGGGACACTGCCTGGGCCACCAACCATATCCCTCTGCCATGGAAGAGCAGTGCCAGGAATTCTTCCCTGTGAGGGAGCTGAGACCCTGGCACAGGGTGCCCAGAGCAGCTGTGGCTGCCCCTGGACCTCTGGAATTGTCCAAGGCCAGGCTGGACAGGGCTTGGAGCAACCTGGGATGGTGGAAGGTGTCCCTGCCATGGCAGGGGGTGGAATGAGATGATTTTTAAGGTCCCTTCCACCCAAACCATTCCATGGTTCCTGTGGCCCCTCCAGGCTCTGCTGCCAGCTCTGTGTTTTCCCAAACCTCTGGCTGGGTGTGTTTTGGGCACTGGCCTTTGCTGTGCGTGGCTGGAAGGGGCGCTGAGGAAGTTTCCCAGTCCCAGGGATGTCATTTCAGGGGTTGTGGTTTGGCTGAGCCACCGTGGAGAGCCACATCTGGACTGTATTTCTGGGAATCTGTAGAGCTGAGCTCTGTGTTCTCACTCAATTACAGCGGGACACTTGTCAGCAATTTCTTGTTTTTATTTCCTGCGACTTTCCAAACTTGGTTGTTTTAAAAAAAAAAAAAAAAAGAGGCAGGAGGAGAAAAAAAAAACCCCAAAACAACAAAAACCCCAAAGCACATGACACGGGCTGGAAGTGCACCAGGAATGGACTTTTCCTGGGCAGGAATGACTCCGCTTCTGCTAGAGAAATGTGTGCAGGGAGAAGCAGCTGCCCAGAGAGCTCCTGAATGAGCCTGTCAGTGTTCCATGGAATCACAGACTGGTTTGGGTTGGAAAGGACCTTAAAAACCATCCCATTCCACCTTCCACGAGACCAGGTGTCATCCAGCATGGCCTGGAACGTTTCCAGGGATGTTTAAGAGGCACAATTCCCTCAGCAATTAACTTTTGGTCAGCCCTGAGGTGATCAAGCTGTTGGACTTGATAATTGTGACAGGTCCCATCCAGCTGAAATATTCCAATTTTCCTGCTGTGGATGAGAGATGCTCAATGCTCTGGTTTTGGGCAGAGTCCAGGAGCACCTCCAGACCCTCCTGAGCAAAATCCACCCCCCAACACCCTGGATCCTGCATCCCCCTCCTGCTGTGGGCACTGGAGATGGAACAATCCCAAAATAAAGGACTTCTTCCAGTAATTGCTGCCTGAAAACACATAATTAATTCTGATAGATCGAGATGGGAGCTTTAAATTGATTTAATGGCAGGTGGAGAAGAAGAATGCCCAAGGGTTGCCAATTTCTGCAGTTTCACTTCCCTGATATATGTCGGAGCTTTGGAATAATCCCATTTGTCATTAGCACTGCCAGTGCAAATACATTAAACCAGACCAGTGCTGAATTGCTTCGTTTTAAAACTTATTTCATTTACTGGACCAGAGCGATCACACTTGGAAATTGGCTTGTTTTGGAAAGAAAGTGGAGAATCATGGAATCATTAAAGCTGGAAAAGACCTTTAAGAACATTGAATTCATGATGAACCAGCAGAGGTTGACAGCCTCTGTCTCTTTATCATCAACTTTTCCCACACGAGTTCTGCTGTAAGTGTGGCATTCACAGAGCTGGTGGCTGTCAGAGCAGGGATTGTCCCTGCTGGGCTTGATTCTCCCCAAATTCCACACCAGTTGTTGCACTGTTGGAACAAGCACTGATTCCCCCCAAATCCCACCCCAGTTGTTGCACTGTTGGAACAAACACTGATTCCCCCCAAATTCCACATCAGTTGTTGCACTGTTGGAACAAACACTGATTCCCCCCAAATCCCACCCCAGTTGTTGCACTGTTGGAACAAGCACTGCAGAGTCACAGAATCTGGCTCATTTTTCTTTGTCTCTTGGATCCAGCCCCGTTTATCAATGGAAGATCAGGATCCCTTGGCTCCAGCAGGGAGGAAATCCCTCCTGGCCCGGAACCCTTGGCAGCAGGTTGGCAGAGCCTCCAGCCCTCCTGCCATGGCTTGGCTTCCCTGCAGTCCCTCCTTCAGTGGGAAGCTCTTGTCCAGATGGTGCTGGAGCCCAAACATCCGTGTTCCCTGATTCCCAGGGCTTTTCCCAGGCACTGGCACAAACGTGCTGCTGAAAGCTCTTGGGTGTCTCTTCTGTGCTTGTTCTGGGATGAGCATCCCCAGGGCAGACTTAGATCTGTGATCCTGCTCAGGATAATTTTCCCCTTCCCCTATTCCTGTTTCCTATATCCTTTATGTCTGCTATATCACCTTTCCCTATCTGCTTTTCCTCTCTCCTATATCCCCTATATTCCTTATAGCCACTTCTCCTATATCCTTTATGTGTTATCTCAGGAGAGCAGGGATCCCAAAATGTTTCTGATCTGAGCAGGTGCTGGGAACATTTGGGAAGGTGGATGAGAGTGTGGGCCTGATGTTTCTGAGCCTGAGAGAATTTTTTAGCTTGCTAACAATTGTTAGCTCTTTCCCCAGGGAAACTTCTCAACAAGGTCTTCTCCTCAAAACAATTTTGTAAAAATGACATTTCTTTCTCATAACATTCTCTTGCCAGGTGGTGTTTTCTATTTCTGTGGTTTAACCAATGGAATTAGAGAGGTGTCATTCCTATGCACCAATCATATTAATTTTGTATCAGAACACCTTATAAATTAGGGAGAAAATAAAGCTTTTCATTCTTTGCCTTCTGAAAATCTTAGAGATTCTTCATTTTTATTTTGTGTCCAACAGCAACATGAGAGCAGAACCTTGCTGGGAAGGAAACTGCTGCTGGAATGACATCCAGGAATTTTCCTCCAGGTGATGCTGCTCAAGGTCCCCTTGGGCTGGTCAAACAAATCATTGGAGTTGTTTAATCTGGAGAAAAGGAGGCTCAGGGGGGACCTTTCCACTCTCCACAGCTCCTCGACAGGAGGGAGGAGCAAGGTCAGGCTCTGCTCCCAGGGAACAGGGACAGGACAAGAGGAAAAAGACTGAAGCTACACCAGGGAAGGGTGAGATGGGATATTGGGGAAAATTTCTTTGTGGAAAGCCCAGGGAAGTGATGGAGTCCCCATCCCTGGAGGGATTTAAAAGCTGTGTGGATGTGGCACTTGGGGACATGGCTCAGTGGTGGCCTCAGCAATGCTGGAGGATGGTGAGACTCAACAATCTTCAAGTGCTTTCCCAGCCTAAACAATTCCATGATTCCACAAGAGCCCGTGTCCTGCCAGCTGCTGGGAGCTAATGCCTGCTGCTCTCCCTTTTCTCTCAGGACAGCTACAAATCAGCCCATCCAACCTCATTCCCAAATTTTTTGCGTTCCTTGGAGCACCATCACCAACAGAACTGGCTGTCCAAGTCCAGGAGCTCATCCTGGTGTTCCCAGCCTCTCCACTTCTGTGCCGTGGCCATTCCCAACCCACACGGGCACTGCTTCCCTCCTCCCTGCTCCCAGCCCGTGGAGAGGCGTCTGCACAGGCAAATCCAGCCCCTCCTGCAATATTTATCACTCAGCGAGGTTCACCATCTGTTGTCTCCTCTGATGCTCCCCAGGACCAGCACTCGGCTGCTTTTTCCAGGTTTTCCTGTGGAGCTCCAGGGCTGGGGCTGTGCTGAGCTGGAGGGTGACAGGGGCAGCTCCAGAGAGCTGCTCTGCATCCCAGGGCTCTCCCATGGCAGGTGTGATGCTGTCTGAAAAAGTGCAAAAAAAAAGTGTTGATGGTGGCAGATTTTTCTTCTGTGATTTGTTTTTTTATTTTCCTTCATCTTCCTTACAAACATCCCAGCCCAAACTCACAAGAAATTCTGGAGTTTTGGAGCCTCCCATCTTGTTTCTCTTTCCCTCTTCATGACCAGCTTGTCACTGCTCCTTTTTGGATGACACTGCACCTCATCTCCCTCAATTTGTCACATCCCTCATCCTTGAGGGAGTCAACACTTCCACCCTCCTCCTCACCTCATCAGAGCTCCCCCCTTGTACTTTATCTCCCAAATGAATCCCTCCCGTGTCAGCTGCTCGCTCATTCTTGCAATGATTTCCTTCAAGGCTGATAATGGGGATCTTTTCCCACTGGGTGCCTGCAGACCTTCATCAATAAATCCAAAAAGTGCTGCCAGATGGAGCTCCAGGAGCTTGGCTTTATCCAGAAGGTTTTCCTGCAACTCCTGCTGACTCTGACCCCCCACCCAAAAGCTCCGGCACCCCACGGGATTCTCAGTGGGGTTGGAGGTGATCAAAGAAAAGATTTCCCACCCTTGCACATCCTCTGCAGCATCCCATGGGGCACCTGGGAGGTGAATTCCTGCTGGGAATGGTGGGGGCTGAAGCTCTGATGGTGTCACTGCTTTCATCCAGCTGTCTGAACGCTCAGGGTTGTGTTTGTCCCCATCACTGACACCGTTGTGTTTGTCCCTGTCCCTGACCCCATGTCTCGCGTTTTGCCCTCTCCCACTGGCACACCTGAGACTCTCAGAGCCTTGGAGCTGCTCTGAATTGCAAATTTCCCTCTGAGTCCCCATCCTGGGATCTGAGTCACTGCCTAATCCACGGCCCCGGGGCTGAGGGGTTCCAGTGCAGCCCAGGAGAGGAGTCATGGAGTCATGGAATGGGGAGAGGAAACCTCGTCTGGGAATGTAACACCCTGCCTTGAGCTGGTGGCCATGAGCTGTGTGTGACGCACCACAGGCTCCCTGATTTCCTACAAAGGGCAGGGAATTGTTGGGATGAGTCCAGGAAGGGCCACGGAGCTGCTCCAAGGACTGGAGCCAGGCTGGGAGAGCTGGGAATGTTCACTTGGAGAGGAGAAGCTCCAGGGAGAGCTCAGAGCCCCTGGCAGGGCCTGAAGGGGCTCCAGGAGAGCTGGAGAGGGACTGGGGACAAGGGATGGAGGGACAGGACACAGGGAATGGCTTCTACTGCCAGAGGGCAGGGATGGATGGGAGATTGGGAAGGAATTCCTGGCTGGGAGGGTGGATGAGGCCCTGGCACAGGGTGCCCAGAGAAGCTGTGGCTGCCCCTGGATCCCTGGAAGTGTCCAAGGCCAGGTTGGACAGAGCTTGGAGCACCCTGGGACAGTGAGAGGTGTCCCTGCCCATGTCAGGGGTGGCACTGGGTGCCCTTTAAGGTCCCTCCCAGCCCTGGCTGTCTCGGGAGCAGGGCTCTGTGTCACCCCAGGACAGCTCAGGTGTGGGAGGAAAGAGCTCTGCCCTCCCTCATCAGACAGAGTCACCTTGGAGCTGGCAGCAGGCGGCAGCCTGGCTGTAAATCACCGCTCCCGGAGCTCTTGGGCTGCTCCCATCTTTTGGGTCTGTCCACGGTGAGTCAGAGCAGCCCCAGATGGCCTCGCTCCAGTTGCTCCCTGTGTGCATTCCCGGGATTTGCAAGGGCAGGGATCAGAGGCTGTGTAAGGAGCTGGCAGGTGGCACCAACTATCTGGGGGGGCTGCAGCTCTGGGGGGATGTGGGGTGTCCACATGGAAACCAGGCATGGCTTTGCTGGAAGAGCTTTGCTCCTAAGGAAGCTGAGATGGAGAGATGTGACTTGGAAAAAAATTGAGGGAGAAAAAGACAATCCAGGCACTGAAGAGATCATGAAAATGATGGGAATTTATTTCTTTGCCTCCTTGTTCTCCCAAATGTCCCATGGGCCTGGACAGTGTTTGCTTGGAAAAAAATAGAGGGAAAAAAAGACAATCCAGGCACTGAAGAGATCAATAAAATAATGGGAATTCATTTCTTTGCCTCCTTGTTCTCCCAAATGTCCCATGGGCCTGGACAGCGTTTGCTTGGAGAAAGAGGAATTGATGGTAGAGGCAGGAGCACAAGGAGGGGAGATCCTACTCCAGGTTCCTGAGGGATTCCTGCAGCCTTACCCTCTCTGCCCCTAAAATGAGCATGGAAAGATGATTTGGGCTGAAGTTTTCAGTGATTTCAATGATATTTATCAGTGTCAATATTTGGGAGTTGCAGGACTGGCAATGCTCTCCCCACCAAACCCTGGATGATCTGCAGCCAGGACTGGGGGTCACTTCAAACCCTTTCTTTCCTTCTTGCTGATATCCATCTGAGCTTTCTGTGAAGCCCAGCCAGGGGAGCAGACACAAGCCAGCCTGGAAACAAGACACAGCAAGCCTCACAGCAATCCTGAAAATCCTCTGATCTGTATCAGGACAGGAATTCTGGAGGAGAGCAGAGCAGAGCTGAGCTGGGTCAGGGTCATAAAATCCTGGAATTATAGAATGTAAAATATCCTCAGCTGGAAGGGACCCCCAAGGATCAGAGTCCAGCTCCAGGCCCTGCACAGACACCCCAAAAATCCCAGCCTGGGAGTGATATCCAAACACTCCTGGAGCTCTGGCAGCCTCGGGGCTGTGCCCATTCCCTCAGTTCAGTGCCCAGCACCCTCTGGGGGAAGAACCTTTTCCATTGGAGAGGTGGGAGCCTCTCCTGGGTGCTGAGATGCTCTGCTGGAGCAAAGGTTGCCCTGGCTTTAGGAGGAGAAGACACATAAAGATGGGAATGTGGGGGATTTCCATGGTGTTGCATGAGAAAGCCCAGAGGAGGCAGAGCTGGAATTTCATTTGAGGCTTTGCTTTTTTTCCCCTCTGATTTTAGTTGTTTATCTGCAGCATCAAATTCTGCCCTTATCTCTTGTTTGTTCCTCTGTTTCCAAGGCTCTGGAAGCACCAGAGGAGGCAGGACCAGCCTGGGGTCACATGAGGGGACCTCTGGCTCATCCTGGGGTGGGGACCCCGCGGAGCCCAGCGAGGGGGATGTGTTTGTGCGCTGGGTGTCCTCTCTAAAATTCTTAATAAAATTCACAAGCCCATCAAGATCAATCCCTGTGCCAGCCTGGCTCATCAATACTTCAGCGCTCGTCTCCTCCCGTCTCTTTGAAGGGATTATTTTAATATGCACCAGCTCCTCAGACGTGGATAATGAGGGGTCAGGCGGATGCTCTTGTGTGCTCGGAATGTGTCTGCAGCTGGGCAGGCTCCTTCCCTCCCTCCCTCCCTCCTGCTGGGGCTGCCAGAAGATTCCTCTGCAGCTCCCCAGATTCCTGGGGTGCATCCCGACCTCGTGCTGTGCCCTCTGCTGGGACTGGGGAAAAGCCAAGAGCTGAGGAACAACAAATCTGCCCCATGGCTGTGGGGCCAGAGGAGACCCCAGACTGTCTCTCCCTAGAGGAGAATCCCGTTATTCAATGGATGAACTTTCCCATTTCATCCCAAAATTTCGGCTGTGGGATGTTGTTCTGACTGTGCTGGATGGCAGTGGGTATTTGTGGTGAGGTTTTTGGAAACCTCCGCTGTTGAGAAGGTCCCTTCTCATCCTTCCTCTATTCCATGGAGGATTTGCCCATGGAAGTGGGTATTTTGTTGTGTCGATGTTTTTAGAAACCTCCCCTGTTGAGAAGGTCCCTCATCCTTCCTCTATTCCATGGAGGATTTGCCCATGGAAATGGGTATTTTGTTGTGTTGATATTGATCTTATCCCCTGTTGAGAAGGTCCCTTATCCTTTCCTGACTTCCATGGAGGATTTGCCCATAGAAGTGGGTATTTTGTTGTGTTGATGTTTTTGGAAACATCAGCCTCTGTTGAGAAGGTCCCTTCTCATCCTTCCCTGATTTCCATGGAGGATTTGCCCATGGAAGTGGGTATTTTGTTGTATTGCTGTTTTTGGACACCTCCCCTGTTGAGAAGGTCCCTCATCCTTCCTCCATTTCCATGGAGGACTTGTCTATGGAAATGGGTATTTTGTTGTGTTGATATTGATCTTATCCCCTGTTGAGAAGGCTCCTCATCCTTCCTCTATTCCATGGAGGATTTGCCCATGGAAATGGGTATTTTGTTGTGTTGAGGTTTTTGGAAACCTCCCCTGTTGAGAAGGTCCCTTCTCATCCTTCCCTGACTTCCATGGAGGATTTGCCCATGGAAGTGGGTATTTTGTTGTGTTGATATTGATCTTATCCCCTGTTGAGAAGGTCCCTTCTCATCCTTCCCTGACTTCCATGGAGGATTTGCCCATCCCACTGCTGAACTGGAGCTCACCCCGTGCCAGCCCTGCAGGACACCAGGCACGGAGCCAGCAGAGCCCTGCTCCTGGCGCTGACGGATTTTGGGATGGGGTCAGGGCGTCTGGGAGAGCTGGACTTACTGGAATGCTGGCTGTGGGCTCCAGGGGGCTGGGATGGAGGCCACAGGCCACGGCGAGCTGCTGTTTTCCTTCTTTCCATGACAGGCGGGAGGGCTGGCGCTGGGGTTTGTTTGTTTTTGTCTCATCCTTGTTTGCAAACTCATCTGCTGTAATAACAGCCCTGCTGGGCTTTCGGAGGACAGGTTTGCACTGCTTGGAAAGGAGATTTGATGGATCAGGAACAGGAGGAGAACGAACTCTGCTGTTTTAAATGTTTTTCTCTCCCAGACATCCTCTCTGCAGCCTTACCTGCTCACCACAGAGGGGCTTGAGCAGCCTTGGCTGCAGGAGATCCCCATGGAGATGCTCCAAGGGCTGGAGCACCATTCCCAGTGGAGCCAGGCTGGGAGAGCTGGGGATGTTCACCTGGAGAAGGCTCCAGGGAGGCCTCAGAGCCCCTTGCAGGGCCTGAAGGGGCTCCAGGAGAGGTGGAGAGGGACTTTTCATCAGGAACTGTCATGATAAGACAAGAGGGAATGGGTTCAAACTGAAAGATGAGAAATTTAGCTTGGATACATGGAAGGAATTCCTGACTGTGAGAGTGGTGAGGCCCTGGAATAGAATTCCCAGAGAAGCTGCAGCTGCTCCTGGATCCCTGGAAGAGTCCAAGGCCAGTCTGGATGGGATTGGAGCACTCTGGGATAGTGGAAGGTGTCCCTACCATGGCAGGGGGTGGCCCTGGATGAACTTTAAGGTCCCTTCCAACCCAACCCATCCCGTGACTCTGTGATTTTGTGGAAGTGATGATGTCACTGCCCTACAACAATTTGGGAACAGCTCACTGGGAGCTGCTCCATCATTCCATGGGGAAGGGTGACCCAGCACTGGGGCGTGGCAGTCACGGGGAGCCGGGATCAAAGCCAGGGCCGTGCCAAACCTTCCTGGCCAGGTGTGGGTGTTGGTAAAGGAACCCAGTGATTATTGCTCCACTCCACGGAGTGTGTGCAAATCATTAAGTGGTTATTAATTCCTCATTACATTCCCTGCCTGAGAAAGTGTCAGGAAGAATTCACTCCACGTGGTTCAGCCCCGGCACCGGGGATGTCACACCTGGATGTGCACGAGGGTTTGGATGGCTCTGCCCACCCAGCAGGGATGTTCCTGCTCCAGAGCATCCATCACTTTTTGGTGAGGCTGTCCTCCAGGAGATTCCTGCCCTTTTCCTGGGCCAAATAGGACGTGATGGATCCCAGGAGACCATCCCCACATCCTCAGCTCTTGTCCCATTATTCCCAGCTGACTTTGGAGGCCGGGAGAAGGCACAGTGACAGTGGGGACAGCTGGAGGGTGACACCAAACCGTGGCCACCACAACCTTAGCAAAACACAAACCCCACGGTGTCAGCCCTGTTTGGGCTTTTTTTCCCTCCAAAAAGGGCTACAATAATAAAGCAAATTAACAATTTCCTCAAGGAATGTCGGGCAGGCACATGCTCCAGTTTTTCTCTCCAGCTGCAGCTCTCCTTGAGCAGGTGAGGGGCCCACGAGCCACCAGTTAATTAATTAATTGCACAAATCATGAAGCATTTTAGTTCCTTGGAGCAAATCTGGGCTCATCAAGGAGAACTTGCCAGAGATTCTTTTCCCAAAGCACTTTTGGAACCCGGCTGTGAGAGGAGCACTGTGGGGTATCCAAAGCACATTTTGGGGGGATTCTCTCATTAAGGATTATTTTGAGGTGTCACCTCTGGGTGGGCTCATTCCAGCAGGGACCAGGTGGCCCTTTGGAGATGTTTCCCACGGAGGAGGGCACGGGATGGTTCAGCACCGAGGGACAATCCGGGGAGCGCCGGCTGCGGGGTGGAGCGGCCGCAGGGACAGGCAGAGCCGGCTGAGCCGCTTCCCACGCCCGCTCCCGGAGATTCCCTGCGAGGCAGCCGCGGGCTGGAGGCAGCGCTGAGGGGCCGCGATGGTTCCTTCTCGGCTTTCCCTCTCCGACTCTGCCTCGGTTTGGGTTTGTCTGGGAGCCGGCGGGATGCGCCTTGGAGCTCTGTGTGCCCTGCTGGATGCTCCATCCCGCACCTGGAGTCCCGGCAAGCCCCTCCTGCCCCATCCCGGCACTGCTGGGATCATCGGGATCATTCCGTGTCTGCCTGGGGGGCTCAGGGACACCCCTGGGGCTGGCAGAGGGTGCTGGGTGCGAGTTTGCAGCTCCACCCTTCTCTGCTTTCCCTCCTCGCTCTCCTGCTTAATTTAAGGACAAAAAAGAGCCCCGTGAGCTGCCCTGCTCCGGAGGACACTCCGAGTCCTCCTTCCCTCTGTCTTTGTTCAGCTCCTGCTCCCTGCTGCAAAGGAGAGGGGACAAAGAGAGGTGGCACTGCCACACCAGGTGACATTCGCCAGCAGGATGCCAAGGGCAGCAGCGTCACGGCTGATCCAGAGGTGATGGATGGATGGATGGATGGATGGATGGATGGATGGATGGATGGATAATTGGATGGATAATTGGATGGATAATTGGATGGATAATTGGATGGATGGATGGATGGATGGATGGATGGATGGATGGATGATGGATGGATGGATGATGGATGGATGGAATCATGGCTAACACAGCTCTTCCTTCCCAGCGTCTCGGCCTCTCTCCCTCCACGTGGATAAAATCACTTCGTGTTCTTCCAAAAAGGGAAAAAAAAAAATAAAATAGACAAAGCAAACACCTCAGCCTTTGTTCAGGGAGACAAGGGCTGCAGCCCGCTCAGATGGAATTTATTTTGTGCTCAGTAACTCAATCCATTCGGGCTCAGGATGTGGCCTGGAGAGTTGAGCCAAAAAATGCGAGTTTAAAGCAACTAAATTTTATGCTGTGTATACAGCGAAGTTTTGGGGTTGGCTGAGACAAGCAGTTTCCATGGGTTTTCTATTATTTTTTTTTTTTTTTGCAATTCCTGTTGTAGCAACGAGTTCCTTGTGCAATGGGAGGGCTGGGGGGGAATTGTGGCTGGAGAGGGGCAGGAGGGGAACTGGGACAGCTGGGATGGGGACAGGGTTTATCACAAGAGCTGATGCTGGCCCAGCTGAATGAGCCTTGGCATGGCTGAGAACATCCCTGTGACCTGGAAAAGGTTGGATATTTCCTCCAAGCCCATTCCCTCAGCACCCAAATTCCTCCAGTACCATGCAAAGCTTCTCCCAGCGCTGGAATGCGGCTGCTGAGCTGTGCTTTCCCTCATGGAAGTGTCCCTCTCCCTGCTAATAACATTTTCCAGCTGGAAAAGCTGTGCAATGCTGAGCTGTGGCCCGACAGCTGGGCTGCAGATGTGGGAGAAGCCAGCCTGCAACATCTGTGTGTGTTTGTGTTTGTATGTTTTTGTGTTTGTGTTTGTGTTTGTGTCCCTGTCCCCTCCAGCCCCGCCTGCCCTCCGTGCACATCCCTGAGCACGGCTCATCCTGGATTTTGCACCTCTGAGTCCTCCATGAAGCTGCAGAGCCATTAAAAAAATCACAAAATCAAATCCAGACAACAGCCTGAGGCTCTCAGGAATAACTCCTGGTTTTCCCCTTGACCACAGGGTTATTATTTCAGCTGGCCAGCTCGCTCAGACCAGCCCCGCTGGTCCCTCAGCCATGGTTTTGGCAGGAAAATCTTGATGTGGGAGCTCCTGGTGGGAGCTCAGAGCTCCAAGCCTGGAGGAGCATCAGGGCTTGGGCAAAGCAAACCTCTGCAAACAGGGAGGTTTTCCTGTCAAATGGCACTTTTTGTGCTCCCATGAAAGTGCTGCTCTTTCAGGAAGCTCATCCCAACAGAGCCCAAGGCAAGTGCTGGGATTTATCCCCACTCCAGTGGTGGGGTGCAGGGGATTCTCCTCCAGTTTTGCCCCGTGCTTTGCTTGTTGCTGCAATCGGGGCCAGTTTACAAAACATTTATCAGTTTATCAGGCTACTCCTGGAATGTGCCCACAGCCACCCACAGCACTGGGAGCTGCTCTCCAATTCCTTCTCTTTTTTTTTTCTCTCAGGCTTTGCCCTTTTGCCTGCAGAACATGCACTGCCCTGCTGAAGTCAGTCATAGATTAAATTAATCCTGGAATTTTCTGGGTTGGAAAAGACCTTTAATTCTCCCAGCCCACTCTGAGAGTCACTCAGAGATGGATATTTCATGTCACTTGTCCAGCTCTGGGGCTTCCTGATGGAGCTTTTAAGAGTTCAGCAACTCGGTGGAGATTTTTATCCCATGAATTTCTTCAGAATCCTCATGAACCATCAGCATTCCTGGTGTTCTGTGAGCTCAGCAAGTTAAATTGGGGCAGTTTGAGGTCCCACCTTCTTCTGGGTGCTCCCACCTGCATCATTTGATGCCTGTTGGATTCTGCATCAGCACTAACTAAGGACTAGTTAGGACTAATTAGGACACAGCTCCTAATTCCCAAGGCCGCCGAGATTCCACAGCCTTATCCTGGAGTTCCAAATCACCTTGGGCAAACAGAGAGCTCCTTCCCTGGGAGGGTGGGGAGGCCCTGGCAGAGTTTTCCCAAAGCAGCTGTGGCTGCCCTGGATCCCTGGAAGTGTCCAAGGCCAGGGCTTGGAGCAACCTGGGACAGTGGAAATTGTCCCTGCGATGGCAGGGGATGGAATGGGATGGGATTTAAAGTCCCTTCCAACTCAAACCATTCCATGATTCCATCCTGCCCAATTCCACAGGTTGGAATTGGAGCAGATTTTGCCCTGGAACTCCCACGTCCCTGCCTGTCTCTTCCTCTTCCTCCACTGTCTCTTCCAGCAGAGACTTGAGATGATCTCCTGAGATGTTTGGAATATCCTGGACCTGCAGGAGATCCGTGCATTCCTGGAAGACTTCCATCCACCCAGCACCCCCTCGAGGCTGCCCATGGGACAGGGACACCATGGAGGGGACACATGGGGTGTGTGGGGACCTTCTGGAGGCCACCACCACTTTTGGGACAGCACCTCCACGCCCATGTGGGCTGTGCACACACGAGGGGGAACTTGTGGACCCCCCCAGAGCTGCTGAGGAACAGATCTCCACAGGCTGGCCCATAAACTGTTAACACATTAATTAAAAGAAGAAAAAGGAGTCGGTCCCATTAAGCTCCCCATCTGTTTTAATTATCCACTGGAGCTCACAGAAAGCTTTGTACACACTGTAATTGCATAATTAAAACGAACTGTTGGGAGATAGATGGCACTGAGTTGACTGGGGAGAGAAAAGCAGCCCCTGCTCCTGCTCTGCTGTCGCTGAAGAGCATCGTAATTAGAAGGAGACATTAAAAAAAAATCCCTTTTTGGGCTGGGCTTTGCATTCCACAGCCCCAGCTGACTTTTGAGAGGGGTGTTTGTGTCATCTCCACCCCGAGCAGAAGCAGCAGCACCATCAAACCCCACCTTGCTGATAGCTGGGATGAAAATTTGCTCCACAAACTCCAAATTTCCGGCCCAAATCAGCACCTGGATGCAGACACAACCCAAACTCTCCTGCCTGGTGCCCGTGGGTGGGGATCTCAGCAGAGCCAAGGGAGTTTGTTTGGCATCTCCCAAACCCGGGCTCATCCAAAGGGATCCCATCCAAAACCCAGCTGGCTGATCTTGGGCACGGAGCAGGTGGCCTTGTGCTGGTGACAGAAGTTTTAAAAATCAAAATATTAGTCTGAAGAAGAGAAAACAACAGGCGTAACAAACTTCCTGTGAAGCAGTGGGAATTCTTCACTTTTATTTTTTTGAAGGGGAGGTTGTCTGTGGGTTGGGTTTTTATTTTTTTTAATCCTTGTGGCATTGAGCTGATATTCTCATGTCTTGTAGCTTGTTTTTCCCAGCTTTTCCACGTTCCCTGCAAACCCAGTCTTTGGATTAAAACTTTTATTTTTCTCGATGTTCAACTTGTGATCTACACCGAGAAAACATGATGAGGTCACTGTGAGTCCTGAAAACTGGAAAAAATCCTTCTGGTTCAAAGCCCTCCTGGGACGAGCCTCTGACAAGGAGGAGATCCAAAGAAATGTTCCCGGAGAAAAATCTGGATCAGGCCAGGAACGAGCTCATGGCAAGGAAAACACTGGAATGGAATAAGAGCAGAACTCTGCAGCCAGCCAGAACCTCCCAACTTTAAATGTCAGCTCAGAGACACATGGAAAACTTGCAAGGGTCTTGTGGAGCCAAGGTAAACTCGGGATAATCTCCCAGCACGCCTTCGGAGCAGCGAGGCCCCGGTACCACCTCCTCCTTGGCATGGTCCTGATGGATGGTTTCTGTCACATCCTATCTCCCAGGGGCTGGAATTTTGTTACAAAGCAATTTTCCTGGCAGAGGGCGGTGATTCCATCAAAACTGAGGTGTTTTGTGGGAATAGGGCCGACCCTCCTCACCGGGGCATGTTTTGACTTTTCCTGTAGGGACAAACTTCCCTCTCCATGACAAGATGGGATATCTTTTTTTAATCAGAGCTGGAATAAAAGGCCCAGATTCGTCCCAGTTGTCCATTTTTTCTTCAGAGTTTTGTTTCCTGGCAAATTCCAAGGTGTTTTTGAAATGAGTTTGCAAACATGGAGCGTGCTCCCGGCAATCCTGGCAGGCAGCAGCTCCAAACATCCAACTGCAATCCAAGGCATGGGGAAAAACCTCTCCACCTGCAAGAGTTCATCTGTGGGCTCCTCATAGAGATGGACCCAAGCAAACCCTCCTTTGCAAGTGATGCTTTTCCCTGTTTTTTCCTCTCCCAGAGTTTTTTTTCCATGCAAAATGCTGGTGTTGGTTGCTCAGCTCTAAAAAAAAAATGTGGAGAAGGGAAGGGTTACAGATCCCTGTGGATGTGGCACTCGGGGTGGGCTTGGCAGTGATGGTTAAAGGCTGGGCCTGATCACCTTAGAGGGCTTTTCCAACCTTAACTCCTTCAAGTTCCATCAGGGATCCCTGGCAGGAGATGCCGGGATCTCTATCCATACAAAATTGTGGGAAAAATCACAAATTAAAGCAATGAAATGGAGTCATGGCAGAGATTGGGGAACTGGAGATGCCCAGTCCAGGATGGGATCCTGAAGCACCCAGAGGGTGGAAAAGCACCTGGCTGGCATTTTCTTGGAAAACCACTTCTGAATCCCAGTGGTATTCCCAGGCTGGGATTCCTTGCCCATGTGTCCTCTGGAAAACTCCCAGGCCTGGGATTGGGAAGCAAATCTCATGGATGGCTTAGCTGAGATGTGTTTTGCCACGGGCCTAATGCTCTGGAAAATTAGAGTGCAGGTTTCATCTTCTCTCCTTTCTTCTCTCAAGTGTACTCTGGAATTAATTGAGCTCAGTGCTGGAGTGAAATAATTGCAGAACATGCAGAAAAAGGACTTTTTAGTCAAAAACTCCTTTTGAGATATTTTGAGTGCACAGTTTGGCAAACCTTGGCTCAGTTTTGTTTGCTGTCGTAATGGGAAATCTGTCTTGGGCTTCTACCACGGATGTGATCCATGGTGGCTTTCTCTGGAGAGCAAAATTCACCCCAAATCGACTGCTCAGGGGTCAAAATAGTGAAGCATCTTTTGGGAAATCTCTACCATCTGGAGAAGGTTTTATTGGGAAAGGCCATCAGCAGACACCAAAATGCAGTTGCTCTCCTGAATACATGTAGAGATGAATGTATGAGTATAAATTGCCCCAATTCCCACTGAAGTAAAGGAGTTAATAATGCAGAAAGAGGAATAAAATCAGACTGATGCTCTGAGGGTGGATCAACATCCCAGAATCCCAGAATGGTTTGGGTTGGAAGGGACCTCAAAGCTCATCTCAGTTCCACCTCTTGCCATGGCAGGGACACCTTCCACTGTCCCAGGCTGCTCCAAGCCCCATCCAGCCTGGCCTTGGACACTTCCAGGGATCCAGGGGCAGCCACAGCTTCTCTGAGCACCCTGTGCCAGGGCCTCAGCACCCTCACAGGGAAGGATTTTAATGAGGCCCTCAGGATTCTTGCAGGGTTTATTAATTGGGGTGTTGTTTACTCAGTTAACATGAGTGAGCAAAAGGAGCTCAGAGAGATGAAGAAATGGGAAAGATCTGGATGCTTCTGCTGTAGTGGCCAAGCGAGGAAGGTTCTGGTGTAACCAACTGTGCTCTAGAGTTCTCAGGGAAAAAAAAAAAAAAAAAAAGAAAAAAAAAAGGAAAAACAAGCCAGATTTTTGAGGGATTTTTATTCCACTTTTTTTACAAAAGCTCTGAAAAACGCTTTGTCTGGACCCACCCAGAACTGCTCGTGGGACCAGCGCCGAGGTTTTGCTCCTGGCGTCAGCTCCCCGTCCCTTTTGTGCTGCAATTTTCCTTCCCACTGAGGTCACTGCTGAACAGAAAGCTCTGGTTGTTTGGAAGCAGAAAGTTTCCTGTAGAAAAACATCCAAATGAAACATTTCAGCGCTGGGAAATCTTCCCTCCCACCCGCTCTGGCTTCGCTTGGTTCTCCTCATGGAAAATCCCTTCATGCTGCAAGCCCACGGCTCATCCCTGTCCCCCTGCTCTGTTTGGAATGACAGAGGCACCTTCCCAGGGATTATCCCAGACATGGAGTGTGCTCTGGGAAGCTCAGTGAGGTGGTTTTGAATGGAAGTGGAGGTGACACCTTGATTTTCCTTCCCAGGCTGAGTGCAGGTGCCTGCCACGCTCAGCAGGTGTTACAGAGGGAATCAGAGACACCAGGCTGGAATTTCCACAGCTCAGGCACTGCTGCACTGGAATTGTCCATCCCAGTAGAAGAATATCTTAGGGAAAGGGGACATGATTTGCTATGGAAGGAGATTTGAGCTATCCAAGGCTAGGCCTCAGATTGAGGCCTGCATAGCAGTAGATAGGCCTGTGGTGCAGCAAAAATTAGATGAATGTGTGCTTAGTGTTATTTAGTATAGTTATAGTGAGTTTACTGGCTGCCTTAAGGTTGGGATTGTTTGCATTCTTTTCTGTCTGAATCCCAATAGAAAGCACCTGTAACTGTAAATTATCTGAAACTGTATTTAACCCTCCATTTTGAGAGGATAAAGGTACAACTCATTATATAATCAAATTGGTCAGACCTTGCGTTGCTCTGTCCAGTTTCCCATGTAATGGGGGTACCCTGGCTTTACACCCCCATGGAATATTGCAGGGGAGGCAATTCCCAGCCCATTTTTTGCTGGATGATGAGGAGGTGTTTGGGCTGACGGTGACACGGCTCTGCTCGGGCTCCAGAGGGGCTGGGGACATTCCAACATGGAATTCCTGCATGGCACAATGAGCTGTGTGCTCCTCACACTCAGAACCCTTTTCCCAGAGCCCCTCTCTGGACTCCTCCTCACTCTGGAGCCCATTGCAGGTGCATGAGGAGCTGGTTCCCTCTTGGTTCTTGGGCTGATAACCCCCGAGAATGTTGTCAAAAGTCCTTGTCCCAAGCCCCCGTGCCAGAGGAGAGACTCAGGATGCATCCCTGTAGGTTCTCAAGGTTGTTTATTGTTTCTTATCTGGTACATTCTGTTCTCACCTGGTTTGGGTGCTGGCTGCAGTGTGGTCATCACCCACTGACCACCCCGAGGGCAGTCATAATCTTTTATACCAAATATTACATGTTCCATGTTTACAGATAAATACCAATCCCTATCCCCTATGTTAGAGAGTGCACTTCTGTGCTAAACCAATCCAAAAGTGCCACCACCCCAGCAGAAGATGGAGGGCAAGAAAAATAATAAGAAGGACAGGGGCACACCCAAATTCCTCCATCTTGCCTCCTTGAACCTCCTATATGAGCCCCAAAATTCTACGTTATCACCCAGTAATAAGCTAATTATTACTCTAATCAAACTCTTGTGGTTTGTAATTCTTCATACAAGGTTGGTAACCGCTCCCATGGGCTAAAATCGAAGGCACTTTGGTATTTTTGGCTTTGTGCCAGGATCTCTGGACCCCTTGCCAGGGTCTTGGACCATCCCAGGGTGCTCCAAGCCCCGTCCAACCCAGCCTTGGACACTTCCAGGGATCCAGGGGCAGCCACAGCTGCTCTGGGCATCCTGTGTCAGGGCCTCACCAATGTCTCCAGGATGTTTCTCATGCAGGATAAGCAGTGCAAATGTGAGATCCCACCTGGGCAATCCCAAGCAGTGCGGGTTGCTCCTGGTGAGTTCCTGGCAGCCCTGGGGCTCTCAGGCTTGGAAGCAGCTCTAAGACAGCAAGGAAAAACACCACATGGATGATGCTTTCCATGAAAATGGCAGCTTCAATCCCAAAGGGCAGCTCCAGCTACCAGTGTGGCCCTGCCCAGCCATGGGATGGGGTTTAGTGGTGGATTTAATTCTAGCTTAACATTGGACTTAATGATCTTAGAGGTCTTTTCTTAATGATTCCATGATTCTACGAAACAGATCTCATCCTTCCTGAAAATGTTCATCTCCATCCTCTGGCACGTGTCACTTCTGTGAAATCCACGCCAGGATCTCACAGGGAAGCCTTGAAATCAGACAGAAAATGTAGGGAAAAACTACCTTGGAACGATCTCCTTGATTGTATTTCCATCATCCTCCCATACCAGCTGCAACACAAAGGACAGGAAAAGCAATAAACTGTTTAAAAAGTCATATTTCAAGTTAACTACCCTTTTCTGATGCTCCAGAACAGCCTGTGCTGGGCTGAGCCAGAGCCTTGGAAGAAAAATGAAGGGTTGTTCTTGCTTGGTCTGAACTGGTTCGTTGAGTCATGCTCTTAGTTAATCCCTGGCATCGGCACAGCACAAAATCCTGCTGGAGGGGAAAAACTCACTCAGGGAAAGTTCAGGCCGTTCGTGCTGCTCCGAACGGGGCGAGCAGACAAAGCCCTCTTGTTCCACAGGCAGGGGAGAGGAGAGAGGAAGAGGGAGGCGAGGAAGGGCGAGGGATGGAGCTGGAGAAGAGGCGGATTTGGGATGCCTGCCCACGGCGTGCTGCTCGGCCAGCCCCAGCCAGCCGGGACGCATTTTTCCAATGCTTGAGCTGTGTCAAGGAGAGGCATTCCCTGTGCCAGAGGGGTGCGTGCCTCCGAGGGGCAGGACAGGACAAAGCACGGGCTCGGTGGGGTGGGAAGAGCAGGATTTGGGGAAGAATGTCAGGTCCCTGGAGAGGAGCCTGTTGGTTTGTCCAGGGAAAATGAACTCAGTGGGGTGGGAAGAGCAGGATTTGGGGAAAAACGTCAGAGCCCTGGAGAAGAGATCACTGGTGGCATGGGGAGAAGGTGGGATGGGATGGGAAGAGCAGGATTTGGGGAGGAATGTCAGGTCCCTGGAGAGGAGCCTGTTGGTGGTCCAGGGAAAATGAACTCGGTGGGATGGGAAGAGCAGGGTTTGGGGGAGAACATGAAAGCCCTGGAGAAGGTACCATTGGTGGCATGGGGAGATGGTGGGGTGGGATGAGCAGGATTTGGGGAAGAATGTCAGGTCCCTGGAGAACAACCTGTTGTTGGTGCAGTGAGAAGGTGGGATGGGAAGAGCAGAGTTTGGGGAACATGAAAGCCCTGGAGAAGATAGCATGGTTGAGAAGGTGGGGTGGGAAGAGCAGGGTTTGGGGAGGAATGTCAGGTCTCTGGAGAGGAGCCTGTTGTGGTCCAGGGAAAATGAACTCGGTGGGATGGGAAGAGCAGGGTTTGGGGGAGAACATGAAAACCCTGGAGAAGGTACCATTGGTGGCATGGGGAGAAGGTGGGGTGGGAAGAGCAGGATTTGGGGGAGAATATCAGAGTCCTGGAGAAGATATCACTGATGGCATGGGGAGAAGGTAGGGTGGGATGTCAGGTCCCTGGAGAGGAGACGGTTGGTGCAGGGAGAAGGTGGGATGGGAAGAGCAGGGTTTGGGGAAAAACATCAGAGTCCTGGAGAAGATACCATTGGTGGCATGGGGAGAAGGTGGGATGGGAAGAGCAGAGTTTGGGGATGAATGGTCCCTGGAGAAGAACCTGTTGGTGGTGCAGGGAAAAGGTGGGATGGGAAGAGCAGGGTTTGGGGAAAAACGTCAGAACCCTGGAGAGGAGCCTGTTGGTGGTCCAGGGAAAATGAACTCAGTGGAGTGGGAAGAGCAGGGGTTGGGGAAGAACATCAGAGCCCTGGAGAAGATACCATGGGTGGCATGGGGAGAAGGTGGGGTGGGAAGAGGTTCCTGATGCACCAGAGTTGTGGGGAAGCTTTTCCAGGCAGGGAAAGCTTTCCCAGGCAGGCTGATGGACACTCCACTTGTACAACATCTCTGATGCAGGCAGAGTTTGGAATGTCCCTCCAGAACAAACACAAAGCAACCCCTGTGGCAAACGCTGCGGTGTCACTTGGTGCAAAGCTCTGCTCACCTCTTCCACCCCATCCCATGCCAGGAGAGGCGGTGGGATAGGAATGAAGGACCTTTTTCCACCTTTTCCCACCACGTACATCCAGGCTGAGCCGTGCTCCGGCCCCACAGGAGGTCTCAGCAGGTCGGGGACACATGGCTCAGCTTCAGGCACGCCACCACCTCCTCCTCACCTCCGCTGCTGTCATCAAAGGGTGGCAGCCAGGTGAACGCCTCTTGCTCTTGCTGGCTGACTTCCAGGGCTCAATTAGAAAGGCAAAACTGGTTAATTAGGGATGCCTCAGAGCTGGCCATCAAGCCAGACGCTGGTGGGTCTGCAGGGAAGGTCTCTGAGCTCGTGCTCTGGAGGATCACAGCAGCCATCAGCCAAATGTGATCTAATAAGCAAATAAATAATCTGCAAATCAACTGCAGCTCTGACAAGTTCCTGTGTTTGCAGTGCCCTGGAACTGCTCAGGGCAGTCAGGTTGGGTAATTCCTCCTGCCTCGAAGCCAAGCTGGTGTTTTGCTCCTCTGTGAGGAGCAGATCTGCAAAAGCCGTGGGTGAAGGGGAATGGGAGCACAGCATTGGGCCAGAGGTTCTCCTGCTCACCCCGTGGAGTGAAATAATTGAATAATTAGTGAATAATTGAATAATTAGTGAATAATTGCTGCCCCTCGGCCCCTCGTGCTCCTGGATAAGGGATGTTGATGCCCAGCTCTCATTTTCTCTCCAGCATCCCATGGGATGAACACGAGTGAACTCTTGTGGGGATATATTCATATTCCATATATTATTACAATCTGTAGAATATTATCTAGCCCATAAAATCATGTTCACTGCACCTTTTATTCTCTTTGCATCTACATTGTCCCTCTCATCTCAATGTCACCCACCACCTACGTCTGCAGTGACTTCCAGGTCAGGCTGGAGACAGAATGAATCATAAAAGTCACTTTGCATTGGCTCACTCATAGAATATTCCTAACCTTAAATCCTTGCCCTGCTTAGAGCCAGGTTTCCACATTTCAAAGGGGTGTTCCTTTATAATCCCACCACGCTTCCCAGGTAAAGCCTTCCCTGGTTGTCCCTGGGAAATGAGGTCGTGGTGCAGCTGCAGGAGCCCAAACTCTGTTCACAGCTGAGTTTGGATTTAACAGAGGATAGAGAAAGGGAAAAAAAACAGAGGGGAAACTCTTCTCTTGGAAAACAGAAAATCAATTCCAAGATGACAGATGATCATGAATCCATCAGGGCTGCACAAGGACAGCTTGGATTCTTCTTTGTGAGGGTTGTAAGGGCCTGGCACGGGGTGCCCAGAGCAGCTGTGGCTGCCCCTGGATCCCTGGAAGTGTCCAAGGCCAGGTTGGATGAGGCTTGGAGGAGCCTGGGATAGTGGAAGGTGTCCCTGCCCATGGAAAAGGGGTGGAATTGGATGATTTTTAAGGTCCCTTCCAACCCAAACCATTCTGGGATTCTGTGACACACCACTCAAGGCTCAGATGATTGAAGTTGTGTATGGGGGAGAACACCACCCCACTAAATTAACAAATCCCCCCCTTTTGTGGGGTAATCCATCTGCAGAGCCAGCTGGGTGGATGAAATCCACCTTTGAATATATGATTCTCTTTAGGTTTGTAATTTAGAGTGCAGCAGCAATGCTCTAACTCATGGAGTGGGGTTTTTTTTTTTGGAGGACAGCTGCCTCCTGGGATCTTCCTGCCAGTCTTTAATCCTTTAATGTGAGCTTTATGGATATTCTATGGAGCTTAAGTTTTAACAGCAAGTTGAGGAGCCCCTCCCTGCCTTTGTTAAGGCAATGTTACACCTGGCCCTGCTGGTGCTGCAGGTAGAATCCATGGTGGGATCCTTTTTCCCTGCCCACCAGAGCTTAAATTCTTTTTTTGTGCCAATTTTCTCTTGGTCAGCTGCCTGCTCTGTTCAACAGTCCAGCTGCACAAATCCACATTAAAAGGGGGGAAACACCATCCAGCATCTCCCACCTGCAAGGCATTGGGTTTCCTGGGGCTTTTTGCACAGGTAAAAACAAAATTCTGATGTTCTTCACAGCAAGGAGTGACACTGAGCTGGTTCCTCTGGTTATGTGCCTGCTTTCCTGGGCTTTCCCTGAACTGAGAATTGCATCCTGCTGCATTTCAATGCTCCATCACCTATGGAGCGAGCTGCTGGCAGGCTGTGGTTGTGTTTGCAAGGAATTCCAGGGCTTCAGCTTCCTCCTGCTCTTCCCAGAGTCTGCCCAGGCTGTTCCTTGGCTTTTGGGGCTATTTGGCAGGAAAAAGGGTTTAAGGAGCTCCTGACACCTCTGACCTTGCACAGGGCTCCTCTCCTTGCCATGGCTCTGGAGCAGAGCATGGTTGGCTTAGAAAATATTTTGGGTTCTGACTTTTAGAGCGGGGACAGCACAAAACAACCACAACTCCCACCAACTGTGGGACAGGAGACCCTGCCACGGCCACCAAACCCCCGTGTGAGGGTGACAGAGGCCACCACCCCGACCCACAGAGCTGTGCAGGGAGATCAGCCAGCCCTGGGAGAAACTTTTGCCATGGGGTTGGCTTAATTACACCCTGACTGGAGCAGCCCTTTGATGTGGGGACGTGGCTCAGGTATCTCGAAGAGGAGATGTCTCCGCGCCATCAGCGCCGTCTAGACTGCCCTGCACAGCTGGGAGGGGGTGACTCAGCCACCCTGTGTCCCCTCCTTCCCAGGTGACTTAAAGTGACAACAGGATGGCCACCACACTCCCAAAAACCCCTCAGTGCCGGGGTGAGCTGCTCCAGGCAGGCAGGGCTGTCAGGTTGCTCTGCCTCCTATGGCTGCTCCATGAATGCTTCCACAGGCTCCCAAATCCACTGCATGGGAGGTTTTTCCCTATATTTCAAGTTATCTGTTTGAATTTTAAGAGTTCAAGGCCACATTAAATGTTCCAGGCCAGGTTGGACAGGGCTTGGAGCAACCTGGGGTAGGAGAAGGTGTCCCTGCTCATGGTAGGAGGAAGAAAGGGATGGTTTTGAGGTCCCTGGGAACCATCCTGGAATTCCATGATCTTGTGCAATGACCAGCAATACCACCCTGTTGTTGTTGGGCACGAAATAAAGATGATTGACTTTAGTAAATTCTCAGAAGGCAGAAGAGAATCAGAAGGCTTTATTTACTATTCATTCAGCCTTTTTATATAACATGCTGCACTACAAAGGCACATTACTGGTGCACAATGTTGACACCTCTCTTAAATTAAGTTACAGAAATAGCAAACAACACCTGCAGAGAGGCTGTTATGAGAAAAGGAATATTGTTGACTTAAAATGTTATGAGAAAAGGTAATTATTTACACAAAGTTGTTTTGAGAAGAGAAAACTGTTGAGAGGTTTCCCTTGGGGAAGAGCTAGAAATTGTTAGCAAGCTAAAAAATTCTCTCAGGCTCAGAAAATCATGTCCACACCACACCAGTACTGGGATTTGCTCTCCAGTTCTCCAGGCTGGACATGGTCCCACCAGCCAGGGACAAATCATGTCCAAGTCCTGCAGAGTTTGGGGTGGAACCATGACTTAATTGAGCACAGGTGTCACCAAAATAGCTCCTAGCAGGGAGTCCAGCTAATTAAAGTCCATTTAGGGGAAGGAGCTGCCTTTTCCTTGGCAGGAGGCAGCAGCTTCGTGGGCTCTAATAAAGCCAGGGAGGAAAGCATGGACGTGGTCATGGATATGGGGATGCTGCTGGTTAAGAACCTTCAGGGGAGGAACCACCTTGTTCAATTACCTGGAAGTGTAGGAACATTCCCAGGCTCACAGCAGGGAGGTGTGAGCTGGTGGCACCTCTGCTCTGTGGGGACATCAGCTGTAGGGTCAGCACGGTTCCTCCAGCTGAGAGCAGGGGTGAAACCCACCAGCACCAGCAAGTTCCAACACAGGAATATGAAGGAAAATGCAAAATAAATTATTATTTTTTTTTTTTGTTCTTTATTCTCCCTGTTAGGCCTTAAATGTTCTCTGTGTCTCCCATGAACTGGGAGAGTGATCCTGCATCCTTGGGGACCTCTTTTTTGGCTTTCCCAGCTCCCTAAACCACCCTCACAGGGAAGAATTTCTTCTCAGTATTCCATCTGTCAATGGGAAGCCATTCCCTGTGTCCTGCCCCTCCATCCCTTGTCCCAAGTCCCTCTCCTGGAGCTCTTTAGGCTCTGTGGAGCCTTTTCCCCTCCATGTGAACACCCCCTGGTCTCTCAGCCTTTCCTTTTGGAGAGACAACGTGATTCCCAAATCCAGAAGAGAGGCAGACTGGAGTCCCTCTAAAGGCCAGCTCCTGTGCCAGCAGCGCCTTCCCTGCTCGGTGTTTTTCCCACTTTTGATCTCAAGAGACAAATGGAGACATCTGACAAGCAAATGACACCGTTCCCTCCCAGCCCTGCCCCACCACGGGACCTTCCAGGTCCTGCACCCGTGACCTTTGGGAAAAGGCCACGTCCAGGGGCTGAGCAGAGGTTTCATCCCCCAGAATTGGTGGGCCTGGTGTCCCTCAGCCACGTGTCTTCTGCAAGCCAACCTTGGAGGAATTCTGGCTTTCCATGATGGGAAATCCTGCTCTTGGAAGGTTGACTTAACCCAGCTCCAGATTTCTGTCTCCCACCACTCGCCGCTCCCCCGATAAAGATCCGTGTGAAATTTATCTCCCCATCTTTCATTCAAATGAGCCAATTAGGCAACGCTGAGGAGTCTCTGATCCAGGCCAGCTGGGTCAGTTGGTGAATCCCTGTTTCCAAAGCATCTTCCCTCTCTGCTTACCCTCACATCAAAGCCAGCCAGGGACCGGCCCCGTCCTTGGAGCAAAGCCCGTCAAGAGATTGGGGAAACAGCTGATTTAATGCCGAGGAAATTAGTAACCAAATCAGTTCTTAGCCAAACGGCTCCTCTTCTTGATCTTGGGAAAAGTGGTGTTTAAATTCTCGATCTCATGGTTTTAGACTCAGGAAATGTGATTACACATCTGTCATTATTTTACTCTTCTGTGTTGATGGCTCATATTAAACAAACCACATTCCTGCATCGCTTAGTAATCTCTGCTGTTCCCTTTCCTTGCCGAGGAGACAAGTCCCAGCTTGACATCCCCATCCCTGTTGATCACAGCTCTGCTGTGAACCAACCGGCAGAGCCGTGCTGCCAGGAGGGCTCGCACCTCCGACCTCTTTCCTCCAGCTTCCCACAATTTCGCAGCCCCCTTTTCTCCTGAACAACCCTTGGGTGAGGAGCAGGAGATCCACGCCCTGCTGAGATCCATGTGTTTCTCGGAAAGGTGGTCCAGCCTTCCCCCGTCTTCCACCGAGCAGGTAAGAACACGCGCTTTGGGCTTGGACACCAGTCAAAAAGGGTAGGTCCTTCCATGCAGAGCGCAATTCCCAGGGATCCCGGCGCCTCAGCAGCCCAGGAGGACGTGGAGAGCCTCGCGGCTCCTACGGGATGGGCTCCCAGCGGCCACGCAGGAGGAACCTGCCCTGAAATAACGCCACCACTGTGGGGACACTGAGCTTTTCTCTCGGTGGCTTTATCTTCCAGCTGTGCTGAGACAAGCCCGAGCTCGCCATGGAGCTGCTGGAGGAACCTGACTCGTAGATGTTCCCAGCACCAGGTAGGAAAACGAGGGCCTGTTCTAATGGCGCTGGGGATGGAAGGGAGTGGTGGGGCAGGTGGTGACCTGGTGCTGGTGGGGACGTTGGAGATGTGGGGCTGTGGTTGTCCCATGGCTTGTGAAATCCTTCCTACCTGCTGGGAACTCAGCAGAGGATCTCAGCGAAATCACGGTGTCGGAAAGCTTTGCCTTCTCCTGCTGAGGACACGGTTGGCCAAGCATTGGCAGCCATGCTCCTTGTGGCCGTGTTTTACCTTTATCTTGTGGCATTTTGGCACAAGAGCTGTGCCAGGAATGGTGAAGATGCCGGGGAATTCTTGTGGAGGAGAGTATGGGCTTGGGAAAACCCCGAGCTCACGGTGGAATGTTGTTTGCTCAGATCTTGGGTTTCCCCTTAGGTTTTTTGGTGTGATTTCCATCTTTTGCCTGCGCCAAGCCCCGGATTTGTCCCATCCTGGCAGCCGCCAGAGGTGGAAGGGTTGGAGTGCATGGGATGTGCTCCTTGTTGGCAAACCCACCATGTTAGTGCTGGACTGATTCCTGTGGGAGAAGCGAGGCTGGCGCCCTGTTCTTGTCAAAGATGAATCCATTCAGTTAAAAACAGCTCCTTTTGTTCTCTGCCATGTGACATCGGGAGTTTTCCTCCACCATCCCCTACAGGACGAGCAGGGAAGGTCCTGGCGGAGTGGGATTGAAGCGAAATGGTGGTGGGAGTGGGAGGGCAAGGCTGGGCGTGGGCAGGGCACCACTCCTTGCAGTGGGAGGCTGGGTGAGGTCCTGGGGGCACCTCTGCTCCCACCCTGCACCCAGCAGCTGGGAGGGATCCAGTTCCCTTGGCACAGGGCATCCAGAGCTCCGTCTCCCACAGCCACCCACCCAAGGGTGCTTTGGGCAGTGGGTGCAGCGCTCTGCCTTTGGTGCCTGTTGCTTCCAAGCTTCCATAACCTGAGGAATGAGCTGGGATTGCTGAATTCCGAGCTGCCTGTAGCCAGCTCGGGCTTTTATTTATGTGTATGGCAGGTGTTCCTTGGGTTTTTTTGGCGGGGATCCCCTCTGGATTGCATTGGGTCACACAGTTTGGGGACAAGGGCTCAGGAGCACTTCATACTTCGTGGCTGATCTTCCCTTGTTTGAAATCATCTGCAAGGTTGATGTCAGCACAGATAGTGTCAAACTGCTGGAGCCAGTCCAGAGGAGGCCATGAAGGTGCTCCAAGGCTCTGGAGCCAGGCTGGGAGAGCTGGGAATGTTCCCCTGGAGAGGAGAAGGCTCCAGGGAGAGCTCAGAGCCCCTGGCAGGGCCTAAAGGGGCTCCAGGAGAGCTGGAGAGGGACTGGGGACAAGGGATGGAGGGACAGGACACAGGGAATGGCTTCCCACTACCAGAGGCCAAGGAGAGATGGGAGATTGGGAAGGAATTCCTGGCTGTGAGGGTGGGGAGGCCCTGGCACAGGGTGCCCAGAGAAGCTGTGGCTGCCCCTGGATCCCTGGCAGTGTCCAAGGCCAGGTTGGACAGGGCTTGGAGCACCCTGGGACAGTGGGAGGTGTCTGTGCCGGTGGTAGGAGATGGAACAAGATGAGCTTTAAGGTTCCTTCCAACCCAAACCATTCCATGGCTCCGTGAAACTCCTCTGGACCAGGTGGAACACAGGACCGGGCTCTCTTGGCAAGCAGAGCAGCTTGGGAGGAGCGTCTGTAGAACAGCTCTTTTTAAACAATTAAGAGCTTCTCCAGCTCATTTCCTTCAATGCCCTCACAGAGCAAATCAGCTTAATTAGCAGTCTTAGTGAATAATTAATTTTCTCACAGGTTTTTTTGATAGCTTCTTTAAAGCAAGAGGAATTCGAGAGCTGCCACTGAGCAGCTCCTGGCATGACCACGGCTCAGTCCTTCAGCTGGTGCCTGCAGTCCCCAAGGCAAATTTATTCCCTTATGAGCAGTGCAAATGGCCAAAAAATAGCACAAATGGCCAAAAAATGGCTCAAATGGCCAAAAAGGGACCAGTGGACCAATGGAGAAGCTTTCCACCCAGTTTTCCACCCCCAGTATCCCATGGAGATAGATGCAGCTTATCGATGTCCTAGCAAAGCACTGATGTGTGGCCCTAAAACCTGCTGCCCAGCCAGCTGATAGAGAGAGGTTTGAAGCTCCAAATCTTAAAAAAATCAGATTTATTTTGAGCTTTGCCTCTGCTTTTAATGACAGGAGGGTCTGCTGTTGTTTAGACCTGAGCGGAGAGACTTTAATTACTGCTTTGGTGCCAAGGATGTAAATATGGACTCGGGGAAGCAGCGAGGGTTATTAAAGAGAAAAGACTGTAATTGCTGGGCCCCTCCCTCTCCATCAGATTTTCCTCTCGCTCCGGTTTGGAGAGGACCGGCTGATCCAGTCGGGCTGTCTCTGGCCAGGGGTTGCAGGCTCTCCCTGAGGAAGGGGAATATCCAGCAGCACCCACCCAAGTCAGGATGGAATCACCTTTATCCGGGCAGCAAAGCTTTGTAGAATCCCTGGGTTTGAGCACGGCCACACAGAGATGTTTGCAGCGTGAGGAGCAGGGCAGGCATTTCGGGTGGGTTTTCCCTGGGGAGATCATTTTGCCGTGGAAGAAACTCCCAACCCAGCTGTAAACACTCGGATGCAAACACTCCCATGGCTTCCTTTTATTTTTTTTTTCCCTTAAACTCCTATCTTTGATTTCATTTAATAATGGATGAATTATCAGAAATATGTGCTGGCAGGCGGCCCGGGTTTTGTCAGGAGGCAAACGACTTCAGTAACGCGTCGGTTGGAAATATTTTGGAAAAGAAAAAAGGGAGAGAGAACAAATAAAATTTAAAAAAAGTCAGTCTATGCAAAAGCCTCTGGGGATGGGAAAAAAACCCCAAGCTGACTGCTGAACTTTTTTTCTCTCCCTTTTCCTTCATGCCTGTGCTGAGGGTAGGACTTGTCTCACTGAACTCATGTCACTTCTGTGGGGTGGAGGGGGAATTGTTGTTGGGACGGTTACAACACATAAACTATAAAAGTTTAGAAGGCTTTTTTATTATAGTTGTATGCTGTTTTTCATTCAGTTTTTACAAACTTTGAGAGTAGCTTTTAATTGGTTAATAACTTTATTTTGTTAATTATTCTGTTGGTTAGTAAAAGACATTTTAGTTGTTTATTAAATTTATTTATTCTTAGATTGTTTACATTTTTTATTGATTCTCATGGGACAAATCCTTTGTTATTACAGGGGTGTTTATTTTTCACCCTGAGATTGTTGTGTTAAGGGATCTTCTCATTCTTAAAACAGCTTTATATGGGAACTTACAGATTACTTGTTAGCTGCACTTAGGAAAAATGACCGGCCAGGGTAAATGACTTTTTACCCTATTCCTATTGGGAATATCAGAGCTGTGTCCCCTCTGGAGGAGCCTCATCTGCTCCAAAAACTTTGGCACAGCCTAATGGAAGTGAGGGTGCAGAGAGGTGATGGTCTCGACCACATCTTAGGCCGTGCACCCAAATCCCCAATCCCCAATCCCAAATCCCAAGTCCCAAATCCCAGATCCCAGATCCCAAATCCCACATCCCAGATCCCAGATCCCAAATCCCTCCCTCCATGGCCGTGCCCGTCCCCGGGGAGGCACCGCAGGCAGCAGGGCCTGGGTGCCAAGGGGAACTTTCCCCCCAGGGCTGGAGCGTGTGGGGTGAAGCAATCTCAGCCTGCCCAGTCATCGGGCAGGAACGGGGCGAATCCAGGGCGAGCAGGAGCCGGGGGAAGGCAGCACCTCCCCGGTGGCCTGCACCGACACGCCGGGCCTCCCCACAGGGCCCTGCTCCTTCCTTCCACCCCTTCAAAGCCAGCCCAGCACGGGCTGGGCAGAGAATGGAGCGAGGGAAGCACTGAGGGGAAGAGTTTGGGGATGTTGGTGGGTGAGAAGTTCAGGGTGAGGCGCCCGTGTGAGCTGGGAGCCCAAAACCCAAATGGGTGCTGGGCTGATCCCACAGTGTGGGCAGCAGGGAAAGGGGGGATTCTCCTCCTCTGATCCACTCAGGGGGTGCAGAGGGGATCCACTCCTCTGATCCACTTTGCACCCACCTGCAGAGCTGCCTCTGGTATTGCCATCATCAGAAAAATGTGGAATTGCTAGAACAAGTCCACAGAAAATCATGGAGTTGTTCTGAGGCCTGCAGCCCCTCTGCTCTGGAGCCAGGCTGGGAGAGCTGGGAATGTTCACCTGGAGAGGAGAAGCTCCAGGGAGAGCTCAGAGCCCCTGGCAGGGCCTGAAGGGGCTCCAGGAGAGCTGGAGAGGGACTGGGGACAAGGGATGGAGGGAAAGTACAAGGGGAAATTACTTCACTCAGATCAGGGCTAGATGGGAGATTGGGAAGGAATTCCTGTCTGTGAGGGCGATGAGGCCCTGGCACAGGGTGCCCAGAGCAGCTGTGGCTGCCCCTGGATCCCTGGCAGTGTCCAAGGCCAGGTTGGACAGGGCTTGGAGCAACCTGGGATAGTGGAAGGTGTCCCTGGCTATGGAATGAGATGATTTTAAAGGTGCCTTCCAACCCAAACCATTCTGGGATTCTATGACTCCATGATCCCTTTGGTCATCCTGCTGGCTCTGGACATTTTTGATGGCTTTGGGATTCACGTTTGGGATCCCAAGACTGGTGACAACATCACCTCCTCCCACAGCCAAGGTCGCTTTGGCTGTGTGGAGGGGGATTTCCTACCTGTCCTGATTTTAAAGTGGAAATGGAGAGACAGGGAATTGTATCCTAAAAGCCTGACTCCATTGCAGCTGTTTGCTCCAGCTGGCAAATTTAGCTTTGTTTCCCTCTAGAGAGTGATTTGTCCAAAGAAAGCAAAGCCCACATGAAGAAAGTTCCTATGGGATGCTCGGCCCTGGCAGGTTTGGGATCTGTCCCTGTGTCCTGGCAGCGTGGCTGAGGCAGGAGATGCTCCTGAGCCAGACTCCATCCCACTCCTCTGTGCCTGAGTCAGAGTGAGTCAGCCCTCTGGATTGCTCTCCTGCTGCCCCGAGCCAGCGCAGCATATTTATTAGTTAATTAGTTTGCATTTCCTCCTCCTCTCTTCCCTTCCCTTCACAGCAAGCCCTCTCCCGAATCTTCCCTGCCAAGCAAACTTCGGGGGCCTCCATCCCATAAATATCCCCACCACCCCCTCCCAAAAACATCACTGGGACACCTCTTGGTCCCCTGTCCATGCAGTGGGTGCCAGGGGGGACCCACGCTGCTCCCAGCAGAAGATCCAGGGTCCATCCCACCCTTTTCCCTACTAAGACCCAATTTTAGCCCCAAAATGTGAGGATTGGAGTTATTTTTGAGGCTGTTTTCCCTGGCAGAGGAGCTGGCGTGCCTCAGGAAGGGTGCAGGCTGTTATTGTGACATCCCAGTGAGTTATTAGCAGAGGGGGAAGAGTGCTGAGGACTGCAGGGAACAGGAGGAACTCTTGGTGGTTTGCAGACTGTCCCCAGGGCTGGTTTTGCTCCATATCCATGCTCTTCATGGATTCATGGAATTCCAGGATGGTTTGGATGGGAAGGGATCCCATTCCAACCCCTGACACAGGCAGGGGTGTCACCCACCAGATCAGGATATCCATCTCTGCTTTCCCAGAGTTTTATCCCTAAGGGAAGTGGCTGAGCTGGGTCCCACAGCCTGGCTAAGAAAGAAAACCTGGAATGGAAAAACCTGACACCAAGAAAACCTGGAATTTAGCTAGAAACCTGGGATTTAACTGAAATCCTAATAAAAACCAGGGCTGGCTAAAAAACCTACAACCCCTCTGGCTGCTGGAGGAAAGGGTCTGTCCCCAACTGGGAAAGGGATGGGAATGGATACAGGAATGCAGGTGGAAATGGAGATGGGAAAAGGAATAGGGATTGGGGAGAGGAACAGGTGTAGGGATCGGGAAAAGGAATGGGGATGGAAATAGGAATGAGGATTGGGATGGGAATAGGGACAGAGACAAATGTAAGGACGGAGATGAGCACGGAGAACGGGATGGGAATGGTGACAGAAACAGGGATGAAAATGGTGACAAGAATGGGGATGGGAACAAAGATAAGGATGGGAATGAGGAGCAAATACAGAGATGGAAACAAGGATAAGGATGGGAACAAAGATAAGAGTGGGAACAAGGAACAGTATAGGAACAAGGGTAAGGATGGAGACAGGAATGGTGACAGGAGAAGCATAGGGATGGGAATCTGATGGGAATAGGGACAAGGATGGGGATGGAGAGAGGGAAGGCACAGAAAGGGAAAGGGAGCAGCCTCATTCCCGCCGGCTGCCGGCTCAGCCAGCCCGGGTAATGAGCAGCTTCCCTGCCCTCGGCTGCCCCGCCTGGGTGGGGAGGGTTTTTCCAGCACTGAGGGTTTGCAAGCGAGGCACCAGAAAGCAGAATGGGTAATTTTTATCCCCATCAACTCAGCAGTGCCGTTTCACTTGGAAAACCCATGGATTATCCTGCTGTTTCCTCGCACCCTTTGTTCTTCCTCAGCCTGTTTCCCACAAGAGGGATGGGGAGACCTGGAGGAGCTGGGCAGTGTTAATGGGGCATGTTGGGCCTGATAGGAATCAGGTCCAGCTCTATCTCATCTCTGCTGGAGGAAAAAAAAAAGAAAATCTCATTTTCTTTGGCTTTGCTGATTAAAGTTTAATTACCTTGAATGCAAATGATTCATCAAAGGAACACAGATTTATTTTTTTGCGAGAAGATCATGTGTAGCCTGGGAAGGAAAATGTTTATTGAGGTGTTCTCTGAGCAGGGTCTGCTCAGTGTCAGGCAAAGCTTTTGGGCAGAAACAGGGAAAAAATTACTTTTGCTCCATTCCCCACTCGCTTTCCCTTCCTTGAAAGATCTCCCTGAGCACTTGACAGCATCACACAGCCCATTGCACCACTGACTTATATTTTCCTGCTCGCCAGGTCTGCAAACCGTTCTCTGGGAATTGCTCAGATGGGGGAAAATCTTTGCTGCTTTTCCATGTTCTCTGTGTGAGTTCATACTCTGGGAGATCTGATTGCAAAACCAGCCCCGGAGTCAGGGAGGCAGAATTCCAGGCAGGGGTTCCCACTGCACTTGGGGAGCTTCTTCTTTTCTTTTGGGGTGTGTAATTCCTTTATCTTGCTTATCTTTCCTAGAGATGCCTCTATAAGCCTGGGGCAGCTAGCAGAGTTAGCAGGGCTGCCAGGAACTCTCTGATCCCCCCAAAATTAAAGGGAATGACGGTGTGGGAACACAGCTTGGAGTGTCAGTAGCTTCTCCTGTGAAAAATCACCCGTGATGGATTTAAAGCAGGGAAAAGGCTGAGGAGGAGTTGCCACCACCATGGCTTTTATTTACAGTCCCAAGGGAGCTGATCCTGCTGGGATGAGGCTGTGGAGGGGAAAGGACTTCTCTGCACAATTCCTCCCCATGAAAATCTTTTAAAATAGGAAACAAAACGATGCTGTGTTTCTTGCCCTTCCCAAAACTAACCTCAAATCCTCTGGAACGCCGTGGGTGGACCTTGTGCTGCTTATCCAGTTTCCTGCAGCAATGAGGGGTGCTCAGGGGCAGCCAAATTCCCCCAAAACCCCAATCTGGGGAACAGGGCCTGTGGATGCAGCAACACCAGGATGCTGTAGAGCCTCAGGGTGAGGGGCAGCCGGAATCAGGGAATCAGACATTCCCGAGAGCAGATAAAAGGGATTGGAGCTGGCTGCCTGCCCGTGGAAAATCCCAGCCCGATCTTCTCACCTGGAGCTGTTTGCAGAGTTTTCTCCCCCATTAGCATAAGCAAAGCTCTGCTGCCTTCGATCCCGCTCAGCTGCTGCTCCTGTCGGGATGTGAGCCTGCTTGGAATGTCATTCCCTCCTCGCCCGTGGCACCTGGAGCAGGACCAGCCTGGCATGTCCCGGCCATGGGCAGCCAGACCTGTCCCAGTGGCTTTTCATCAACTGGGCACCAGCCCTGCCCCGCAGCCGTGGCGCCCATCCCGTGGGTCAGCCAGGGAAATTCCCCATTCCCTGGGCTGCCCACTGGTGCTGGCTGCTGTGGGAATGATCCTTTGGCACCCCTGAACACTCAATTTCCCAGCTCATAGCAAAAATTAAAATTAAAATACATCACCCAAGCCCCCAAACGCTTTGCGAACGCGAAGGCGCCACAATAATCGATCCGCAGGTGTTTGGAACCCGTTTGCATAATGCAAAGATGTTATTAATTGGCAATTAGCAGTCAAACAGCTCTTAATGGCACCTGGCACTGGGAGGGAATATGCAGCTGGGCCTCTGCAACTGGAAAAACAGCCAGCCCTGTGTAATTAAATGTCTTCTCCAGGCTCACCCCACCCGGCTGGCCTGGGCACTGGTGTGGGAAGCTTCCCACGCCGCTGGGACGGGGCAGTGCTGGGATGGGGCAGCTCCAGGATGGGATTCTGCCAGTCCTGCAGTCTCGGTTCTTGGGCTGATAACCCCCGAGAATGTTGTCAAAAGTCCTTGTCCCAAGCCCTGGTGCCAGAAGAGAGAGTTGGGATGGGTTGGTTCAGGTTCTCAAGGTTGTTTATTGTTTCTTATCTGGTACATTTTGTTCTCACCTGGTTTGGGTGCTGGCTACAATGTGGTCATCACTGACTGACCGCTGACCAGGGTGGTCTTAACTTTTTATACCCTGTACTATGTGTTCCATGTTTACAGATAAATACCAACACCTATCACCTGTGTTAGACAGTGCACTTCTACTCTAATCCAATCCAAAAGTGCCACCACCACAGCAAAAGATGAAGGGCAAGAAGAAGAAGCAGAAGGACAGGGGCACACCCAGATTCCTCCATCTTGCCTCCTTGAACCCCCATTAAACCCCAAAATTCTACATCTACACCCGGTGATCAATTAATACTATTCTAATCAAACTCTGGTGGCTTGTCTTTAGAACCCTTGCCAGGGTCCTAGATTCTTGGTTCTTGTTTCTTTGGGCTGATGTCTCCCCAAGAATGTTGTCTAAAAGTCCTTGTCTCAAGCCCCAGTGCCAGAAAAGAGTCAGGATGTGTCTGTATCATTCTCAGGGTTGTTTATTGTCTCTTATCTGGTACATTTTGTTTTCACCTGGTTTGGGTGCTGGCTGCAGTGCTGATCATCACTGACTGACCACCCAGAGGGCAGTCATAATCTTTTATACTCTGTACTATGTGTTCCATATTTACAGATAAATACCAATACCTATCACCTGTGTTAGACAACGCACTTCTGTGCTAAACCAATCCAAAAGTGCCACCACCACAGCAGAGTAGGACAAGAAGAAGAAGCAGAAGGACAAGACACACCCAGATTTCTCCATCTTGCCTTCTTGAATCCCCATTAAACCCCGAAATTCTACATTATCACCTGATGATAAATTAATATTGTTCTAATCAAACTCTCATGGCTTGTCTCTGGACCCCTTGCCAGGGCCCTGGATTCTCAGTTCTTGTTTCTTTGGGCTGATGTCTCCCCAAGAATGTTGTCTAAAAGTCCTTGTCCCAAGCCCAGGTTCCAGAAGAGAGAGTCGGGATGAGTCCGTATCGTTCTCAGGGTTGTTTATTGTCTCTTATCTGGTACATTTTGTTCTCACCTGGTTTGGGTGCTGGCTGCAAAGCTGATCATCATTGACTGACCACCCTGAGGGCAGTTGTAATCTTTTATACTCTGTACTATGTGTTTCATGTTTACAGATAAATACCAATACCCATCACCTGTGTTAGACAGTGCACTTCTACTCTAATCCAATCCAAAAGTGCCACCACCACAGCAAAAGATGAAGGGCAAGAAGAAGAAGCAGAAGGACAGGGGCACACCCAGATTCCTCCATCTTGCCTCCTTGAACCCCCATTAAACCCCAAAATTCTACATCTACACCCGGTGATCAATTAATACTATTCTAATCAAACTCTGGTGGCTTGTCTTTAGAACCCTTGCCAGGGTCCTAGATTCTTGGTTCTTGTTTCTTTGGGCTGATGTCTCCCCAAGAATGTTTGTTGAAAAGTCCTTGTCCCAAGCCCCGGTGCCAGAAGAGAGAGTCGGGATGAGTCCGTATCGTTCTCAGGGTTGTTTATTGTCTCTTATCTGGTACATTTTGTTCTCACCTGGTTTGGGTGCTGGCTGCAAAGCTGATCATCATTGACTGACCACCCTGAGAGCAGTCGTAATCTTTTATACCAAATATAACATGTTCCATGTTTACAGATAAATACCCACACCTATCACCTATGTTAGACAGTGAACTTCTGTGCTAAACCAATCCAAAAGTGCCACCACCACAGCAGAAGATGGAGGGCAAGAAAAAGAAGCAGAAGGACAGGGACACACCCAAATTCCTCCATCTTGCCTCCTTGAACCCCCATTAAACCCCAAAATTCTACATCTACACCCGGTGATCAATTAATACTGTTCTGATCAAACTCTCGTAGGTTGTCTCTGGACCCCTTGTCAGGGTCCTGGATCACCCAGGGCAGCCAGAGGGATCTCCTGGGTTCTGACACCACAGATGTGTGGTCCTCTCCTGGGATAGCTGGGGGGGAAATGATCTCTCCATGGTGTGTGGAAAGAGCAGCACAATTCCAGGAGCTGTAGGAGCAATCCCTGTAATTGGGGTGTCTGAGGGGTGAGATGTGGCTTGGGATTGGGTTTAGGCTGGGTGTGAAGCTCAAGGAAAGCCTGGTGTTCTTCATGCAACAGCTGGAGATCCAGCCCTGCCACAAACACAAATGTGATAAACCCAAGCTGGCTCTGCAGGTGGGGTTGTTTGCTGAGCTCGGAGATGGAGGGATGGAAAAGGCTCTTTGTGCCTTGGATTATACCTGAAAAACAGGGATTGATAGTTGGAAAATGAAACTGTGAGCGTTATTTGCTCCGCTTTGTTCAGCTGATCTCCTCCCAGGAGCGCTGGCTGGGCAGATCCATGTCTGCAGCAGCATTCCAGAAATCTGAGAAACTGGGAAAGCCTCAGGAATGGGGGAAAATTGCTGTAAAGAGGGGGAAATCCCCACTGTGGGTGAGGGTGGATGAGGAGGTGGCAGCAGCCTTCACCCAGGGACAGTCCTGGCTGCTCCAGGGAGTGATGCTGCAGCTCTTTCCTCACATACAGAGCACAAAATTGGGGACTTCGTGATTTTTTTTTTTTTGTTTTGTTTTATTGGGTGGATATTTTTGGTTTGGGGTTGATGGGCCAAGCAGTTGGGCTCGAGGTAGCCCTGGGGACCTCCAGGCTCTCCAGAACACCACAGGGCTGGACAGAGCCCTGAATTCCTGCTCTGACACCCCAAATCCTTCTTTTTTTCAAGGCTTCATCTTCCTAATCACCTGTGGCATAAAAAAAAAAGTTGCTCCAAGTGTGTGCTGAGGGTTTGTGGGAATCAGGGGTGTGGGATGTGCTGCCACATTCAATGGGAGGATTTTGGGGTGTAAATGGATTCAAACTGCCAGAGGGCAGGGATGGATGGGATATTGGGAATTGGGAATTCCTGGCTCTGAGGGTGGGGAGGCCCTGGCACAGGGTGCCCAGAGAAGCTGTGGCTGCCCCTGGATCCCTGGCAGTGTCCAAGGCCAGGCTGGACAGGGCTTGGAGCACCCTGGGATAGTGGAAGGTGTCCCTGCCCATGGCAGGGGGATGGGACTGGATGAGCTTTAAGATCCCTTCCACCCCAAACCATTTTTAGATTCCATAAATCAGGCTGAGCTCGTTTGGGTGGGATGGTTGGATCTGGGGACTCCCCTGTGCAAAGCACCAAAATTCGGGAATCCCTTCAGAACAAGGGCTCTGAGGGCTGAGTTTGCACCAGGAAAGTTTGCCCTGTGCTGCAGAAAATCATGGCTGGGGAGGGAGGCATCTGTCCCTGGGCTTTGGAGCAGGATGGGATCTGAGGTGAGGTAGGATTGGGTTAATTGGATGGGATAACACAGCAGGACCCTGATTATTCTGCAAAAAAATACATTAATTTGAAATAAAGTGAGTGCTGATGGAGCAATTGGGAATGCTCTGAGCAGGGTGTCAGTGGGGTTTCCCAGAGTTTTCCTGGGATGCCCACAGCTTTCCTTCATTCAGGGAAGGCCTTGGACAAAGAAATGTTGGCACAGGGTTGTGCAAATATGAGGTGGGCAAGGCTGACCAAGGAACACCTGGGATTTCTCCCTCACTGCCCATCACCGGCTTCAAGGCACTTTATTTTTAGTATTTTCTTTAAAAAAAAAAAAAATAAAATAAAATCATTAGAAATAATCTCCTGGGATGGGTGAGAGCCAGGGCTCTGCATTTCATGCCCCTGCAGTAACGGGTGTCAGGGTTTCTCCTTTAAACCTCTGCGAGCCAGGGCTTTATATCTGGATCATAAAAATTCAGAGGAGGGAGGAAGGAAAAAAGGAATCATCACATAAAAGGAGCTCGTAGCCACAGCTGCATTTGGTTTATTGTGCTCGCAGAGCTCATAAACAGCTCGGGTTTGCAAGAGGAGAGGGCCAGGCCCGGCTGCTGTGGGGTGGTTGGGGTTGGAACCCGGGGATTTTGAGGGTGCCATCAACATGTGAGCTCATGGGAGAGGGCAATGAGGATTTTTGGGGATTGGGGTTTGCTTTGATAATGCCCTGCCCATGGACAAAGGTCCTGCCAGGGATGGAGGGGAGGGCTGCTGCACCCACTGCTGGGGTGGGACCCTAAAATGGGGTAGAATCCTAAAATCTCACAATTATTTGGTTTGGAAGGGATCTTCATGACCATCCAGTTCCAACCCTACTGACAAGGGCAGAGATTCATTCCACTGTTCCAGTTTGCTCCAAGCCCCATCCAACCTGCCCTTGGACACTTCCAGGGATGGAGCAGAAGTCTGGGAGCTTCCAGGGCAGCAAGAAACATTTTTGGGGTGGCCCAGATCCGTCCCCAAATCTGTGATTTGCCTCCCTCCTGCCTTTCACCGTCACAGCCCTGGGCAAGGGTGAGCCGGCTCCTTCCCTCCAGGTTTGCTTTAATGAGACAAAATGGCAGTGCCTGGGCTCCTGTTGAGAATCCCGGCTTCCCCAGACCCTGGGAAGGGAGAGAAGGGTTCAAACATGGAGAAAATTCCCTCCTGGAAGTGCAGAACTCCAGGCTGGAGTCAGAACTTCTCCCATCCACGGGGTGCCACACCACCAGCGGTGGGTGGCTTGGGCATCCGTGTCCATCCTGGGAGCTCCCATTCCTCCAGGATGGAATTATCTGTTCCTCCCTGAGCAGGCTGGGCTGGGGCCCATCCCTGAGCCTCACCTGGCCTTGGTGTCCCCTCAGCCCCTTCAGGTCCCCTGCACATCCCAAACACGAGGGAATGACGTCATTTCAGGGCCACATTTTCCAGAAATTCCATTTGGTGATGGTCTGGGAGACAACACCAGGAGGGATTTTACCTGAGGGATAAATACTTTGGGAGCAGGATAATCCTGCTGGGTGAAAGCTGCAGATGAAATTTTCACCGTTCAGTGGTGAAAATCATCCTTTCCTCTGAATCATGGAATGGTTTGGATTGGAAGGGACCTTAAAGACCATCTCATCCCATGGGCAGGGAAAATTTCCACTAGCCCAGGTCGCTCAGGTTTTATAAATAAATCACCAAATGCTATCTAGGCATGGATTAAAAATGCATAGCCACAAATCCACAGGCTTTCCCTGCCAAAGGAGCACCCCAAAATCCTGCCTGGAAAAACACTCTGCAATAATGCACTGTGGTGTTGCAAGCCCTAAAATGCCTTCGCTCACTTACAGGCTTATGAGAACATTCCTGATATTAATTCACAGCTAAATAAGCAAATAATCACATAAATAAAGTGTTTGCTGCAACAGTAGGGAGATATTCCTGATCCACGACTAAAGCTGTGGGGTTTTGAGGCTTTTTGGGACACAGGGTGCCAGCTCCAGACTGTCCCGTGGGTGCCAGAGCTCTCAGTGGTGTCATCCTCTCCAGTGAGATTCCCCAGGGAACAAGGCTGGGATAAAGTCCAGACAGATTTCAGAGCTGGTGCCCAGTGCTGGTTCACTGTGCAGCCCCAAAATGGGATTTTTAGCCCTGGGGGGTGATGGAGCAGAGGGGGATCCCCTTGGGATGGGATGGAATGAGGGAAGGGGAAGGAGAGACTCGGGGAGAGGTGGGGAGAAAAAAGGAGGCGGCCACAGGGAAGGGGTGCAGGGATATGGGATCACAGCAACGTGCCTGGGAGCTTGACGACCCCAAAAACTTAGGAGTCCTTGGGAGCTCAGGGACACAGGGAGCTTGGAGACCCTGAGACTTTTGGGTCCTGGAGAGCTCAGGGACACAGAGAACCTGGAGATCCCGAGAACTTGGACACCCCAAGAACTTGGGGGTCCTGGAAAGCTCAGGGACACAGGGAGCTTGGAGATCCTGAGAACTTGGGTTCCTGGAGAGCTCAGGGACACAGCATGGAGACCTCGAGAACTTGAGGTCCTGGGGAGTTCAGGGACACAGAGAGTTTGGAGACCCCGAGAATTTTGGGTCCTGGGGATCTTAGGGACACAGAGAGCTTGAACACTCTGAGAACTTGGGGTTCTGGGGAGCTCAGGGTCACAAGGAACTGTGACACCCCAAGAACCTGGGGCCCTGGGGAGCTCAGGGACACAGGGAACTTGGAGACCCTAAAAATTTGGGGCCCTGGGGAGCTCCTGGTCACAGGGAGCTTGGAAACCCTGAGAACTTGGGGTCCTAGAGAGCTCAGGAACACAGAGAGCATGGAGATCTCGAGAATTTGGGGTCCTGGAGAGCTCAGAGACACAGGGAACTTGGACACCCCAAGAACCTGGGGGTCCTGGGGAGCTCAGGGACATAGACAGCTTGGACACCCCAATAAATTGGGGTCCCAGGGAGCTCAGGGACACAGGGAACTTGGAGATCCCAAGAGCTTGGAGACCCCAAGAACTTGGGGTCCTGGGGAGCTCAGGGACACATGGAGCTTGGACACCCAAAGAATTTTGGGTCCTGGGGAGCTCAGGGACACAGAAAACATGGAGACACTGAGAATTTGGGGTCCTGGGAGCTTAGGGACACAGGGAGCTTGAAGACCCCAAAAACTTGGGGTCTTTGGGAGCTCAGGGTCACAAGGAGCTTGGACAGCCTGAGAGCTTGAAGACCCCAAAAGCTTGGGGTCCCTGGGAGCTCAGGGACACAGCATGAAGACCCCAAGAACTTGGAGACCCCAAAAACTTGGGGTCCTGGGGAGCTCAGGGACACAGGGAACTCAGCTGCAGCTGTCTGGCTCCTGTGTGCCATTAATAAACACCAAGGGATGAGTGAGCTATTTGTGGGAGCCCATTAGACAAATATTAGCCCAGCTATGGATCCTCCTGGAGGCCGCCTGGGTCCATTCCCTAAAAATCAATTAGTGTTTGGGCAGGCAGCGGGAGCCGCCGCGGGGGCTTCAAAAAACAGGGATTGCACAAATCCTGCCCGGCAGCACCGGCACCTTTGGAACCCCTGGTGTGAGGAGCTGATCCGACCCCAAAATCCCAGAGTTGGTGCTGCCAGGATTGGTTTCAGGCTGTGCTGGCCGCCGTGTTGGTGACCCCGCTGGGAATTGATTCTTGGTGACCCCGTGGGAAGTGATTCCCGCTGTTCCCAAAGGGGATTTTCAGCCCTGCTGTGACTCAAACCCCAGGTGGGGGCTGTTGGCACCCTGGGGTGCCAGAGTGGATGTGGTTCATGGAATGAGGTGGGCTTGAAGATCCAACCCCAAACCATTCCACGCTCCCCGGATTTGCTCCCCTGGAGCCTGGGGATGCTCAGGATGAGCCCGTGGTGCTGTTGGGGTCCTACCCTGGGCTCCCACCCCCTCTCTCCTCCGGCATCCATCCCTTCCCCTGCCAAATGGAGCGCTGACCTTGGCCGGGGCCGCTGGGAAGCCCCGGGGCACAAACAGCTCTTCACAGCGGCGGTAAATCATTGACAGGGCCTGATGGACACGCGGGGCCACGGCCAAGCTCCCCGGGCTGCCGGGGCTGCTTTGTCCCCGGGGATGGAGGAGGGGACGGCTGGCCTGGGCTGGCTTTTCCCGGCTGCGATCCTGTTTATGGAGCGTGAGGCCCGTGTCCCTGGGCAAAGAGGTGCCACCAACCACGTCCCAGAGCACCCCAGAAAGTCGTGGGTGCAAGAAACCATGCAAGGGAAGCACATCCCGGCAGGCCAGTGCCTCCCTAGGGTGGTGTGGATGGAGGGAATGGGATGGGATGGGAGCCTTTGTGTCCTTCTGTGATAGAGTTGGGGTTTAAATTATGGGAAAATCCCAATTTAACTGGCTCAGGGTGTGAGGGTTTGGCTGGGTTGGCTTCAGGAGTGCTCCAGTTGTCCCAGTGTGAGTGTGCTGCTGGTCCATGACCCCCCGTGCTCCGTTCATCCCTGATGTGGAATTCATTCCTGCCCTTGGCACGGGCACAGAGCAAACCCAGCCCTGCTCCCCTGCCCCGCTTGGTGCTGGATCCACGCTGCCCTGGAGCAGGTTTGGAGCAGAATCTTCTGCTCCGTGATCCCATTCCCAAATTTCACCAAACTCCTGCAAACTTGTAACCCAACTCTGCTGCCCTGGAAAATACGTGGGCACAGGTGAGCAAGGAGCTGGATCACCAAAATGCCAGGGGGGGAAAATGTGCCCCCCACAACTCCTTTGGAACACCCTGGTCCCTGATGGATGCCCTGGCCCTTCAAAGCCTTTCACCACCCAAATTCCCTTTTTTTTTTTCCTTTCTTTTCTTTCTCTTTCTCTTTCTCTTTCTTTCTTTCTTTCTTTCTTTCTTTCTTTCTTTCTTTCTTTCTTTCTTTCTTTCTTTCTTTCCTTCTTTCCTTCTTTCCTTCTTTCTTTCTTTCTTTCTTTCTTTCTTTCTTTCTTTTCTCTCTTTCATTCTCTCTCTCTTTCTCTCTTTCTTTCTCTCTTTCTCTCTTTCTTTTCTCTCTTTCTCTCTTTCTCTCTTTCTTTCTTTCTTTCTTTCTTTCTTTCTTTCTTTCTTTCTTTCTTTCTTTCTCTCTTTCTTTCTCTCTTTCTTTCTCTCTTTCTCTCTTTCTCTCTTTCTCTCTTTCTCTCTTTCTCTCTTTCTCTCTTTCTCTCTTTCTTTCTTTTCTCTCTTTCTTTTCTCTCTTTCTTTCTCTCTTTCTCTCTCTCTTTCTCTTTCTTTCTCTCTCTCTTTTTCTCTCTCTGGTTTTTTTTGGTGGTTTTTTTTGTTTTGTTTTGTTTTTTGAGATTTTTTTCCTCAGCAGAGAGATTCCCAGTTTTTCCCCCCGCCCCACCACACCGAGGGGGAATTCTCTGATGTCTCTGGTGTAGGGTCGGGGCTGTTGGTGACCCCCCCGAGGGGGCCCTTGCTGGGGTTTCTCTCCCGTTCCGGCAGCCCTGAGGCATCTGCCCCTCTGTCAGATGGGATTGGAATCGTGAGTGGTGCTGAAGCCGGAGAACAGACGGGCTAAAAATATTCCCCCCGCTCGCTCCTGTGATCTTTCCTCCCCTCCCCTCCGCCTTTTCCTGCTTTTCACCACAATTCCATGGGATTTCAGCCGCTCCGGCAGGCTGAGAGCAAACTCCAGGAATAACCCCCAGGCCCACAGCCACGAAAGAGCCGAACAGAACAGAAAGGATGGGGGAGCTGCGGTGGGAAAAGAGCTTTTTAAAGAGGGGAAATGCCGAGTGGATTTGGGAACGGGCCAGGGGAAAAAAACCAGACTTACTCCATAGAAAATCGCTTCGCACCTCACCCCGAATTTATCAATAATTTGGGGACAAACCCCAGTTTGGTGCGAGGACCGGGCTGGGGGCGATCCCGCCTTTCCCTCCAGCTATCCCGAGGAATCTCCCGGGCTCCAACCGCATCCCTGCTGCCGATGAGGAGGATGCTGAGGAGCTGGGAACACTGCGGGGTGGATTAGCAGAACGCACCGTATCAGCAGTGCCTGCCGGATGCACGCTTGGATTTTCTTGATGGTTCCAACGCTTTGGGGATTCAGGCTGGATTTTCTCGCTCTCCAGCCTCTCATGCAGCTCCTTTTTTTTTATTATTATTTTCGTCCTTGCTGATTTCCCAGGCACAGTAAATACCGAGGGAGATTTGAGGGAGGCAGTTAAATGTAGTAACATCCTCCCCCAGCTAAAATCTGATGGAAACCGACCCCTCTGGGAGCATCCCCTGAATTCCAGGGGAGCCAGGGGTGGTTTGGCATTGCCAAAATTCCAGAATGCCCAAGGATCCACCCTGTTCTCCTGAGCTGGGGTGTTCCCAGGCTGCTCCCAGGGGTGCTCCCCCTTTCCAAGCACCATCCAAAGCTGAGATTTCCCAAAATTCAGCTGGCATGGCTGGAGTTGGAGCTGAGATTTCCCAAAATTCAGCTGGCATGGCTGGAGTTGGAGCTGAGATTTCCCAAAATTCAGCTGGCATGGCTGGAGTTGGAGCTGTCCCCATGTGGGTACACCCAGGGGCAAAACCCCTGAGGAGGGGTCCCAAAGTGTGCTCAGAGTTTTCATTATAAACCCAATTGAAGCAGAGCTTTGATTAGCTCTGTAAATTGGATATTCATGGCCAAAAATCAGATGGAATTCTCCCAAACATCCCAGGAAAAGCTGGAGAGAGTCCCTCCACCCTGACTGCTTCTGTGCTGATGGGACAGGGATTTTTCCAGCCCAGCCTGGAGAGCGAGGGAGGAAAAGCTTCCTCGGAAATCCCCGTGAAATGCAGGAATGGGAGCGAGGTCCAGCTCCTCTCCGGAGTTTATAGCAACGCTCCGGCTGTTGTGGCTCCGCGCTCCGGGGTTTCTTTATTTAATTTCTTCCCCTTATGGGCTGAGAAACCTTCCCAGCCCCAGCACAGCTTGCAGGAGCTGGGATTTGTTTTCCTCTCGTGTCCAGGGAGGAATTTCTAAATCCCAGCTGCAGCCAGAGCTGGAATATGCTGAGTTGGAAGGGGCCCATCAGGATCATTGAGTCTGATGCTGTGCCAGGTGTCACGGAGCAGCGGTGACACCCCTGTCCCCAAATGCCCCCTACAATTTACCCCTCCAGGGTAAATTTTTCCTAGCAGGACATCCCAAAAATCCCTAAAAATGGATGCTGGGCACTGAGAGCAGCAAGCCTGGCTTGGCACAACTGATCCATCACCCTTGGGAAGGGGATGGGATGCAGAGAGGGATGTGTGCAGTGGTTATTTTGTTGCTTTTTTGGAACAATTTTTATGCCATTAACAAAATCCGAGGGAAGCAGTGAGATAAGCGAGCTCCCACGTCTCCGTGTCCATCCCTGCCAGCGACAATGCCGGCATTGAAATTCTGGGATGGGAGACGCTCGGCTGGTGATAATGCAGGATCGCAGTGAGCCACTGCTATTTCCTGTCCTTTCCATTTAAACACATCCAGTGCCAGAAAAATCCGTGTATTTTATGGGAATGGTATTTTCAGTCATAACCACACTGCCTTATTATTTTTTCTATTCTTCTTATTATTTTGAGATAGGCCTAGAGATGCCATTAACTAGGCAAAAAAAAAAAAAAGAAAAAAAGAAAAAAACCGAAAAGAATTCCATGTTTTTTCCATCTGTGTTTCCGCTCCTTGGGACTTTGATGGAGATTTATTCCAGAGCCGTGAGAGAAATGTCACCGGAGTCTTTGGGCTTTTCCTCTCTGGGAGAGGAGAGGCAGAGCAGCCGCTGGCTGAGGTCCATCTTTCCGAGCTCTCCCCACCTTGCAGCCTGGGATGGCTTTTCCCAGAGCGTCTCCTCCAGCCTGGGGAGCATCTCCCGTTGGGAAGGAGCCGAGATATTTCTCCCTGCCCTGGAACGGCGTCGCGCCCGCGCCATCCACGTCGGTGTTTATACATCGCCTCGCTGGCATCCCAGAGCTCTTCCTGCTGCTTTATTTAGCCTCTGCGGCAAGGCAGGCGCTGGGTTCCTGTATCCCTGCCTTCCACAGGGTTTGGAATGGGGCTGGGATGTGCTCAGGGGGACCCACTCGTGCTCCTCAGGGCCGCAGTGACGGGGCCGTGTCCCGCTCGGGCCACCCCATGGCCCTAAAACGTTTTGTGGGTTTGGATAAATGAGCCCAAGGGTGGCTTTGCTTGGTTATCCCCCTGTGTTAACTGCAGGATGGGTGTTTCCAGAGGGAGTTTTGGGGGGAAAAAGACGTTTCTGGCTGGAATGACAGGCCCTGCTTGGGCACAATGCTCCCCATGCCCTCAGTGGTGGCACCGGTGGCTTTGTCAGGACCCAAACAGGAATTGTGGGGTAGAAACCCTCTCCCAATCCCTCCTGACATGGACAGGAGCACAAGAATGAGCCCCAAACCCAAGGGATTTCCATCCCCAGCTCTGCAGGAAGCCAGGTTGGTTTTTTTTGTTGTTTTTTTCCACGCGGAGAGCGGCGCGTTGGATCCCCATAATGAAATTACCCAGTGCGATCTGCTGAGCTGCAAACAGATTTCAGCAAGGAGTGTCAGGGCGCTCGCAGCAGAGCTGCTCTTTATTTAGGGCTGGGAACGAGCGGCTCCTCTCTCCCAGAGCCTCGTAGGGACTGTGGGGGCCAAGGCGGCCTCGCGGGTCGGCCCCAGGAACGCCTCGAGACGGTTAAAAGTGAGGAATAAATAACTCCTCCAAAAACAATCTCGCCAGATGGCACTTGGGAAGAGGAGGAACGGCTCGGAGATGCTTTGCTGCTGATTTATGGAGCTGCTGCCGTTGCTATTCCGGGCCTGGGTCACCTATGGAGAGGGATCCGGGTGTGCGTCGGCTCCCAAGGGTGGCCAGGCCTCACACGAGTGAGCCCCGCTCACCTGGGGTGTCAGGGGGGGATTTAATGGGGATGGGGTTTTATTCTGCTCCTGCCTCAGCCTGAATCCTAAAAACTGGTTTAATGTGCCAGTGGCACAGCCAGGGCTGGGATACTGGGATGGGTGGGGGAGGTTCCCTGTTCAGGGGTGTTTGGACCCCCCCAGAGGATTTGTGAGTCCTTTCCCTGGGAGATCACAGAATCCCAGGGTTGTTTGGATTAGAAGAGAGCTTAAATAACATCTCGTTCCACCCCTTGCCATGGGCAGGGACATCTTCCACTATCCCAGGTTGCTCCAAACCCCATCCAACCTGGCCTTGGACACTTCCAGGGATCCAGGGGCAGCCACAGCTTCTCTGGGCACCCTGTGCCAGGGCCTCACCACCCTCATAGGGCAGAATTTCTTCCCAATATCCCATCCATCCCTGCCCTCTGGTAGTGGGAAGCCATTCCCCCTTATCCAAACTCCCTCTCCCGTTCTCTTGGAGCCCCACTGGAAGAGGTCAATTCACACTGAACACCCCCAGCTCTCCCAGCCCTCCAGAGCAGAAGTTCCCCAGCCCTCGGAGCATCCCCGGCCTCCTCTCCCCGAGATTCCCGCGGGAGGATGCTCAGCTCCTCTCCCGGGCACCTTGGGGTGGCTCCGGTCCCGCGGGGACGGTGCCCGTGTGCCCTCCCAGGGGATGCTCGGGCTCTCCCCAGAGCCTTCCGTGGGCACCGTGCCGGCGGCTGCCGGGCTCCCCACGCCTCCTCCGGGGCCAACACTCGGCTCTCCTCACCGGGACCCCGCCGTTCCCGACCCTTTCCCCGCTGTCCCGGGCACGGCGCCGGGGCGGGAGGCGGTGCCGGTGCCGCTCGGGGCGGTGCGGGGCGGCCCGGGAAGGGGCGGGGGCGGCGGGATGGGTTGGGCTGGGCTGGGCACGGCTCGGCACGGCTCGGCACGGCGGGGTTCGGCACGGCTCGGCTCGGCACGGCTCAGGCACGGCTCGGCACGGCTGGCAGGCAGCGCGCTCCCGCAGCCGCAGGTAGGTGCGTGCCCAGCGCTCCGCACCGCGCACTCGGCTCGGCTCGGCTCGGCTCGGCTCAGCCCGCCTCGGCTCAGCCCGGTTCCGCTCGTTTCGGCTCGCTTTCGGCTCGCTTCGGCTCAGCCCGGTCCGGCTCGGCTCGCCCCCGCGGGGCCGTGCCGCGGGTGGGCCCGGCTCGGCCGCTTGTTGCGCTCGGGGGCGAGTTGGAAGCGGAGCGGTGCGAGCGGCCCCGGCTGCAGGAATGCGAGTCATTTCCTCCGCCCGCCCGCGGGAGCTGCGGCTCCGCCGGAACCCCCCCCACGGCCCCCCGACGGCCGCCACACGGCCACGACACGGCCGCGACACGGCCGCGACACGGCCACGGCCACCCCGGAGCCGCTCCGGCCCTGGGCGCGCTCCGGGGGCGCGCTCGCCCACGGGACCCCTCACCCTTGGGTCGCGCTCGCCCACGGGTCCCCACATCTGCGGGACCCCTCACCCCCGGGACGTGCTCACCCGCAGATCTCCTTGCCCCTGGGTCACACTCGTTCACCTTTGGGCCACCTTGTCCCTCACCCACGGGTCTCTGTCACTCTTGGGTCCCTTTTCCCTGGGTGACGCTCACCCACAGATCCCCTCGCTCATGGGACCCCTTGTTTTCAGGTCACACTCACCCACAGGTCTCTCACCTGTGGGTCACCATCACCCATGGGTCCCCTTGTCCCTGGGTGACACTCACCCATGGGTCACAGTCACCCATGGGTCCCCTTGTCCCTGGGTCACTGTCACCCATGGGTCCCCTTGTCCCTGGGTCACAGTCACCCATGGGTCCCATTGTCCCTGGGTCACAGTCACCCATGGGTCCCCTTATCCCTGGGTCACAGTCACCCATGGGTCCCCTTGTCCCTGGTTTGTAGTCACCCACGGGTCACTTGACCCATGACACCCCTTACTCATGGGTGACACTCACCCCCAGGTCCCCTCACCCCCAGGTCCCCTCATTCCTGTTTCACAGGTGCCCACGGGTCCCTTTGTCCCTGTTTCACACTCACCCATGGGTCCCCTCACCCCTGGGTCACACATCCCCAGTGGATGCCCTCACCCATGGGTGCTCTGTGCCTTTCCCATGGCTCGTGGTGACCCCACAGGTCCCCTCAGCTGTGGTTCCCATCATCTCCTGGTTCCCCTGTCCCCTCATCCATGGATCCTCCTGTTTCTGGGTCACAGCCACCTGTGGGACCCCATTGTCCCATGGGTGCCCCCCACCCCGTGGAGGTGCTCGGGGTGCCAGCTGGTCCCTGCTGGTGGCACTGATGGCCCTCTCCGTGTTTCCCATCAGGAATTCATACCCCTGACACATTCTGGATAAATCCATGCAGCTCCTAAGCCGGGCTTTATCTGACCTGGTGGCAGCGGGGAAATTCGGGGCTGAGCTTTCCCAGGACCATCCCTGGTGTCCCTGTGTCCTTTGGCTCCCCCGTGGGAGCGAGGCACATCCCGACCCTGCCGTGCTCTCCCATCCCTGCATCATCCTCTCCCTTTCTCCCTTATCCATCGGGATGTTTTTCCCTCTGAGCCAAACTCTGCTTTTCCAGAGGTGCTTCCGCATGGCACCGATGGAGCTTTGCTGCTCTGCCTAATTCGGGGCTGCTTTGTGTTGGTGTTTTTCCACAGGGCTCGCTCTCCCTCTCGGAATCTTGGATAGAGCTGGGATTAATTCGAGCTCTCTTGCCTGAGAGAGATGTTCCGTTTAAAATTCCCAATCCCGAAGGCATTTTGGAGTTTGGTTCTAGGTACTGGATTTTTTTTTTTTTTACTATCGGTTTTTTAAAAAGGCTTTCTTTATTTAAACTGGGTTTATTCAGGCTCTTTAAACCCCAAGTCTGTAAGCAATTATTCCATTACATGAAAGTCAGGACGCTGAGAAAGATTAATTCAGACCAGATGTAAAAATAAATGGGAATTTGAAATTAAGATGATGTCAGTTCCCTCCTGCTAAAAAAAAAACCCGGCAGCCTTTGGACTCCAGATGGAGTATACAAACCATGGCGCTGGTTAAAATATCTGCCTGCTCCTTAATTGAGTTTTATGCTGACTGAAAAGTGGGCTTAGGATATTTTTCCCAAAATTCTTTCCCTGATTCCAGCCAGGGCAGGGGGAAGTTGATGGAGGCTGTGGCGTGGCCAAGGAGCTTTCCCAGCTGGAAAACTGGAGAGCGGCGCTGCTGAGGGAAGACAAATCTCCCTCTGCCCGCCCCAGGATTAAAAAAATCAGGAACTTGGTTTGGCTTTGTTTTGCTGGATTTGGAGCTGGAGGCGAGGACGCCACAGAGGGCAGCAGGAGCTCCGGATAGTCCAGGCATGGATTTGAATATTTTGGCATAAAATGGAGCTGGTTTTTGGTTCTTGTGTGTCTGCAGAGCACTTTCAATTTTGGTTTTTTTTTCTCCTCTGTGTGCAGCGAGCGCTGCACATTCCCCAGAGTGGGAATGGGTTTGGGCACCGAATGTTGAGGAGTGTGCCTGTGAGCGGGATATTGGGAATGGGGCTCCCCAAAAAGTGCCTCCTGCTGGGAAGGAAGGCTTTGCCCAGGGTCACAGCGTCTTGGGGGTGTGTTGTTACAGGAAAATAACGTAAATATTCATCGTTGCGTGTTATTAATATTAATATTTACGTGGCGTTATTAATTATCTAAGATTACCTTGTTAATTAAATTTAAAATATGGCTTTAATTCCTAACTGGGGAGCTTGGAGACTCAGGGCTGTGCTTTCTGTGGCGCAGGGATCCGGGATGGCCACTCTGGCCCTTGGGGCTGCTTTGTGGTCCAGGGATCCCGCAGCCAAATCCCGAGGGATTTATGGCAGCTGCTGCTGGTGTGGGCTGTGGCCTGCCCATGGAGAGGGGAGCAGAGGCAGTGCTCCACATCCATGTGCAGCCTTGGGAGCAGGATCAGAGTTCTGGGAGGCTTGGGCTTGTTGGTGCTGGGGAATGGTTCCTAAAATTCCTGGGAATGCCATGGGATTGGCTCTGGAGCTGGATGAGAGAGCTGGGCTGCCTTGAGCACAACCCAGCCTTGATGTTGTTCTAATCCCAAAGGCTCAGGCAAAGTTTCCCGGAAGGAAATCCTATGGAAGGGGCTGGTTGTGGAGCAGAGGAGGGAAGAGGAAGAGCAGGCATTGTCCCTCCCTTCCCTGGAGCTCTTGCCAGGAGAAATCCATCTCTGTGTCCATTCCTGGCGGAGGCAGGGACGCTTTATTTATGTTTTAGTGCTCCAAAGTCAGGGAATGAGGAGGCCTGGGGTGGCTCTGCCGTGGGTTGGACAGAAAATCAACACTTCCAGGCTGGATTCTGCTCCGGGCATGACACGGAGCAGTTTCCTGAGCTGCCGTGGCTCAGCCTGTGTTTCCCCATGGAATGTGATGTCCCATGGGGCTCATCCCTAGCAGGAGAGGACAGCATCCCATTTTTAGGATGATCCACATGGCTCAGCCATCCCTGTCCCACTGCAGTAGCCAAGGGGGGAGGAGGATGAGGAAGAGGAGGAATGTTGAAGAGGCGGAGACGGGCGAGTTCCTGGAGGACTTTTCCTTGGAGAGGCTTTTTGGATACCCCCAGCACTGGGGGGCATCTGCTGGGGCTGGTGGGGGCTGGCCCCTGGTTGCCCAGGCTGAGTTTCCAGCATCCAAATAGCTTTTGTGGCGGATGAAGTAATGGAATATTTATAACCGAGTCCTTTTTCCCAGTGAAGGTCTCTTTCATCTGCCTCTCTTCATTAGGAGGAAACTGTTGAGTTCATGAAGAATTGGAGACGATTTTAATTACGGGGCAACCGCAAGCAGGAATTAATCTGGCTTTTGGGTTCGGAGAAGCTGCATTAAGGGACGGCCCTAAAACTTGTAATAACAGCTCTGTGCATACCTGTGCCTGTGATGTGGGGTGAGACCCACTCCAGACTCCTCCAAACAAGAAATTCCTGCCCCATGAATTCATCTTCCCGTCTCGCCCCGCGCTCTGGGCAGCCTCTGGCTGCGGGATGGCCCCTGCCTACGTGTGGGTCCTGGGCTGGATCCCTTCCCTCGCCCCTGGGGTGCTCCAGGAGGGCTGGAACAAAAGCCTGGAATCAGGGAATGGTGGAGTTGTTTAGGTTGGAAAAGACCTCTAGGGTTGTGATCAACCGTTCCCCCAGCGCTGCCAAGGCCACCACTAACCCGTGTCCCCAAGTGCCACGGCCACAGGGCTGGTAAATTCCTCCGGGGATGGAGATGTCTGGCAGGGCTGAATTTTTTTGAAAAACGGATATTTTGGGCAAGGAGGGGTGGATTTGGTTGATGGAGAAATGGACAGGATCTGCCTGGAGGCTCTGGATCGTGGCTGGGTTGAACGGGGAGCACTGGGATGTCTGGTGGGTACTACAGAGGGACAAACCTGACCCAAGCCCACGAGGATGGAGACTCAATCCGCTCCTTTGGAATCCATTTAAATCCACGGAGAGGGAAAAACGCCGCGCATCCGCCCGGCCTCGCTTCACATGCATGGAACCTGGGAGAAAACCCCACCTCAGCCAGCAAGTTCAATCCCCACCCTGGAATTACATCCAAATTTCTATTTCTGACGAGAGCCTGCTCCAGCCGCCTCCATCTGAACCAACCCCGGGCTCTGCCTGCCCTCGGATGTGTTTGCAGGACCCCGGGATGAACAAATCCCTCGCCGAGTCAGCAGCGCCAGCCCCGGCCGCTTTTCCCAGGTTTTTTTGCGGGATGTTTTCTTTGCAGAGGAGCTTTGCGACGGGATTTATCCCATGGCATTTATCAGCACCAGGGAGGGAGACGATATTCCAGCAGTGTTGGGCCTGGAAAACACGGTGGATCGAGGAATTTTTTTCAGCTCTGGCGTCATGAGCAGTTTGCAGTGCTTCCTGTGGAGTTTTAATGCTCTTTTCCCCACAGCAGGGAAAACATGGCTGGGAAACCTGGATCTCCTCACTCTGCTGATCCATGCCCAAGTCCTCATTCCCAGGGTTTTTTTCCAGCTGACTTTGGATGGAAAACCCTTTGGAAGAATGCCCGGTGTGGAGGTTCCTGCTTGGAGTGTGGGGTGATCTGTGTCACCCCCTCTGCTGTGGGGCAATCCAGGGGGACTAATCCAGGATCTTTTCAGCTTGGAGCCGGGAAAGTTTGGCTAAATCTTCACAGAGCCTTTCCAACCCAAACCATTCCATGCTTCCATGTTTGTGCCTCCTATCAACACTTCCCCCGGAGCAGCAGGGACTCAGCGAGGGCAGCGGCGCGGGGTCCTGGGGAATCAAAGCCGACATTGTCGGAATGAGCAGCAGATGCTTGGAAAGAATTTCCCGGCGTCTGGCGGGGGCTGCTGCAGGCCCAGCACCCTGGAAAGGGCTTTGTGTGTCCCCTGGCTGAATCCCTGCAGCTCCCAGGGCTGGCAGAGCCCCCGGGAAGCACCTGGAGCTGAGGGAATCTCCGCAGGGACCGTCCCTGTGTGGTGGGCTGGCGGAATGTTCCCGTTCAGCAGCAGGAACTGGGATGTTTTCTATACAAATACCAAAATATTCGGGTTGGGGTTTTTGTTCCCTCCGATGTCCGTGCTCTGCTGATGCCAGCTCAGGGTGGTTTAATCCCCGCTGCTCTGGGAGCAATGCAGGCTGCAGGAGGAGGAGGAAATGCAGTGCCTGGTGTGGGGACAAACAGCCCCAGAATGGCAGAGAGTGACAGGACAAGAGGGGATGGATTTAAACTGGCAGAGGGCAAGATGGGATATTGGGAAGGAATTCTTGGCTATGAGGGAGGAAAGGCCCTGGCACAAGCTGCCCAGAGAAGCTGTGGCTGCCCCATCCTTGGAAGTTTTCCATGTTGGACAGGGTTTGGAGCAGCCTGGGATAGCGGAAGATGTTCCTGCCCATGTGGTGATGGATTCTCCAGTAGCTCAGCAGTGGGTGCTGCCCCTGCTTGGAATGTCGAGCCATGGGAAGAAGCTCTCGTGCCCCACTGGGACTTGAGGAGCCTCTGGGTGGGAGCAGGACATGGAGGGTGCTGGAGGAGCCCCGGGACACGGCTGCTTCACCGGGAACGCAGCCCCTCCCCAGCCCAGCCCGCACAAGTCGCATCATGCCGGTGCCCGGGAGCTGCCGGCGCCAGGACGTGCCAAATTCCTTCAGCCCCATTCCGTGCACGCTGGGATTTTTAATGAGCCCTGAAACCAACCCGGCCTCGGCGCTGCCGGCTCCTGTTGGGATTGGGCACGGCTGCGGTGCTGGGCACGGCCTGAGAGCATGGATACCATGGAGAGGAGCCAGGCACAGCCACGGTGCAGAGCTGCTGTGCAGGGAGGCACTGCAGGATGTGCTCCAACTCAATGCATGGATGCCACAATGCATGGGTGCAATGCATAAGTGCAATGCATGGTCAGGATTCACGTCTGTGCTGCATGGATGTGATGCATGGGTGCCATGAGGTTCTGACACAATTAATGGGTACTATAGTATAGAGCTGCCATGCACAGATGCTGCAATGCATAGGTGCACTGTGTGGATACCATGAGGTTCCAACATAATTTATGGATACCACGATGCAGTGTTGTAATGCACGGATGCACTGCACGCATGCCATGAGGTTGCAGCTCAATGATGCCACAATGCATGGGTGCAATGCGTAGGTGCAGTGCATGGCAAGGATGCACATCTGTGCTGTGCAGATGCGATGCATGGGTGCCATTGAGGTTCTGACACAATTTATGGATACCACAATGCAGTGTTGCAATGCACAGGTGCACTGCATGGATACCATGAGGTTCCAACACAACTTACGGATACCACAGTGCAGCGCTGCCATGCACGGATGCCACAATGCACTGCTGCAATGCATAGGTGCACTGCATGGATACCATGAGGTTCCAACGCAATTTATGGATACCATGATGCAGTGCTGTGATGCACAGATGCACTGCATGCATGCCATGAGATTCCAACTCAATTTATGGATCCCACAGTGCAGTGCTGTAGTGCATAGATGCACTGCATGGGTGCCATGAGGTTCCAACTCAATGCGTAGATGCCACAATGCATGGGTGCAATGCCTTGGTGCAGTGCATGGCAAGGATGCACATCTGTGCTGTGCAGATGCGATGCATGGGTGCCATGAGGTTCCAACACAATTTGTGGATACCACAACGAAGTGCTGCCATGCACAAATACCACGATGCAGGGCTGCAATGCACAGATGCAATGCATGGATGCCATGAGGTTCCAACTCAACTTATGGATACCACAATGCACTGGTGCAACGCATAGATGCAATGCATGGATGCCATGAGGCTCCAACTCAATGCATGGATGCCACAATGCATGAGTGCAATACATAGCCAAGTTGCATGTCTGTGCTGTGTGCATGCAATGCATAGGTGCCATGATGTTCCAGCTCAATGCACGCATGCCACAATGCATGGATGCAGTGAAGAGCCATGATGCACACAGATGGAACGCAGAAAATCCGTGATGTACCACCACGATGCATGGGTGCAATGTGTAGGTGCAACGCATGGATGCAACACGTGGCCACAATGCACCATCCCAAGGCATGAATGCACTGCATGGATCCGATGGATATTTGAAATCCATGGATGCCACACACAGAATCCACGATGCAGGGACACAACCTCTGTGCTGCAGTCCCAGAGTGCCCTGACCATGGGAAAACGTCACCTCTGGATTTCCCAACTCCTCCAAAACCCCGGGATCCACCACCAAAAAGTCACCTCGGGGCACTTTTCCCTGTGCTGCTGCTCAAATATGTGAATTCCAGGCTTTCGGAAGCCAAAGGCGCTTCCACTTAGCCCAGAGCAAATATTTGGTGACAAGGGAGACACTCTGTCTGGGTGCCAGCGTAAATCTGGGATAGGAAAAGGCTGAACTAGGTCAGAGTTTAAAGTCCATCCTCGCGGTGTCACGTGGGAATCGCTGTCCTTGTGGGTGGTGGGGTCAAAAGCACTTTGGGGACGTTCACCCTTTGGAAATGAGGAATTTCCTGGGGTCACTGTTAGGATGGATTTGTTGGCTCTGAATGACAATTCCAATCTGCAAATCCCTGTTAGTGCTTGGATTGTTTTATTTCAGCCCAGTAAAGAGCCAGGACTGGGGGGAAGGATGTTGGAAGGGATGTGAGGATCCTCTTATGGGACCCCACAGCATTTCCTTGCCTTTCCATGGCTTCCAGCACTGCTCCTTGCTGGTCCAACCAGGTTATTCCCAGTGGATAAACTTCTGTTTATTTTAATTATGCCAGAAAAGCCTTTCCTGAGGTTTTTCTGAACCTCAGCTGAGAGAATCAAACTGCTGGCTCAAGTTTTTGGGGCTGGGCCAAAACCCATGGGGTTGGCATGGGGGTGACTGTGGTGGGGTGTGCTCGGGGGTTTTGGGGGACACCCTGACTGTGGATTTCTTATCTCCTTTTCTTCTGTTAGAGCCAGGATTAAATACTCAGGAGATGCAGTTTTGTGTTCAGACTCAGATGTTCATTAATTCTTACCTATAGTACGGGGGCACAAGTTGTGAATTCTAGCTAACAAGGTAAAAAATGGCTCTGCCTTTAACTCTTTCCAAGGCCTTTTAAGCACAAATGGACCACTTAAGAGATGACACCTAAATTATTTTTACTTTTAACCCAATAACCAACCACCTGTGGCCCACAATGGGGATTTTTCTACCCAATTACAAAATACCACCCAGACCCATGAAGAAGAAGGTGAAAAAGAAGGACTTAGCCTGCACCCTAAATTCTCCATCTTGCTTTATATATATTTTACTATATTCTAAGACCTTAAACTCTTAAGTTTTCCCCCCTGTGATATCACACACTTCTATCCAAACTCCACACCCACAATCCCAGTGCTGTCACTCAATTTTGTAAGCCTTTTCCAAGGCGTCAGGTCAATGCAGTGTTTTCTTGATGGTCAATGCCTTTTAGCACAGAAAACCTAAAATTTGCAGTGCCCAGGGTTCCAACATCCAACCATGAGCTCACACCCTGTGGGGAGCTGCTGGTGGGTGGGACAGATGGGGAGTGCAGATGAGGAGCTGAGGCTGCCATGCCCGGGGCTCATTCCCCCAATCTTTTCCCTGCAGGGATGGCGCCCGCGGAGCCCGAGGCCGCCCCGGCCCGCCGCTGAGGTGCCCCCCAGCACCCACCCCGAGCCCCCTGCCCGGAGCACGATGAACAAGCTGCCTTTCCACAACAACAGAGTCATGCAGGACCGGCGCAGCGTGTGCATCTTCCTCCCCAACGACGACTCCCTCAACATCATCATCAACGTAAGGAGCCGCCCTCCTGCCCGGAGCGCTGACATTTCTATCACCCTCAGGGCTGTGTCTGCACGCCCGGGGTTTGGGTTTCCTTTGGAGCCTGACTGGGGAAATGCTCATGAGTTATTCCCCCTGAAGGTTGTGGTGGTGTTTTATGTTCTCCTCCATCTCCTTGATGGATTGATGCTGGCACAGCGGGTTTGGTGAGGGTGACCCTGACGGCGTGGCACGAGCCCCATCCTTCTCCACATCCCCATCCTCACTCCACTAATCCCTTCTGGATGGCACTTCAGCCTCCTCCAGCCCCAGGAATAAACAAGGAGGGGCTTTGGCTTTGATTGGGATGGAGCACTGAATGTGGAATTCCCACATTTTCCCCAAAAACCCTTTTTGTTGTGGTTTTTTTTAATTCACCCCCACCCGATGTTGCTTTTGAGTCAGGGAAACGTTGAAATTCCTTTCAGAACTCAAAGGGAGCTAATAAAATAAAGCTGAGAGGGATTTGGAAAGAGGCAGATAATGATAGGATAAGGGGAATGGTTTTAAACTTGGAGAGGCAAGATTTAGATTAGATAATAGGAATAAATCCTTGCCTGTGAGAGTGGGGAGGCCCTGGCACAGGTTTTCCAGAGAAGCTGTGGCTGCCCCTGGATCCCTGGAAGTGTCTAACGCCAGGTTGGATGAGGTTTGGAGCAACCTGGGATAGTGGAAGGTGTCCAGGGGGTGGAATGAGACTGAATATTCTGATTTCTGCCCCCAAAACATCTCCTCAGTGCTTGGTTCCTCCACCACCCATTGCCCTGTGGCCCTCTGAGCATCCCAGCCCTGGCAGGGCTCTGGTCCTGCATCTCAGGCTTTTGGGGGTGGAAAGCTGAGCCCCACAGCCCACCCTGTCACCCCCCATCCTGCTCAGGGTCCTGCTGAGGGCTCAGGTGGGCACAGGTGCATCCAGGGCTCATTTAAGTTGTGGGGGTTTTTTTTAACAGGTGAAGATTTTGTGCCAAGAGTTACTGGTGCAGGTGTGTGACCTCCTGAGGCTGAAGGATTGTCACCTCTTCGGGCTCAGCGTCATCCAGAGTAAGTCAGTGTGAAAATTAAGTGTGAAAATCACCACTTTTGGTGACCAGGAGGTCACAGCTCCCACTGACACGTCCTGGTGGGAGGCAGGGGGGACACGTGGGGATGCTGATGTCACCTCTGTCCCTCCCAGACAATGAGCACGTGTACATGGACCTGGCCCAGAAACTCTACAAGTACTGCCCCAAGGAGTGGAAGAAGGAGGCCAGCAAGGTCAGCGGTGAGGTCTTGCATGGAGAGCTGACGGCAGTAAGGCCACCTCTGTCCCCAGCACAGGTCACTTCCAGGACCCGGGAACGCTGCCAGGGGGTGGGAGAGGGCATTTAGTCAGCGTGGGGCTGGGGGAGTGGATGTGCCAAATCACATCCCTGGGGTTGTCACTCTTAAGTGCCACCATGTGTCCCAACTGGGGGTGCATCCTCCACGTTCCATCCCTGGAGCTCTGGAGGGTTTTTTTTTTTCCCCCGATTTTTCTTTTTCTTCAGCAGAATTTTTGGTATCCCTTCATCCAAATTCTAAAATCAAATTGGGTTTTTCCTCCCCAAAGCACATTTTCATTCTTTCAGTGCTGAGGGGTTGGTGTCCAGGCTCGAGTGCTGGCTCTGAGCTGGTGGGTGATGGTCTGGGAGAGGGAGAGCAGCAGTGAGGTGTTGCAGAACTCCTGATCTTGTCACACCCAGCCACCTGCTTTTTAAAATCCACATCCCCTTCATTTTTGTGGAAAACGGGTGCCAGGCTCTTAACTGAGGAGCAAAAATCCTCGTGGGTGCCGTGGCAGGCAAGGGGTGGCTGTGACAGACACGACCCCTCAGAGATGAGGTGAGGGGCTGGGGTGTGACACTGGGATCCCACAGGATTCCTGAAATCCTCCTCCTTTCCAGGGGATCGACCAGTTTGGGCCCCCCATGATCATCCACTTCCGAGTGCAGTACTACGTGGAGAACGGGCGGCTCATCAGGTGGGGCTGCACCCTTGGGTGCTGAGCACACCCCAAAAGTTGGGGCTGTGTATGGGGGGGTGCTGAGCACACCCCAAAAGCTGGGGCTGTATATGGGGTGCTGATCACACCCCAAAAGCTGGGGCTGTGTATGGGGCAGTGCTGAGCACACCCCAAAAGATGGGGCTGTGTATGGGTGGTGCTGAGCACACCCCAAAAGCTGGGGCTGTGTATGGGGCGGTGCTGAGCACACCCCAAAAGCTGGGGCTGTGTATGGACGGGTGCTGAGCACACCCCAAAAGCTGGGGCTGTGTATGGGGCGGTGCTGAGCACACCCCAAAAGCTGGGGCTGTGTATGGGGGGTGCTGGGCACACCCCAAAAGCTGGGGCTGTGTATGGGGAGTGCTGAGCACACCCCAAAAGCTGGGGCTGTGTATGGGGCAGTGCTGAGCACACCCCAAAAGCTGGGGCTGTGTATGGACGGGTGCTGAGCACACCCCAAAAGCTGGGGCTGTGTATGGGGAGTGCTGAGCACACCCCAAAAGCTGGGGCTGTGTATGGGGGGTGCTGAGCACACCCCAAAAGCTGGGGCTGTGTATGGGGGGGTGCTGAGCGCACCCCAAAAGCTGGGGCTGTGTATGGGGTGCTGAGCACACCCCAAAAGCTGGGGCTGTGTATGGGGCAGTGCTGAGCACACCCCAAAAGCTGGGGCTGTTTATGGGGCAGTGCTGAGCACACCCCAAAAGCTGGGGCTGTGTATGGGGCAGTGCTGAGCACACCCCAAAAGCTGGGGCTGTTTATGGGGCAGTGCTGAGCACACCCCAAAAGCTGGGGCTGTGAATGGGTGGGTGCTGAGCACACCCCAAAAGCTGGGGTTGTTTATGGGGTGCTGAGCACACCCCAAAAGCTGGGGTTGTGTATGGGGCAGTGCTGAGCACCCCCCAAAAGCTGGGGCTGTGAATGGGTGAGTGCTGAGCACACCCCGAAAACTGGGGTTGTTTATGGGGAGTGCTGAGCACACCCCAAAAGCTGGGGCTGTGAATGGGTGGGTGCTGAGCACACCCCAAAAGCTGGGGCTGTGTATGGGGCAGTGCTGAGCACACCCCAAAAGCTGGGGCTGTGTATGGGGGGTGCTGAGCACACCCCAAAAGCTGGGGCTGTGTATGGGGGGGTGCTGAGCACACCCCAAAAGCTGGGGCTGTGTATGGGGGGGTGCTGAGCACACCCCAAAAGCTGGGGCTGTGTATGGGGGGGTGCTGAGCACACCCCAAAAGCTGGGGCTGTGTATGGGGCAGTGCTGAGCACACCCCGAAAGCTGGGGCTGTTTATTGGGGCAGTGCTGAGCACACCCCAAAAGCTGGGGCTGTGTATGGGGTGCTGAGCACACCCCAAAAGCTGGGGCTGTTTATTGGGGCAGTGCTGAGCACACCCCAAAAGCTGGGGCTGTATATGGGGTGCTGAGCACACCCCAAAAGCTGGGGCTGTGTATGGGGGGTGCTGAGCACACCCCAAAAGCTGGGGCTGTGAATGGGTGGGTGCTGAGCACACCCCAAAAGCTGGGGCTGTGTATGGGGGGGTGCTGAGCACACCCCAAAAGCTGTGGTTGTTTATGGGGTGCTGAGCACACCCCAAAAGCTGGGGCTGTTTATGGGGGGTGCTGAGCAGAGAAAAAATAACTAAAGAAACTAAAACTAGCTCACTAACTAAGAATAACTAAGAAAAAATAACTAAACTTTGCAAGTTAGGTAAACATATTTTAACAAAACTTATGGTAATTTTAAAATAAAACAATGCTTAAACTCAATATGAATGAATTTTGGCAAAGGAAAGTTAATTGTATTAATTGTATTAATTAAGTTAATTGTATTAACTTAATAAAACTTACGTGTAAAACTGTAAATTAATATAATATAAATTTTATTATTATTAATAATAATATATTAATATTATTAAATATAAATATTTAAATTAATATATAGCTATATAATAAATAATATTATATATAATAAATATATATTATAAATCTATAATTATAAATCTATAATAATAATATTATTATATTAATAAATAAATATATTAATATTATAAAATATAAAAATAACTTAACAGGGCCCAAACCTAACAGAACTTAGAATAACATAATTTAACTGAGCAATGCTTGACCTATATTTAAACTAAACTATGCAGAAATAAATTTTAATATTAACAGAATACTAAAATATAGCTTAACTCAGACGTAAATATAATAAATGACTCTAATTAAAAATCCATTTCTATTTTCCTCCCCATTTGTGCCTGTTTAGGGGTTTAGCACAGCCTGATTTGAACTTACCTGTGGCTGGGCTGGAGCTGCAGCTCCTGCTTTGGGGATAAAATGATTTCCAAGGGTTTGGATAAAATGGTTGGATAAAATGGTTGGATAAAATGATTGAATAAAATATTTCCAAGGGTTTGGATAAAATGATTGGATAAAATGGTTGGATAAAGTGATTGGATAAAATTATTTCCAAGGGTTTGGATAAAATGATTGGATTAAATGGTTGGATAAAATGATTGGATAAAATGGTTGGAAATGGTTGGATAAAATGGTTGGATAAAATGGTTGGATAAAATGGTTGGATAAAACGATTGGATAAAATGATTTCAAGGGTTTGGATAAAATGATTGGATAAAATGATTGGATAAAATGGTTGGATAAAATGATTGGATAAAATGATTGGATAAAATGGTTGGACAAAGTGGTTGGATGAAATGGTTGGATAAAACGATTGGATAAAATGATTTCAAGGGTTTGGATAAAATGATTGGATTAAATGGTTGGATAAAATTGTTGGATAAAATGGTTGGATAAAATGACTGGATAAAAGGTTTGGATAAAATTGTTGGATAAAATGATTGGATAAAATGATTGGATAAAATGATTTCAAGGGTTTGGATAAAATGATCTCCAAGGGTTTGGGGACACACACAGTGGCACCTACATGGACTTTTTGAGGGGGTTATTCCACCTGGCTGCGCGTTGGCGCTGAATTTTAACGCGCAGGGGAGAGGGAGCAAAACCCTTTGGTTGCCCCTCCCTGAGGACTTCCCAGTGGGTGTGCCCTGGCTGCTGACTCCTCCCTGTGTCCCCTGTCCCTCCCACAGTGACAGGACAGCTCGCTATTACTACTACTGGCACCTGAGGAAGCAGGTGCTGCACTCGCAGTGCGTGCTGAGGGAGGAGGCTTATTTCCTGCTCACTGCCTTCGCCCTCCAAGCCGACCTGGGGGACTTCAAGAGGAACAAGCACTACGGGAAATACTTCGAGCCCGAGGCTTATTTCCCTGCCTGGGTAAGAGATCCTGCTGTGCTCCCTGCCCTGAGCTCCGTGCTGGGCTGCTCGGAGCCTCCTGGTGGGGAATAACCTGGGGCAGATGTGGGGATGGGAGGAGCTGCGGGTTGGGGTTGGTGTGGGGCTGGTGGGGATTCCCTCTGAGCTGCTGGGATGCTCCTGAGTGATCCTCTGCTGCCATTGAACCCAACACCATCAGGTGCAGCCCTTTGGGAGCACAGAATCCCAGAATGGTTGGAGTTGGAAGGATCTTAAACGTCATCCAGTCCCACCCCCTATCATGGGCAGGGACACTTCCACTATCCCAGGCTGCTCCAAGCTCTGTCCAGCCTGGCCTTGGACACTTCAGGGATCCAGGGGCAGCCACAGATGCTCTGGGCACCCTGTGCCAGAGCCTCAGCACCCTCCCAGCCAGGAATTCCCAGTTCCCAACCTCCCATCCATCCCTGCCCTCTGGCAGTTGGAAGCCATTCCCTGTGTCCTGTCCCTCCATCCCTTGTCCCCAGTCCCTCTCCAGCTCTCTTGGAGCCCCATCAGGTGCTCTGAGCTCTCCCTGGTGCCTTTTCTTCTTTTTCCCAACCCCTTTCTGGGTTTTATCCCAAAATCTGCCCTTTCCTCTTTCTTCCCCACACATCACTGAGGGATGTGTTGGCCCTGGGCCATTGTCCCCAGCCACACAGGTGTCACCATGGAATGGGCACATGGAGCACACTTCCCAGGGAAAATCCTGCTGGGGAGAAATCACTGGCTGCTGTAACTATTTTATTTTCACTTGGAGGCCTCTACAGCAAAGCCAAAATTTGCTCTTTTTACTTGAAACCACCACTCCTAAGAGCGCTGGGCCAGCACCCAGCCCTGAGCATGCACAGGGGCAGCAGGACAAGCTTCTCTCCTCCCTCCCCCAAACAGGTGGTTGCCAAGAGGGGCAAGGATTACATCCTGAAGCACGTCCCCAACATGCACAAGGACCAGTTTGCCCTGACGGCCTCGGAGGCCCACCTCAAGTACATCAAGGAGGCCGTCAGGCTGGACGACGTGGCCGTGCACTACTACAGGTTGTACAAGGTGAGTTGGGATTTGAATTCTGGGGATGGAAATTTCTCTGGGAAATCCACGCTGGGTTTTTCTCCTGGGAGCAAGGCGGTTTGTTTGCTGGGAGAGCGTGAGGTGTTTGAATTGAATCTCAGAATGGTTTGGGTTGGAAGGGAGCTTAAAACTCATCCGGTTCCACCCCCTGCCATGGGCAGGGACACCTTCCACCATCCCAGGGTGCTCCAACCCAGCCTTGGACACTTCCAGGGATCCAGGGGCAGCCACAGCTTCTCTGGACAACCTCACCACCCTCACAGGGATAATTTCTTCCTCACATTTAATTTAAATCTCTCCTCTTTTAGTTTAAAAGCATTCCCCCTTACCTTGTCACTCTGTGTCCTAAGTCACTTTCCATTTTTAATTTGGCGCATGAATCATGGAACGGTGACTGGGGTGGCTGTGGGAGGATCCCTGGGCTGAGATGGATTTATCCATGCTGCAAATTGTGTATTTAAAGCCATTTTTTCCCCTCTTAGGACAAAAGGGAAGTGGAGGCCTCCTTGACTCTGGGGCTGACAACACGGGGCATCCAGATTTTCCAGGTAGGTGACTGAGTGAAGGTGATGGCTCAGCTCAGCTCCAAGCCCCAAGCAGAATCCTCAGCCATGGCTCCCTCTCCTCTTTTTGCAGAACCTGGATGAGGAGAAGCAGCTGCTCTACGACTTCCCGTGGACAAACGTGGGGAAGCTGGTTTTTGTGGTGAGTGCCACCATCTCCACCTGGAGACAGCTTCCAGCTCTGGGGTCCTCAGCACAGGAGGGACACAGAGCTGTGGGAGCAGGTCCATGGAAGGCTACGGAGATGCTCCAAGGGCTGGAGCACCATTTCCTATGGAGCTAGGCTGGGAGAGCTGGGGGTGCTCACCTGGAGAAGGCTCCAGGGAGAGCTCAGAGCCCTTGGCAGGGCCTAAAGGGGCTCCAGGAGAGCTGGAGAGGGACTGGGGACAAGGGATGGAGGGACAGGACACAGGGAATGGCTTCTACTGCCAGAGGGCAGGGATGGATGGGATATTGGGAAGGAATTCCTGGCTGGGAGGGTGGGGAGGGGCTGGGATGGAATTCCCAGAGCAGCTGTGGCTGCCCCTGGATCCCTGGAAGTGTCCAAGGCCAGGCTGGACAGGGCTTGGAGCAACCTGGGATAGTGAAAGGTGGAAGGGGGTTGGACCAGATGGTCTTTAATGTCCTTTCCACCCCAAACCACTCCGTGATTTCACTATCCCCAGGCAGGGCTTCTCCCGTGCTTGGATGTGGTTGTGGGATGCTTTCTCACAGCAGCTGCTGACAGCCTGTGGGGTTACCCAGGAGCTGCAGCAGGACTGGGTGAGAACCAGAGCATTTTCCTCCTCGGGGCTGACCCCTCCCTTGTCCCACACAGGGTAAGAAGTTCGAGATCCTGCCGGACGGGCTGCCCTCGGCCCGGAAACTCATCTACTACACGGGCTGCCCGCTGCGCTCGCGCCACCTCCTGCAGCTGCTGAGCAGCAGCCACCGCCTCTACATGAACCTGCAGCCCGTGCTGCGCCAGGTCCGCAGGCTGGAGGAGAACGAGGGTAGGTGATCCAGGTGCTCCAGGCCCCAATCCCTCTGGTTCAGGCTCCCTTGTGGTGTTTACAGCTCTGAGAGCACCTGGTTGTTGTGCTGGCCCCGTGCCTGCAGCCCCTGTGGCTGTGTAGGGATGGGTGCAAGCTCTGCTGCTGTCCCTGGTATCCCAGTTCTGCCCAGTGCCTCAGCACACAATTCCCAGTGTCCCTTATCTTTATGAAAGCACAAGGTCTTCTTCCTCTTCTTTCTGCTCCTTATCTTCTCTTTCTCTGCTTCATCTTCCTCTTTCCCTTCTTCCTCCTTTTCTTATTTGTTCTTCTTGTCCTGCTCTTCATCCTCCTCAGCTTCTTCCTCTTTCTCATCCTTTTGATCTTTTTCTTCCTTGTCCTCCTCATCGTCTTCCTTGTTCTCATCTTCATCCTCCTCTTCTTTTGTTTTCCTCCTCCTCACCATCCTCCTCATCTTTTTCTTCCATGTCCTCCTCATCTTCTTCCTCCTTCTCATCTTCATCCTACTCTTCTCTCGTTTTCTTCCTCCTCTTCCTGTTTCTCTTACTCCTCCTCTTCATCTTCTTCCTCTTCCTCTCCCTACTCCTCTTCTTGCCCCTTTCTCATCTTTCCCCTTCTCATCTTCCTTTCTTTTCTTTGTTCTCCTCTTTCCTCCTCTTCCTCCTCCTCATCTTCTCTCTCCTTTTTTCTTCTTCCTCCTTGTTTCTTTTCCTCCTCCTCATCTTCTTCCTCCTTGTTTCATCTTCTTCCTCCTCATCTTCTTCCTCCTTGTTTCTTCTTCCTTCTCATGCTCATCTTCTTCCTCTTCATTTATTTTCTTCTTTTCCCACTCCTCCTTATTTTCTGTCTTTTTTCTCTTCTTTCCTCCACATCTCTTCCTCCTCCTCTTCTCCCTCCTCCTCCTCTGTTGGAGGAGCAGCCCAGCACGGGAGGTTTGGAGCTCCTACCCCACCTCCCTCCATGCCACTGGGACAGAGCCATCTCCAGCTGTGCCACCACGCTGGGCTCGGGTGACAATCCCTCTGCGTGCCCGCGTGTCCGTGCCCTTCCAGGGGCACGCGGGAATCAGGAATCACGCCGATCCCATTCCCCATCCCCGCAGAGAAGAAGCAGTACCGGGAATCCTACATCAGCGACACCCTGGACCTGGACATGGAGCAGCTGGAGAAACGCTCGCGCGCCAGCGGCAGCAGCGCCGGCAGCATCCGGCACAAGCGGCTGTCCCGGCACTCCACCGCCTCCCACAGCAGCTCCCACACCTCCGGCATCGAGGCCGACCCCAAACCTCGGGAGATGGGGCCCGAGGACGGATTCTCCGGCGCCGGCGCCCACCGCAAGCTGAAGACCTGCAGCTCCATGACCAGCCACGGCAGCTCCCACACCTCCGGCGTGGAGAGCGGCGGGAAGGACCGGCTGGAGGAGGATTCCCAGGATGACGGTGAGGAGCCACGTTGGGTTTTCCCAAAGTGGCCGGGGTTGGAGGGTGCTCTGAGGGTGACCTGTCCCGTCTGCTGGTGCCCGGCAGAAATCGAGATGCTGGTGGATGACCCCCGGGAGCTGGAGCAGGCTGGGGAGATGGAGGTGAGCCCCGACATGTGCGTCTACATCACCGAGGACATGCTGCTGTCCCGCAAGTTCAACGGGCACTCGGGTAAGGTGGTGGCCGCTTCTCTTCCCAATCCCCCAGTGCAGGTCACACCTTTGGGAGCTGGGATGAGATGATCTTGAAGGTCCCTTCTGAGCCTGGTCATTCCGTGGTTCTTTGGTGTTTGGCAGAGTTAGCCCAAGGTGTCCATTTGGGGTGCTGGGAAAAACCATTCACCCAATGGGTTGAAGGAGGGATGGAGTGAAGAAAAGAGGAACCTCTCTCAAGTTGTGCCAGGGGAGGTTTGGATTGGATATTAGGGAAAATTTCTTCATGGAAAGGGTTTGTCCAGCCCTGGCACAGCTGCCCAGAGCAGTGGTGGAGTTCTCATCCCTGGAGGGATTTAAAAGCTGTGTGGATGTGGCACTTGGGGACATGAGGCAGTGGTGGCCTTGGCAGTGCTGGTGAACAGTTGGACTCCATGATCTTCTCTGGAGCTGTGTCTGCACCCAGACAGTCACCTGCCTTTCCAGCTCTGTGCTGGGAGCTACTGGGAGGTCTTTGGGGGATGCCAGGCTCCCTGGGGACAGCTTTGGATGCCATTTTGGGGCACATTTGGGATGCTTTGTAGGTAACGCTGGTTGCAAGCGGAGCTGTTGGGCTGAAGGCACCGCAGGGGATCCTTTGTCCCCAAGGCCAGCAGGAGTGGACCCCAAGAGAGCTGAGCCACCCCAAAATAACCTTTGCACCCTCCTTTGTGCAGGGCTCATCGTGAAGGAGATCAGCTCCTCCACCTCCAGCTCCTCGGAGACCGTGGTGAAGCTGCGGGGGCAGAGCACCGACTCCTTACCCCAGGTACGGGATGGGATTTGGGATTCCCCCAACCCCCGGGGGGCTCCCTGGGCACATCCTGAGCGTCCTCTTGGCTTTCCCCAGACGACGTGCAGGAAACCCAAGACGTCGACGGACCGGCACAGCCTGAGCCTGGATGACATCCGGCTCTACCAGAAGGACTTCTTGCAGTTGGCCAACCTGTGCCAGGACACGGCGCAGAGCTTCACCTTCGGCTGCGCCCACGGCCTGGACGAGGAGGGGCTCTACTGCAACGGCTGCCTGGCCCAGCAGTGCATCAACATCCAGGACGCCTTCCCGGTGAAAAGAACCAGCAAATATTTCTCCTTGGATCTCACCCACGACGAGGTGCCCGAGTTCGTGGTCTGAGCGTGGGGAGGATCCCGACGCCGCCTCGCCCCGGCCCTGCCCTGCTCTCCCTGAGAACCGTGGGAATTGTGGTGCTGGAGGATTGTTCCGGATCAGGGGCTGGGGATGGGGATGCCCGGAGTGGATTCCAGAGGAGTTGGTGCCAAACACAAGTTGTCTTATTGCGACTGAGGAGGGAGGAGCACAGCTCAGCTGGAGCTGGCAGAAGCCCACCCTTGTTGTGTTTTCTCCTGGCGGAGGTCACCTCTCCCCCTCCTTGCCCCCAGGTGACTCTGGGGTGGCTGGAAAGTGCCAGACTGTCGTGTTCAAGCCAAGCCAAGCCAAAGAAATGTAAATAACCCTAAAGGCCAGTATGGGAAGGGAGAATTAAGCAATAACCAGCCAAGGATCTCCGGGCACGGTGATGTTCCATGGAGGAAGGCATGGCCAGCAGCTCCTGGGGCAGAGCACCATCCCAGTTTTTCCAAAAACCACGTGCTGGAGGTCAGGCCACAGCAGTCCCAGCCAGGTGGATGATGGCTGGAAGCTCTCAGAGCCATTTGCAACTTGTTTTTATATTTTTCTTTTTTTTTTTTTGAGAGCAAAACCCCAAAACCAAAAAACATCCCCCCCCCAAAAAAAAAGAAGAAAGGAGGATGGAAAAAAATAAATCCCTTATAAGGATAATGCAATAATGCATCCCAAACATTGAATATCTAGAAAATACATATATAAATATATCGAGGTGTGTATGTTTATATATGTCTGGATCTTATAGACCCATTTGCATTTTACTCCTGCTCTGAAACACCATTTATACAAAGGATCCGCCTCTCTTCTTTCATGAACTCTATCAACAATCCTATTTTTTTTTTTCCCTAAGCACTAAGGTGAGAAAAGAGACTTTCCTCTCGAGGAGAACGTGCATCCAACCGCCTTGTCCGCGTGGCTCTTCCCGCTGCATCTCCGTTCTCTTTTTTTCCCCGAGGCTTTTCATGCGTCCTTAGGTGTCTTACAGCTGGAATAATTCTGCCAGAGGATGGTGGTGACGTGCTAGGAAAATCCAAGGGTGGTTTCTGAGCGTGTCCCAGGGAAGCCAGACAGCCCAGGTGGAATATTGGCCGTCGGTGCTGGAGGCTGAAGCGTTGCAGAGTTAATTATCACAGCACAATGCCTTTGTAGTGGATATTTTTAATTAGAGTTTAGCCATTGACAGCCAAAGGTTTGCCATATTTTGATATACCACCGTTTTGTTGTTGTTTTTTTTTTTTTTAAACTGGAAGCTTTTCGTAAAAATAACAAACCAAAAAAAAAAATTATAATTATTTTATAAATAAGCACAATCTTATTTTTCTAAGAAATGTTGGGGGAGGGAGCTGAGAAAGGGAAGCTGGTACCAAAAGAAACGGAGTGTAGCTATAGGCACAGTGCAAAAAAAAAAAAGAAAAAATAAATCTTTTGGGATGTTGGGATATGGGAGAGCTGCTGTGGGACCACTGGCACCATGTCCCCACCCCAGAGCTTGATCTGGCCCTGCCTGAGGCGTTTTATGGGAAAATAATGAAAATAATGTCGATATCCCATATTGGCAGGGCAGTTTGGTGGTCCCTAAAGCATCCTTATCTCCCTAAATCCACACAGGGCGGCTGGAGGGATGCTGCTGTGTGCCCCACTCTGGTTTGGGGGAGACCCCACCAAATAATCCCAAAACCTTTGCTTGGGTGCTGGGTTTGTGCCTCCAGCCCCCCATCCATGGCTGGGTTTGAAATGTGTGCACCAGCAGCGTGAATTTCCCTGCTGGCACAGGCAGCAAAATCCCCCAAATTCATCCCCAACCTCTTTTTCCTCCACTTTTCCAGCCTCTGGGTGCTCTCCACCCTACAGAAACACAGAGCTGGAGGGGAAAAAAGGGATAAATTGTGTCAAGAAAAGCTCAGGAATGGGGAAGGGACAGCCCAAATCCATTATCCTGCATCCAAAGGCGGAGTGGAGAGATGGGGGACAGACAGAGGTGCCATTGGAGCAGGGGGACAAACACAGAGGTGCCATTTATTCCCAGTTTTTCCACAGGTTCCAGCAGGGTCTGGGGGTGGCCAGGGAGCCCTTAGGGCTGTTCCCCCTGCAATAAGGAGCTGTCTGTCTGCACAAAAAAAAAATAATCCTTTCTGTGAAAGGATCTTCCCATCAGGGCGATGGGAGAGCCCGGTGACTGTGTTGCAAAAGGAGCAAAAAAGAAAAAAAAAATCAAACCCAAAAAAGCAACAAAAAAAAAAAAAAAAGGAAACTCAAGGAAAATCATGTGAAAAATCCCCGGAGCGAAATTCTTTTGTACCAATGAAGTTTGTTGTGTGCCTTTTGCAGTACGGCTGGACGTGACAATAAAGTGACAGTTGTTTGCATCACTTGGACTCTCAGAGGTCTAAAATGCTCCCGGGGTTTAAGGGAGAGGTGGAATTTGAGGACAATGTTGCATTTATTGTGTTCCCGGAGAGCAGGTGAAGGCAAATCCTGCCTCAGGCAGGGTACTGGAGGGGCTGAGCCTTTCAATCCTGATTTTTGGTGATTTTTGTGGAAGTGCCAGCCAGTTCCAACGCTCTGGGAGCTGGGAAGAGACTCGAGGGGAGCTCCTGAAATAAGTGGGAGAACGCAGTGTCCATATTAAGGATGCTGGTGGGATGCTCAGGGGGGTCCCCAGCTTTCAGAAGCTGTGGGGGTGAAGGGGTTCACCCCTCGCTGTGGGGCTGGGGGGGCAGAGCCTGTCCCAGCCCCCCAGAACCCCAATCCTGCTCCCCACCTCGGGCAGCACTCGCTGTGTGTGTGATGGGTGAGCCCATCCTCTGCTCCCATTTCATCCCTCTCCCTCTGCTCAGGGCAGGGATAATGGGATGGGGATTTGGGAGCAGCACCCAGGGGAGTTTTCCCCAAAGGAGGAATCTCCACAGGGTCAGTTCAGGATGTGGTTCCAAGCAGGATCCTGAGCTGAATTTTTGGGTGGATTCTCAGGTGTCTGATGGAAGGTTTGTGCACCCAGGATCACCCTCCCATCTCCCCGTGGTGCTAATTAAACCCAGAACATAATTGGCCAGTCCTTTTCCGTGTGATTTTGCCAGGTTTGCTGAGCCTGGCGCCTCCTCCCTCCAGCCAAGGAAAAATTGTGGAAGGTACCAACACCCACAACCTTTCTGTGTCCCCATTTCCAGTTTCTGGAGCATCTCTTGATCCTCAGTGGATTTATCCTCTCACAGGGAGAGGGTGTGGAATGCCAGGGCACAGGGAATGGCTCCACACTGCCAGAGGTCAGGGATGGATGGGAGATTGGGAAGGAATTCCTGGCTGGGAGGGTGGGGAGGGGCTGAAATGGAATTCCCAGAGAAGCTGTGGCTGTCCCTGGATCCCTGGAAGTGTCCAAGGCCAGGCTGGAGCAAGCTGGGACAGTGGAAGGTGTCCCTGCCCATTCCAGGGAGTTGGAATGAGATGAGCTTCCCACCCCAAACCATCCTGGGATTCCATGAAGATGATGATGGTGGTGATGAAGAGCCCGTTTTCCATGGTGTGCTGGTTTGAAAGCAAAACCAGTGAGAGACTCCAAGTCAGAAATACAATTTAATAAGAGGAAAAGAAAAGAAATAAAATAAAGTAAAATAAAATAAATGCAATAGTGCAAAAATAACCACTGACAGAGTCAGAATTCAACCTGACACCCTGTTAGGGTGGTGGCAGCAGTGCAGATGAAATGCTCTTGTCCAAGCAGTGATCCTGTAGAAAGCTCTGGCAGCTCTTGTCCTCTGGGAGTCCAGTGGGTCAGGGCTCCCTGTGCTGTCCCAAACCCCAGATTCTATCCAGGTGGGAATGCTTGGCTCCTCCCCCTGGGCGGAGCATCTCCCCATGGGCTGATCTCATTCTCTGAGCCCTGCAGTGGCTCCTTGCTGGCCCATGAACCAGAGACAGCTCCCGCAGGGAGTTCCCCATGAGCCATGGGCATTGCTGGGCCATGGACAGGAGAGAAGGGAAACACTGCCCCAGCTGGTTCCAGCAGCTCATGGGGATGGGGATGGAATACAGAATTTGGGAACAGCTGACAGTGTAACCTAGGACACATGGGGAAAGCAGCATCAGTAAAGCTTCCAGAGTGGTTTCTCCCAGCTCACAGCACTGTCCTGTGGCCCTGCATGCAGCCATGCCCCATTTTCAGGCTGGATCCTTCCTGCCTTTGCCATCCATCCATCCCAAATCCTGGGAGAGGGGCAGGGATGGAGACGTGGGGCTGCTCCCCTCCTCCTTCAGTGCCAGGAGAATCCAGCGCCTTTCCCACAGGCTCCAGAAATAATTGCACGTTCCCAACAAATCCCCTTTGTCCTCTAAAAATATCCCCGGGCGGGCGCTGACCATCCGGCAGGTCCGGGGCCCTAATTGCTGATTTCTGCTGAGATCCGACATTTTCGGGGCAGCACGAGGGAATGATTCGCCTCTGGGAGGGGGCCCTGCATTGTGTGCCGCTAAGTACAGCCTGCAGATTCCAGCCCTGCCCTACAAAACCCCGGAATTTTCCTCAGACCAGATGGGGAAGGGTTGGTGGCTCCAGCCAGCCGGGTCTGGCGGGGGGTGAGGAGGGGAGGGAGCTCTTCCCTCCCCGTGGGCCGTGCTTGGAAAAGGCCAAACGGGAATGGATTTAATGAATTCCCTCTCCCTTTGATGATTTGACCTCCGTTCCTGCTTCATCTCAGCAGGGGGAGGGAAAGGTCCTGGCGTTCCCATCCCGCCGTGTCCCCAGGCACCCGCGCTGGCCTTTTCCCTGGGATGTTCCCTGCTGCTGGCAGCTCCCTGCTGCTCGGCCTTGCCATTCCGTGGATTTAAATGCTGACAAATAAAATAGAAAATAAAATAAAATAAAATAAAATAAACAAATAAAAATAAATAAAAATAAAATAAATAATAATAATAATAAAATAAATTAAAATAAAATAAAATAAAATTAAATTAAAATAAAGTAAAATAAAAAAAAATACAATAATAAAATAATAAATAAATAAAAATAAATAACAATAAAATAAAATAATAATAAAATAAAATAATAAAATAAAATAAAAAATAATAAAATAAAAATAAAAATAAAATAAAATAATAAAACAAAAATAAATAAAAATAAAAAAATAAAATAATAATAAAATAAAATAAAAAATAATAAAATAAAATAATAAAAATAAAAAATAATAATAAAATAATAATAATAAAATAAAGTAAAATAAAATAAAAATAAAGTAAAAGAAAATAAAATAATAAAAGAAATAAAATAAAATAAAATAAAATAAAATAAAATAAAATAAAAATAAAATAAAATAAAAATAAAATAATAAAATAAAATAAAATAATAAATTAAAATAAAATAAATAAAAAATAATAAAATAAAGTAAAATAAAAGTAAAATAAAATAAAATAAAAATAAAGTAAAATAAAATAAAATAATAAAAATAAAATAAGCTGCCCTAGGGCCATCTCCTCTCCACTTCCAAATTTTGCAGCTCCCATCACTATTCCAGGGCAGCCGAAGAAGTTGGGATTTGTGGAGTGACCACAGGCACATGCAAATGTCAATTTTGTGGAGCCAAAATGTGCAAAATGCACGATTAAAAAAAAAAGGAAAATATTGCAGTGGTATCCTTAATTTATGAATGAATTTCCCTCTCCCGGCTTTCTCTTGCTGTTGAGTGTTGTGCCTGGCACAATATATATAAAAATATATAATTTTTATCTCTTTTTTATCTCTTTTTACCTCTTTTTATCAGCCCTCCCAAAACTGGATGTGCCCATGGGCATGGCCCCAGTGAGGCACCAGTGACTAACTGGTGATAATTACAAAAAAATCCCCCCGGGTGCTGGTGGCTTTTTTAGGGAATTTCTGGCACCCCGAAATTATCACCTCAGGCAAAGCTTTTAATTAATGCGGCACCGCAGCTCCCCGGCCCTGCCAGTGAATAAAAACAGGGAATAAGGGGAATAAAAAGATTATTTTAACGCAGCCAGCCAGGCTTAAGGAGAGGTATAAGCAGCAAATGAGGGAGGTGCTGATGATTATTTTTTTAAGCCGAAAATCTGAGCCCTGTGGAAGCGTTTCTGTGAAATGATGGTTGGGTTTGAATGGCGGGGGGTGCCAGCCGGGTTTTTGGGGTGTCGGGGTGATGTGCCAGGGCTCAGAAGCTCCGGTGCAGGGCAGAGGAGGAAATCAGTCATCGAAGGAAATCAGTCATCGGGGGTTGCTGTGGAAACCGGAGGGGAAACCCGGGCTGTGGCAGCCGGAGCGGCTCCGCGGGGCCCTGCGGAGCCCGGCCGGGGAGGGGGGACACGGACCCCGTGTGCCCCGCTGGGATCCCGGGGGGCTCCCCTGTCACTCGTTCGGGGTGGTCCCAAAGGGAGCTGCATCCCGCGGGGATGCTGTGGGCGCTGGCACGGCCCTTTTGGGGCTGTTTTGGGCTGTTTTGGGTGGTTTTGGGCTGTTTTGGGGGTTGTGCCCCTCCTCAGCTCTGCTGTGCCCCCTGTCCCAGCCCTGCCCGGGGAGGCACAGGAACTTCCTTTTGTAAAATCATGGAATTCCAGGATGGTTTGGGTTGGAAAGGACCTTAAATCCCATCCCGTTCCAACTCCCCTGCCATGGGCAGGGACAATTTTCACTGTCCCAGGTTGCTCCAAGCTCCGTCCAAGCTGGCCTGGAATAAATCCAGGGATTTGGGGCAGCCACAGCTGCTCTGGGCACCTGCCTTATAAAAACCCGATCAGTTCCCTCATACCTCCAAAGTCTTCCACCTGAAATCTCCCAAACCGGGCATGTGGGCTCATACTGACTGAAAAGAAAAAAATACATAAATATAAATGTTTTATATTTTAAATATTTTATATATTATATATAATAATATAATATGTTATAATATATAATATATAATATATAATATATAATATATAATATATAATATATAATATATAATATATAATATATAATATATAATATATTATATATTATATATTATATATTATATAATATATTGTATATTGTATATTATATATTGTATATTATATATTGTATATTATATATTGTATATTGTATATTATAATATAGTCTTTTATATTTTTAATATTATATATATATTTAATATAAAATTTTTATTAAAATATATAAAAATTTAAAAATATATATAAGAAATATTGAGTGATCCCCTGAGCTGTGCCCTAAATGGGAACTTTTGAGTTGGGAAGGGTTTGAGGGACAGGGTGGGGTTTGGGTTTTCCAGGGGGATTGGGGCTGCTGGTGAGGGAAGGGTTGGGAGGGATCCCGAATTTTGGGGGGCTCGGGGCACATGGAGGGATCCAGGCATGGGAGCCGTGTAGGGGGTGAGAGAGGATTTAGGGATGGGTTTAGTGGCGCTGTGGGTGCAGGGATGGGGGTGTGGGGTTCGGGGCGTGGGATGGGGTACAGGGGGGCTTGAGGGGTGTGGTGGGGTCAGGAGGGGGTCGGGGGGGAGATATGGGGTGGGTGTGGGAGCTGTGGGTACAGACGGGTGTGGGGTGCAGGGTGGGGGCACCGTGGGGGCTGTGGGGCTGGCACGGAGCGGGTGTGGGGCGTGAATGGGGCGGGCGAGGGACCAGGGGCCATAAAGGGGACCAGGGGCCATATGGGGGACAAGGGGCCATATAAAGGACCATGGACCCTATAAAGGACCAGGGGCCATACGAGGGACCGCGGCAGGGACGGGGACAGGAGATGGGCAGAGCCAGGGAGAGGGACCAGGGGCAGGGGAGGAGGCGGCGAGGTCTGGGCAAAAGCGACACCAAAAGCCGGGGGATCGCAGAGGAGGAGGAGGAGAGGAGGAGGAGGAGGAGGAGGAGGAGGAGGAGGAGGAAGTCGGGGCTGAGCCGCTTCCTGTAGGCAGCGGGATGAGCGCAGACAAAGCTGGGTGGGGACTCGCCGCTCGGGGCTGCTGCTGACCACCTTCCTCCTCCTCCTCCTCCTCCTCCTCCTCCTCCTCCTCCTGCGGCCGCATCCCTCCGGCGCTCCCTCCTCCATCGCTTCCTCCATCCATCCATCCATCCATCCCAGCGTCCGTCCGTCCGTCCATCCCTCCGTCCGTCTGTCCGTCCCGCCGCCCCGCGGGGACCGGGGCACCGCCGCCCGCTTCCAGGTAGGGCCGGGCACGGTGTGGGGAGCGGGGCTGGGGGCACTGGGAGCAGCACTGGGAGCAGCACTGGGAGCACTGGGAGCACCGTCCGCACTGGCGCAGGTGGGGCTGGGCAGGGCGGTCCCCACCCCCGCCACTCGCTGTCACTGTCCCCCCAAATGGGCGGAAAATCCCCCCCCAAAAAAAATCCCGCAATCCCCGCACCCCACGGGGGCTCGGGGGGCGCGGGGGGCGCGGGGGTCCCGCCCCGCCTGAAGGTGCCTTGTACGGGGAGTTCAGTCTGGCAACAAAGGTTGGATTTAGAGGGTTTGATCCTCCTTAATCAGCTGATTTGCCATCGCAGGCGAGGCTTTCGCCGTGGATGAATGAGGCGTAGTGTTCTTTCTTTCTTTCTTTCTTTCCCCTTTTTTTTTTTTTAATTAAATCACGGGAAGGAAGGAAGGAACGGGGAGACTTTCCCAACCCCAAAAATCCCTGCTGCAGCCTCAGCCTGGGATCAGCTTCCAGCCTGGCTTGGAAGGATTTGGGGGTGATGTCCGTGCAGGTCCATCCTGCCATCCCTACAGCGCTGTTCATCTCCCAGCATTTCCATCAAAATCCCGATTTTTAAAGGATTTCGGGGGAAAATCTCCGGGGAAGATGAGCTCCAGGAAAACTGGTCCCCGGTGGGAGGGGGGAATCCAGCAAAAAACTGACAGAGGGAAAATTTGGAGCAGATATTAGGAGGAAATTCCTGGCTGGAAGGGCGGGCAGGCCCTGGCACAGGTTTCCCAGAGAAACTGGCTGCCCCAAATCCCTGGAATTGTTCCAGGCCAGGTTGGACAGGGCTTGGAGCAGCCTGGGATAGTGGAAGGTGTGGATGGCAGCGAGTGGAATGGGATGGGATTTAAGAACCCTTCAAATCCATGTCAGTGATTCCACCATCCTCCCCTCCTTGATGGAAAATGATTTATATTTAAGGAGAATTTATATTTAAGCAGAATTTATATTTAAGGAGAATTTACATTTAAGGAGAATCCTGACTGCTCAGCGATGCCCCCTCATCAATCAATTACTAATGAGCTGCTAATGAACTTAGAGCACGAAGGGCAGTGGGCTGGGAGCAGCAATGATCTGTTCCTGCTGCCGGCTCTGGGGAATTTATTTTCCCTATTTCCCCCCAAATTGTTCACGATCCATGGGGCTGGGGCTGTGTGGATGGGTGGCATCAGCCCATCCATCCATCCATCCATCCATCCATCCATCCATCCATCCATCCATCCATCCATCCCCTGCCAGCAGGCTGCAGCCAGGCACGCAGGATTTTTTTTTCTTTCCCCTCATAACTGGATTTCCCTGGATGCAAGTGGAGCATGCGATTTTAATCCTCTTCCCTACCATATGGCCGCTGGCTGGATTGAAATATGACTCAATTAATTATTGCCAGGAAAGCCCCGGGGCCAAGCCTTTCTCCTGGAGGTGCTCCCGGGGTTCTGACGGGGCTTTTCTCACCCCTTGCTGTGGGATTCAGGGATGTGGCTCAGCCCCATCCCACCCCAGCTTCTGCCTTGGCCCTACAAATCTGGGCGTGCCCCCAGCTGCTCCTTGGCACCAATTTTGGGGCTTTTTCAGGCATTTCCAGCCTCGAAGGAGGAGGCAGGGATGCTGCTCACCTGGAACACGAGGCTCAGCATCCCCTGGATCACCACTCCCCAAAAATGGGATGTTCCCAGGAGCTGTGGTGCTCACACGGTGCCTGCACGTGCCCGTTCCTTTTTCCCTGATCCCCTGGGAGCTGCCGGCTTTGCTCCCAGGGGATGAGTTTGCTCCCAGGGGATGAGTTTTTGCTCCCAGGGGATGAGTTTTTGCTCCCAGGGGATGAGTTTTTGCTCCCAGGGGATGAGTTTGCTCCCAGGGGATGAGGCACCAGCGTGAGGGAGCTCCTGGGGTTTTCTCCTTGCAGTCCCGAGCTGGTGGTGGCTTTGTGGGGCACATTTAGGGTCTGATAACTGAGGCTGCTCCGTGGCACGGGGGTTCTCTAGACCGGGAGAATCCTAGAGGGATTGGCGTGGACTGATGGCTGCAAGTTGGTTAAGAAGCTCTATAATTATTATTATTATTATTATTATTATTATTATTATTATTATTGGTATTATTATTTGTTTTAACACCCAAACTCGCCTGCTGCTTTGCCTCCCCGTGCCAAGTGGAAAATGCCATAAAAAAGCCATTTTTTCCCGAGGAAGGGCAGTGCCATCCCACCTGGCAGCCCCGCTGGAATTCCAGGAGCTCCTGGATCCCGGTGAGTCACCGAAGGAGGACAGCCAGGCGCCGGCGCTGGCTGTTTCCATAGTAATTAGGGCTGCTGAGACGGTGCCGGAGCCCCACGGACCCCCCGTGTCCCCAAAAAGCGCTGCCCGGGGGCGGCTGTCCCGCTCCATCCCGCCCATCCCAGCCGGGATGCTCCAGGGACCACGGGGCTGCTCCCTCCCGCTGGATTGCCCAGTTTGGAGCTGGGATTTAGGGAAAACAGCATTTTAGGCATGAATGGCATCAATTCTCAGCGTGGCTGCTCCGAGGATCCTGTGCCCGGAGCGGGATGGGAGAGCGGGATGGGAAAGCGGGATGTGTCAGCGGGATGTGTCCGTGTGTGTTCACAGCCAGCAGGGAAGCAGGAGGGACGAGCTCAAGGGATTAGGTTGGATTTTCAGTTTTTCTTGCTTTTCAGGCTCTTTTCTCACTGTTCTCCCTCTCTGGGCTCAGCCTCTTTGTGGGGAGGAGGGATGAGGGCAAAGGCAGCGGGAGATGGAGCCCCATTCCAAGGAAAAGGATGTGGGCGCATCCTGCTCCACCGACCGAGGGATTTTTTGCTTGTCCTTGCACAGTTTTATTCCCTGCTCACTTCCAGCCCAGCTTTCCATGGGCATTTTTCTGCAAACCCCTCAAACCCACTCGTTTTAGAGCACAGGAGTGGCCTTGTCCACCTCAAATCCCAGGAGGAATGACCAGGAGCTCTCCTGGTCTTGCTCGGGATGGCTGTGGCTCCTGGCTCTCACACCATGGAGAGGCAGATCTGAGCCAGGAGAACACGGATTTGGCTCCGTGGAGAAGCCAGGCTTGCTCCCAACCCCATCCAGAGGGGATGGTGTTGGTGGGGTGTGGATTGGGCTGGTGATTAATTAATGATGCCTTTGATTGGAGATGGGCAGGGGAATCGTGGGGAGGCAGCTGGGTGCAGGCTCAGGGAATCATGGAATCACAGGGTGGCTCAGCTTGGAAGGGATCTGAGAGAGAAAATCTGGGATGGGTGAGGAACAGCTGTGCTGAGGCTGGAGTCCAAAATCCAAATTTCATGTGGGAATGATGGACCCTAACCATAAAAATCCCTCCTGCAATGACATTTGGCCCGAGCCTTGAAAAATCAGCACCTTTCAGCTGAGCCAGCCTGGATAATTCCTGGGAAGCAGCTGCACCAGGACCTGCTTATCCTCCCAAACACAATTAATTTTCACCTTATCTCGTCCTTCCCTGGCTTTTCACTCAGCAGCTTCCTTCCCATCTTGTCTGTCATCATCATCCTCGTTAGAACCTGGGTTAATTAGTTTATCCGAGGTGTTGCTGGATCCTGGTTGCAGATTCCTGAGCCAGCTGAGCTGCAGGTTGGTCATTCCAGGGGTGCTTCCCAAGAGCTGGATAAGCTCCCTCAGCTGAGCTGGGCTCTCAGTTTAACAGGTTTATCTTCCTGCCCTCTCTTGCTCTCCTGAGGGAAGGAAAGTTGGCTCTGTCCATCCCTAGGAACAGCTTTCCTGCCTGGAAAGGTCCTGCAAAAGAGGGATCCGTGTGGGAAGGGGCTGCCTTGCCTGAGCCTTGGAGCTCCTCAGGGATCTGTGCTCCTTCTTGGGTGACACAAGGGGAAAAAAACCCCTTGGCACCCATGGGATATTCCCAGGGTGTTCCTGGTTTCATTGGGCTGCTCAGCATCCTTCCTCCCGCTGCATGCTCTGTGCAGGGGGATAAAAAATCTGAAATAGGAATATCTTTTTCCCAGCCCCACAGCCTGGCTGCTTCCTGCTTTTCCTGTGCCTTGAGCCCATCCCTGCAGGCAGAGCCAGCAGCTGCAGCGGGGACTGTGGGGACATCGGGGCTGTGGGGACATCGGGGCTGTGGGGACATTGGGGCCGTGGGGACTTCGGGGCCATGGGGACATCGGGGCCGTGGGGACATCGGGGCTGTGGGGACACTGGGGCTGTTGGGACATTGGGGCTGTGGGGACATTGGGGCTGTGGGGACATTGGGGCCGTGGGGACATTGGGGCTGTGGGGATATTGGGGTTGTGGGGACATTGGGGCTGTGGGGACATTGGGGCTGTGGGGATATTGGGGCTGTGGGGACATTGGGGCTGTGGGGACATTGGGGCTGTGGGGATATTGGGGCTGTGGGGACATTGGGGCTGTGGGGACATTGGGGCCGTGGGGACATTGGGGCCGTGGGGACGACATTGGGGCCGTGGGGACGACATTGGGGCTGTGGGGACATCGGGGCCGTGGGGACTTCAGGGCCATGGGGACATTGGGGCCATGGGGACATCGGGGCTATGGGGACATTGATGCTGTGGGGACATTGGGGCTGTGGGCACAACATCGGGGCTGTGGGGACATTGGGACTGTGGGGACATCGGGGCCGTGGGGACATTGGGGCCGTGGGGACTTCGGGGCCATGGGGACATCGGGGCTGTGGGGATGACATTGGGGCTGTGGGGACATTGGGGCTGTGGGGACGACATTGGGGCCATGGGGACATCATTGGGGCCATGGGGACATCGGGGCTGTGGGGACATCGGGGCTGTGGGGACATTGGGGCTGTGGGGACGACATCAGGGCCGTGGGGACATCATTGGGGCCATGGGGACATCGGGGCTGTGGGGACATTGGGGCCATGGGGACATCAGGGCCGTGGGGACATCGGGGCCATGGGAACATCAGGGCCGTGGGGACATTGGGGCTGTGGGGACATCAGGGCTGTGGGGACATTGGGACTGTGGGGACATCGGGGCCGTGGGGACATTGGGGCCATGGGGACATTGGGGCTGTGGGGACATTGGGGCCATGGGGACATCAGGGCCGTGGGGACATGGGGGCTGTGGGGACATTGGGGCTGTGGGGACATTGGGGTCGTGGGGACATCGGGGCCCTGTGCCATCACCCGCGCCTCTATGCAGAGACAAAACCTAATCCTGGCACATTCCTGGAGTAAATCCGTGCTGAGAATCCCCCTCCTCCCTCTCCTCCTGCACCTGCCTGGGTGGGAAGGGCTGGAACCCCGATGTTCCCAAGGCTGGCACGGTGGTGACACTGGTCCATATGCTAATTACGGTCATTATGGTCATTATGGTCATTAGGGCGGGTGGTTCGGGTGCTGTCCTGCCTCTCCTGTCGGTGCTGCTGTGCCAGGAAACTTCAGGCTTGGAATCGTGGAATTGTTGAGGTTGGAAAAGCTCTCTGAAATCTTCAATTCCAACCATTCCCACTGTGATGGTTTTGCTTCTTTTCTTCCTTTATCACGTCCCCAAGCGCCACATCCACACGGCTTTTAAATCTTCCAGGGGTGGCGACTCCACCCCAGGCAGAGTGTGCCAGTGCCTGAAATTCCTGTGTGATTTTTGCCAATTCCTTTTAAATAATTTGTTTTCCTGGTTCCTTTTCCCATGAACAGACGTGACGCTGAGCCCCTGCAGCCGGGGAAAAGCCACCATCCCTGGGGACAGGCAGAGTGAAAAGCCACCATCCCTGGGGACAGGCAGAGTGAAAAGCCACCATCCCTGGGGACAGGCAGAGTGAAAAGCCACCACCATCCCTGGGGACAGGCAGAGTGTCCCCATGCAGGGATGTGCAGGAGCCGTGTTTTTCTCTCTCGGTCCCATCTGAGCTGTGTCCCAAAGAAGGGAGCAGAAATTTAGGAATATTTCACCTGTTGCAGCATCCCCCTGGGAATCCCTTAAGGGGAATTCTGAAGGGATGCTGGAAGGATTCTTCAGGCTTCAGTTGTCTTAAATCCCTCCCTGAAGCCTCGAATTCCTCTGCAGGAGAATTTTGGGGTCATTTTGGGTAAGAAGGCACCAGCTGTCAGCTGATGTGAGATGCTCAGCGTGGATTTGATTCCTCTTTGGAGCCTTTGGAGCAGGTGCAGGGAAAGGAGGAGGATAAAGAAGGTGTTGAGGGTCAGGGGTGACAGGAAAATGTCCTCACCGTCCTGCTGTCACCAGGGCAGTGCCAGCCTGTCCCTGTTTGTCACTGTTGGGGTTTGTTGTGTCTGTGGCCAAAGTTCCTCTCCACAAAAACCTTGGGAGAAACAGGCAGGGCTTGGTCTGAGCCTCCTGAGGACAGGAAAAGTTCAGAGTTCAGGAAAAGTTCACTCTGCCCAGTGAGGCCAGGAGAGGACACAGAGCTGCTCCAAGGGCTGGAGCCAGGCTGGGAGAGCTGGGAATGCTCACCTGGAGAGGAGAAGGCTCCAGGGAGAGCTGAGGGTACCTAAAGGGGCTCCAGGAGAGCTGGAGAGGGACTGGGGACAAGGGATGGAGGGACAGGACACAGGGAATGGCTTCCCACTGCCAGAGGGCAGGGATGGATGGGAGATTGGGCAGGAGATGAGCCCATGTGTCCATGAGTCCATGTGGGTCCAGCTGTCCCCAGGGTGTCCCTGCAGGATCATGGGCAGATCTCCATGCTCCAGGTCTTCTCCACGTTCCTTCTCAGGGATTTCCTTTGCTGGTTCTGCAGCAGTTTGGGGTTTGTAGCTGGGGACAAAACAACCCATCTGAACCTCTCCTGATTAATCTCCAGGCCTGTGGCTGCTGCTGGAGCAGCTCTGATCCAGCTGGAAAACACCCAGGCAGAGGTTCCTCACCTTGGGAAATGCTGAACATTGACCAGGCCTGGTGGATTCCATGGATTTGTAGGCAAGGACATGGTGGGGACAGAGCTCCAGTGTGACCCTGGCACAGCTTTAGGTGTTGGGAAAGGCTTTGGGTCCAATCCTGGAAGTCTGCCTGTGCTGCATCCCTTGGATTTTTAATCTCCTGGAGACGTGGTGGTGTTTGGGCAGGGCCAGCCCCATCCAAACCCCTTGCATTATTTATCAGCTGATTTAATAGAATTGCTCAGCCTCACATCCTCGCTCAGGGATTTGTATCCGCCCCTGGTGCTTCCCTCACTCCCCACTTAATGCCAATGGAGGGGGGGAAATTCTCCCTCCTCCTTCCTCCCTCCACACCGTGAATAAAAACAGGGAATAAAGGGAATAAAAAGATTATTTTAACGCAGAGAGCCAGGCTTAAGGAGAGGTATAAGCAGCAAATGAGGGAGGTGCTGATGATTATTTTTTAAGCCGAAAATCTGAGCCCTGTGGAAGCGTTTCTGTGAAATGATGGAAAAGTTCGGCTGGGTTTGAACCTACACCCTGCCTGGAACTGAGAGCAGCTGCTTCCAGTGGCTTTACAGCTCAGGAAAAATCCAAAACCCATGGAAAGTGAGGTTTCCCAGCAGCAGGCAGGCAGGGAAAGGTGTTTAATCCTGGGGAAGGCAGCGATTCCAGAAGGATCAAAACTCTGGGAGCGGACACAGAGGGGGATAAATGAAAAACGTGAGGGATCCATGCCCGGGGAGGGAAGGAGGGAATCCAGCTGTCTCGTGCTGCTTAATCCAGGCTTGCAGCCTTTCAATTGTTCATCTTTTCTTCTTTTTTTTTTTGCCGTGTAAGTGTAAAATCCACCGCCCAGGCTGGCGGCTTCTCCCGCCGCCCGCGTAACCGCGGCGTGCGCTGAGCGTGTGTCATCCCACAGCCGGGAAAAGCTGGGAAAGCTGAGCCCTTGACTCAGCACAAGCCTGGCAGGGATGCTCTGCACGAGTTTGAGGGGAAAAAAAAAACCCCCAGGGTTGGTTCAGGGGTTTGGGGCTCTGTAGGGAAGGTGTGAGTGGAGGTCAGGGAGAGATGAGGGTGGGTGAGGATGGAGACTGGCCAAGGAATTGTGAAAAACGAGGTTCAATTTCTTGGAAAAATTTAGAAAATAGACAATTTAATAAAAAATTTTAAAAGAAAAAATTAAAAAAAGAAAATAGACAATTAGGAGAGATAAAAGCAAAATTCATTTTCTCGGCTGAGGGTGCCTGGCACTGAACCAGCCAGCACACCCTTAACAAAGAGTTTGTTCCTTAAAAGTATCAGCTTGTTGCATATTTAAAAGTTCACATGTGTGATTCAAACATTCCTTTTGAGTATGAATTTCTTTGTTCAGTTTCAGCTCCACTCAACCATTTTATCTGGTGGATCCATCTGCAGGTGGCTCCATTCCATCTGATAGCCCAGGTCCCATAAATTCTTCTCCTGGGGTTCTGGTCATCTTCATTTGGATAAGATACTTGATAACAGAAGTTCAATAAATTCCTTTTTTTGTAGCTTTTTTGGTCAGCAATCTTCATGCAGGAATGAAGGATAACACCTCTTTCTTCTGGTCTGGCTAGTGACAGAAAAAAGCTCGAGTCTTTTACTTCTAACACTATGTTACAATCATAAAAAAAATACATTCATCACATTTCTAACTAATATTAATTGAAAGAAAATACAATACAATCTTCCTACATTATACATACAATATTCATTTTAACATTTGTGAAAAGCCAACTCTGTACTATGCATTTATAACAGAATGGTGTGGGAAAGGCTCCGAGGGAGCAGCTGGGGAGGGAAAATCGGATTTTGCTGTTTTGCAGGAGCAGCTTGGTCAGGGAAAATGTAGGGTGGGTCAGGCCTGGAGTGAAGGGAAGCTGCTGAGCACACACTGCTGCTGCTGCTGCTGCTGCTGCTGCTGCTGCTGCTGCTGCTGCTGCTGCCCCAGTTCTGCCAGGCTGGCCGTGCCCTCCTCCCCTCCTCAGGGCCTACTTTAGCCCGGCATGCACAGGGCACAGGGGAGACAGAGGCGGCGGCAGCGGGGCACAGAGAGAAATTGAGTTGGGATGATACTGGGTCAGCTCCGACAACCTAATTCTGCCAGCCCGCCCAAATGGCCCCGTTTGAGCTGTGCCAGCCTCAGCCCTGCCTGCAGCGCTGCCTGCAGCAATTCCTGCATCGTTTCCTGCATCACTGCCTGCAGCAATTCCTGCATCAGTGCCTGCATAAATTCCTGCATCAGTGCCTGCAGCAATTCCTGCATCAGTGCCTGCATCTCTGCCCTGAGCCACACCTGCCTGCAGCGCTGCCAGCAGCAATTCCTGCATTGTTTCCTGCATCAGTGCCTGCAGCTCTGCCCTGAGCCACACCTGCCTGCAGCAATTCCTGCATCAGTGCCTGCATCAGTGCCTGCATCAGTGCCTGCAGCAATTCCTGCATCAGTGCCTGCAGCCCTGCCCTGAGTCACACCTGCCTGCAGTGCTGCCTGCAGCAATTCCTGCATCAGTGCCTGCAGCAGTTCCTGCATCAGTGCCTGCATCAGTGCCTGCAGCAATTCCTGCATGTCCGCCCTGAGCCACACCTGCCTGCAGCGCTGCCTGCAGCAGTTCCTGCATCAGTGCCTGCAGCAGTTCCTGCATCAGTGCCTGCATCAGTGCCTGCATCTCTGCCCTGAGCCACACCCGCCTGCAGCGCTGCCAGCAGCAATTCCTGCATCAGTGCCTGCAGCAATTCCTGCATCAGTTCCTGCAGCCCTGCCCTGAGCCACACCTGCAGCCCTGTGTGCAACCCTGCCTGCATCCTTCTCACATCCCTGCCCAGATCTTTTCCACATCCCTGCCTGCATCAGTTCCTGCATCCCTGCCTGCATCCCTGCCCTGATCCACACCCCTGCATCCCTGCCTGCATCCCCACGCACACCCTTTTTTCCTCTCATTTTCCTCTTTTTATTTCTGTTTCCCCCCCTCTTTTCCTCTTTTTATTTCATTCCCCTCCCTCCATTTACACCCTTTTTCCCTCTCTTTTTCCTCTTTTAATGTCTTTTCCCCCCCTCCTTTTACATCCCTGCCCACACCCTGCTCACGTCCCTGCCCAGATCTTGTCCACACCCCTGCCTGCACCAGTTCCTGCAGCCCTGCCTGAATCCCTGCCTTGATCCACACCCCTGCAGCCCTGCCTGCATCCCTGCTTGCATCCCTGCCCTCATCTTGGAGAGCTCCCCCCTCTCACAGCCTCAGCTTTGCCAGGCTGGGAAATGTCAGAGCCAGCACAAGCCACAGGAAATTCCTTTTCAAAGTTATGGATTGTGGAAATGCAGAATGAACAGGGATTTTTTCCCCTTTTTTCCCCCCCCTTTTTTTTCGCCTGTTTTGCTTTTTTTCCTCTCCTTTTCCTCTTTTTATTTCTTTTTTCCCCTCCTTTTACACCAATTTTTCCTCTCCTTTTCCTCTTTTTTATTTGATTTCCCCTCCTCCATTTACACCTTTTTTCCTCTCATTTTCCTCTTTTTTATTTCTGTTTTCCCCCCCTTTTCCTCTTTTTATTTCATTTCCCCCCCTCCATTTACACCCTTTTTTCCTCTCCTTTCCCTCTTTTTATTTCTTTTTTCTCCCTCATTTCCTCTTTTTATTTCATTTCCCCCTCCTTTTACACCCTTCTTTCCCTCTCCTTTTCCTCTTTTTATTTAATTTCCTCCCCCATTTACACCCTTCTTTCCCTCTCTTTTTCCTCTTTTTATTTCTTTTTTCCCCCTCCATTTTAACCCTTTTTTCTCTCCTTTTCCTCTTTTTATTTCATTTCCCCCCTCCATTTATACCTTTTTTCCTCTCATTTTCCTCTTTTTTTATTTCTGTTTTCCCCCCTCCTTTTCCTCTTTTTATTTCATTTTCCCCCCTCCATTTACACCCATTTTTCTTCTCCTTTTCCTCTTTTGATTTCATTTCTCCCCCATTTACACCCTTTTCTCCTTTCCTTTTCCTCTTTTTCCCCCCTCCTTTTATACCCTTTTCCCTCTCATTTTCCTCTTTTTATTTCTGTTTTCTCCCCTCTTTTCCTCTTTTTATTTAATTTCCCCTCCTCTTTTTACACCCTTTTTTCCTCTCTTTTTCCTCCTTTTATTTAATTTTCCCCCCTCCATTTACACCCTTTTTTCCTCTCCTTTTCCTCTTTTTATTTCATTTCATTTCCCACTATTGGAGTAGTGGCTCTGAAGGCTTTTTCACAGCTCTGGATGCTGTGAAAAACCTTGGAGAAAAAAAAAAAAAAAAATGGAATCCCTGAATGGTTTGGGTTGGAAGAGACCTGGAAATCATCCTGGAAATCATGAGCAGGGACAATTCCAACTATCCCAGGTTGCTCCAAACAAACATTTCCAAGGAGGGAAGGAAAATCAATGCCCCAAAAAAAAAAAAAAGAAAAAAATAATTTAAAAAAAATAATAATAAAAAAAAATTTCCAGCTTTTCTCCTTCCATTCCAAGGATGGGAAGAGAAATACCAGGCAGCAGCAGCAGCCCTGGGAATTCTGCCTGCACTCTCAGCTTGGCTCTGACCTGTTTGCTGTATTTGAAGCTTGAAATAGAAGCCTTGTGAGTAATGTGGTTCAGGTGCTTATCACCAATTAATTAATTCTTTTGCACGGTGGATACCTAATTAAAGCAGTCTCAGGTAATTCCCCGTGGGAATTAATGGGGCTGCTTAACGGGGTTGTTTCTCTGCTGATGTCACTTGTTGGGTGATTCCCAGAGGCTGGGAAGGGTCATCGGGCTCCCTGTGAGTGTTACTTAAAATAAAACTCTAATAAAGGTTTGGTCGGGGTGGAATCATCCGAGGATGATTTCTCATCACGAGGATTTCTGCAGCTCAAGGCTTTGCCTGCTGCAGGAGGATTTTTGGGGAAAAAAAAAAGTGAGGCTCTAACCAAAAAAAAAAAAAAAGGGATTTGGGGTTTATTTGAGCTGATTTGCAGAGGGGTGGGCCCAACAACCTGGCACAAAATCCACATTCTCCTTCCCATTTCCTATGGTGCCCCTAAAATTGGATTTTTTAACCAAATCAGGGCAATGTCTTGTCCCAATTCCTCCGGGGTGGCTGTGTCCCCACACCCCAGTGAGCAGGGGTCGGTAAATCATGGAATCATTCGGGTTGGAGAAGATCCCTGAGGTCGTGGAGTGGAATCATTCCCCAGCCTTGAATTTGGGGTGATTTGGGTGAGGTTCAGGGTGGGTTTGTCCTTTTCCAAATCCTCTTGGAGACACAGTGTTGGCACAGCCAAATACCCAAATCCTCCTGGAAATGTGATGTTGGGAGAAACAACTCCATCTGCAGCTCTCCCTTCCCTCTCAATCCTCATTTCCCACCTTCCCATCAAGATCTTTATCTTGACCCTGGTCAATATTTAAGAGCAGGATGTTAAAAACTGAAACCCGTGACTGGATATGTTAATTAACATGGAATAATAGCTCTTGGCTGCTTTCCTTAATTAAGGGTCAGGAGTTCAGAGCTGGATGAGTAGATGAGGAAGGAATTCCTGGCTGGGAGGGTGGTGAGGCCCTGGCACAGGGTGCTGGAGAAGCTGTGGATGCCCAATCCCTGGAAATGTTCCAGGCCAGGCTGGATGAGCAACCTGGGATAATGGGAGCTGTCCCTGCCCATGGCAGGGGTTGGAATGGGATGAGCTTTAAGGTTTCTTCCAAACCAGACCAAGTCTGGAATACTCTGATCCATCCATGGATTTTGGGGAATTTCTGAAGCTGTGTGTTCTCCTCTCCTCCACTCCTGAGCTGCACCTGCCTCCAATCTCCCTCTGGGTGCTGTTTAACATTTTATCAAACCTTAAAAACCCAACCCAATCCCCCCCAAAAAACCCCTTAAACCTTAAGCCCTGTTGGAGAGCACGGGGTTGGAGCTGGAGCTGGTGTGACAGGATGTGTGTGTGCCCTTACCTGTCCTGCTGGGCTGTCACAGCGTGTGACAGCCCCTTCCCTTTGTGTCACAGCAGGAGGAGATGCCAGCCTGGCTCCCCAGTACCTGGGCATCCTTGTTCCCTGGTATTTGGCATCTTTATTCCTCAGGATTTGAGCATCTTTATTTTCCAGTATCTGAGCATCCTTGTTCCCTGGTATTTGGGCATCCTCATTTCCCAAAATTTGGGCATCCTTATTCCTCAGGATTTGGATATCCTTGTTCCCTGGTGTTTGGGAACCCTCATTCCCCAAAATTTGGACATTCTTTTTCCTCAGGATTTGGGCATCCTTATTCTCTGGTATTTGGGCATCCTCATTCCTCAGGATTTGGGCATTTTTATTTTCCAGTGTCTGGGCATCCTCATTCCCTGGTATTTGAGCATCCTTATTCCTCAGGATTTGGATGTCTTTATCCTTCAGTATTTGAACATTCTTATTCCTCAGGATTTGGACATCCTTGTTCCCAAATATTTGGTCATCCTTATTTCCCAAATATCTGGGAATCCATATTTCCATTTGTATGGGCTTTCTCATCCCTCAGGATCTGGGCATCCTTATTCCCTGATATTTGGGCATCTTTTTTCCTCAGAATTTGGGCAGCCCTGAATTCCCCAGTATCTGGGCATCCTTATTTCCCAGTATTTGTGCATCCTTATTCCTCAATATTTGGGCATTCTTATTCCCCAGTTATCTGGAAATTCTTTTTCCCTCTTTATGGGCATCCTTATTCCTCAGTCTTTGGGCGTCAGTATTCCCCAGGCATCCGGGAATTCCTTATTTCCCCTTTATGTGGGCATTTGTATTCCTTGGTATTTGGGCAACCTCATTCCCCTGAATTTGCACACCCTCATTCCTCAGGATTTGGGCATCTTTATTTTCCAGTGTCTGGGCATCCTCATTCCCTGGTATTTGAGCATCCTTATTCCTCAGGATTTGGATGTTTTTATCCTTCAGTATTTGAACATTCTTATTCCTCAAAATTTGGACATCCTTGTTCCTGAGTATTTGGGCATCCTTATTTCCCAAATATCTGGGAATCCATATTTCCATTTGTATGGGCTTTCTCATCCCTCAGGATCTGGGCATTCTTATTTCCCAGTATTTGTGCATCCTTATTCCCCAATATTTGGGCATTCTCATTCCCCAGTTATCTGGAAATTCTTTTTCCCTCTTTATGGGCATCCTTATTCCTCAGTCTTTGGGCGTCAGTATTCCCCAGGCATCTGGGAATTCCTTATCTTTCCTTTATGTGGGCATTTGTATTCCTTGGTATTTGGGCGACCTCATTCCCCCCAATTTGGACATCCTTATTCCTCAGGATTTGGGCATCTTTATTTTCCAGTACCTGGGCATCCCTATTCCTCAGGATTTGGATGTCCTTATCCTTCAGTATTTGGATATTTGTTATTCATCAAAATTTGAACATCCTTGTTCCCAAATATTTGGGAATCCATATTTCCCTCCATATGGGCATCATTATTCCTCAGTGTTTGGGTATCCTTATTCCCTGATATTTGGGCAGCCCTGAATTCTCCAATATTTGGGCATTCTTATTCCCCAGTTATCTGGAAATTCTTTTTTCCCTCTTTATGGTCATCCTTATTCCTCAGTGTTTGGGCATCCTTATTCCCAGGCATCTGGGAATTCCTTATCTTTCCTTTATGTGGGCATTCGTATTCCTTGGTATTTGGGCATCCTCATTCCCCAAAATTTGATTTTTTCTCAAGATTTGGGCATCTTTATTTTCTGATATCTGATCATCCTTGTTCCCTGGTATTTGAGCATCCTTATTCCTCAGGATTTGGACATCCTTGTTCCCTGGTATTTGGGCATCTTTGAGTTCCCTGGTAGCTGGGCATTCCTCAATATTTGGCCATCCTTGTTCCCTGATTTTTGGACACGTTATTCCTTGGCATTTGGGCATCCTCATTTCCAACCTCTTCCCATGGTTCTGGACCCTTTTCCAACCCTGGAGCAGGTCTGTGCTCCTTCCCTGGGATGGAGAGAGCCAAAATCTTGTAGGAACAGTGGCAGTAGGGACCAGAGCAAGCTGCTGCTCCTTCACCTGAACAATATTTCTTAAAAAAACCACAAAAACCCTAAAAAACAAAGCGAGGAAGTGGAGGTTGGTTCCTGTTTGCTCTGGTTTGAGCCGTTGGGGGCCGGAGGGAGAGAAAACAACCAGCTGAGGTTCCCACTGCACGTGATGCCCACGGGGCAGGGAGCTGCTCCAGGGAGAAGGGACAGAGCAGGAACGTGAGGCTGGAACCTCCTGACTCCATCTGGGCTCCAGTCGTGGTCACACAAGGTGGGTGAAGGGCAATTCCCATCTCTGACAGAGCCAAGCCTGGCGCTGAGCTCTTCCTTGGAAGCAAAATTCGGGAGGAGATAAATTCGGGATTGGCTTGGCTTGGTAATTCCCATCCTTGGAAATGCTCAAGGCCAGCTTGGATGAGGCTTGGAGCAGCCTGGGATAGTGGAAAACGTCCCTGCCTGTGTCAGGGGGTGAAATGAGATGATGTTTAAGGTCCCTTCCAAAGCCAAACAATTCTGGGATCAATAATTTGGGATGAATCAGGCGCCCATCCCGTTGGGCAGGAGGATTGGGATGCTGCTGGGATAACGAAGCTGTTCCCATGGAAACAGGCTCAGGGGTTTTTTTCCACTCTGTTATCTTCCAGTTTATTTATTTATTTCTCTGCCAGCACATCCCTGCCCTGCAAGCTGCTTCCCGGGGATTAAAACACCGTGTTGGACATCTGAGATAAAAAATGGTTTGGGAAAGGGAATAAAATCCCTGTGGAGAGGGGCTGGGAGCTGTGGCTGGAGCCACCACTCAGGATTAAGGTTTTCTTTGCCCCAGGGAAGCTCACAGGCACAAATGGAGCTCAGAACATTTTCTTTCCTTAAGGAAAGAGTGAAACTCGTGGAATTTGGGTGTATCAAAGCTCCTTTCCCATCCAGATCTGTAATTCCTGTTGGGATCAATGGGATCAATCCCATCAGCCACCCCCTTGGAAAACGTGGCTCTATTTTCTGATCTGCCTGTTGTATTTTTATACTTTCCTGGACATATTTAGCAATTTTTTTTCAGCTGAGCCACCTATTTTTAACCATGGCTTTTAGCAAAAGCCACAAGATGCCTGGCAAAGCCCTGCAGCCCCTCACGAGGGATTCCCACGCTCCAGCACCAGCCCTGTTCCCAGTTATCCCTCCTGGATGCTGCATCCTGGCTGTTTTTGGGGAGGAAAAGGCAGATTTTGGGACAGCCTGCTTGTCTCAGTGGGGATGCAGCGAGCTGGGCTGGGCTCAGCTCTTGGGAAGTGCTGGGACAAGGAGAAATCCCATCCTGAACAAGATTTGGGACAAATTTCTCCATGATAATACCCAGCCTGGAATCTTTTCTGGACCAAAAAATCCTTTTTCTGGACCAAAAAAAATCCTGGTTTTTGACCAAAACCCCCTCTTTTCTGAACCCAACCCCCATCAGTGGGTGATGCCTGCCTGGTAGGAACAACCCTGATCCCTGCTCTCCCCAAAATCCTGTCCCAGTGGGATTCACCCACTTTGCTATAACTGAGTGGAAAGCACTGGTGCATCAGGGATGGAAAATATGAATTTTTTTTTAAAAGCAAGGGGCAGGGAGGCTCTGCTCTGACCCGAAAAAGGAGCTGTTTTTTGGGGTGGGTGATGCTGCTTTCTGTCCTTGTGGTGAGGTTTCAGCCTGGCCAATGTCAGCGCTTTCTGTTTCACTCCTGCTTTTCCTTTTGGTTCAGAGGGGAGAGGTGGGTGTTATGGGGAGCAGAGGGGAAAAAACCCTCGGTGGGAAGTGAAAAAAAAGTCTGGAAAATTGAATTGTGGAAGCATTCAGGTCATTCTTCCCAGCACTGCCCAGGCCACTGATGAGCTGTGTCCCCAAGTGCCACATCCACATGGATTTTAAATCCCTCCAGCAATGGGGTTGCCAATTCCAGTGCCTTTTCCTGCCTATTCCAGTTCCAGCTGGCAGGAGAGGATGGGTTCCAAAGGTTTAAATCTGGAATTTTTAAGCCACAGTTGGATGGGCAAAGGCCTCAGAGCCCGAGAGATGCAGGAGGTGTCTGGTGGTGGCCATGAAATCTCACTCAGGGCCTATTTGCATTTCCAGGAATGTCAGGAATTGCTTTCCAGGGATGCCTTTGGACAGTGACAGACCCCAAATGCGCAAAATGTGCTTGGAGAGAGCCTTCTGTAATGGCAGGGCCTATTTAGGGTAATTGCACTAATTAATCACCCTTAAAAATCATGGAATTGTGGGATGGTTTGGGTTGGAAGGGATCTTGGAGCTCATCTTTTTCCACTCCCACCTTCCACCATCTCAGGTTGCTCCAAGCTCCATCCAACCCAGCCTTGGGCACTTGCAGGGATGGGAAAATGCCATTTTTTAAAAACATTTCAGAGAATTCCAATCTCCACCCACACAGACCTTGAGCTAAAACCCAACTAAAGAGGAGAAAAAACCTTGTGGAGGTGGTTAAGCTCTGATTCCACAGGTTTGGAGCCGGAGCTGGTGATGGATCCAGCACAGGCACCCAAAATTCCAGAATCTCCTCTGCTCCACAGGCTCTGTGCAGGGCAGGCAGCAGCTGGTGCTGATGAGGAGCTGGCAAACGAAGCTTAATTACTGCTGTGAGCAGAGCTGGCAGCTCTGGGGTGCCAGAGCCCCACAGGCTGGGAGGGAGGGAGGGGATGGCAGCTCAGCAGGAGGGCTCAGCACCCAGAAATGCTCCTTTGGGGCTGGATGTGCCAAAATCCCCAAATCTGGGGTGGAAATGCATCCAGGAGTCCATGGGGTGGGACTGGCTGGGATGGAGGAGGGCTGGCTGTCCCTTTGGCTGGAGCAATGGTGGCTTTTAGAGCATTTGAAATCCCAATCCCATCCCATCAACCCCAATCCCATCAACCCCAATCCCATCCCATCAACCCCAATCCCATCCCATCCACCCCAATGGAATTCAGAAGGAAATTTATTTTATTGTATTTCCTAGCAGTGCCATCCCTCCCTGGCATAGGCATGGGACCTCACCAAGCCAGGCCTGGAGATGTGGTGGATCTACCTGACCCCATTTGGGGAATCTGGGTATTCCCAAGGTGCTGGAGTGATGGATACAGCTCCCTGAGGAGCTGTGCCAGTGTTATCCCAATTAATTTCCACATCCCCTCCACCAGAGCTCAGCTCTTGGTCTTAGGCAGCAAAATCCTGAGCACGAAGCCCCAAAACCACCCCAAATTTCCTGATCTTCCCATCATCAGCTCCTGGCCTTAGGCAGCAAAATCCTGATTGTGAAGCCCCAAAACCACCCCAAATTTCCTGAGCTTTCCATCATCAGTTCCTGGCTTTAGGCAACAAAATCCTGAGCGTGAAGCCCAAAACCACTCCAAATTTCCTGCTCTGCCCATCATCAGCTCCTGGCCTTAGGCAGCAAAATCCTAAGTGTGAAGGCCCACAACCACCCCAAATTTCCTGGTCTTCCCATCATCAGTTCCTGGCCTTAGGCAGTAAAATCCTGAGTGTGAAGGCCCAAAACCACCCCAAATTTCCTGATCTTTCCATCATCAGTTCCTGGCTTTAGGCAGCAAAATCCTGAGCATGAAGGCCAAAACCACCCCAAATTTCCTGATCTTCCCATGATCACAGCTGGGGCTGTTGTGCTAAGGAGTTTTGTGTTATTCCCAAGGGAATCCAGGCAGTGCCTTATTTCCCTCCCTTAATGGCACGTGTGTGCCTGGATAATGGGATTCCTGCCTTGGAGCCCACAGGTTAATGAGCCCTTCCTCATTATTTTCATGCTAATGATGTTGAACACGGCCAGGACATGGATATTGTGTCTTTCTGCACTGTAATTACAACTCGAGGCCTTGCCGGGTTGTTTTGATGTTTGTCTGTTGTGCAGAGGGGCCGTGGGTTATTGACTGTGGGTTATTTGCTGTGGGTTATTTACCGTGGGTTATTTATTTACCGTGGGTTATTTGCTGTGGGTTATTTGCTGTGGGTTATTTGCTGTGGGTTATTTACCGTGGGTTATTTGCTGTGGGTTGTTTACCGTGGGTTATTTACCGTGGATTATTTACTGTGGGTTATTGACTGTGGATTATTTACCGTGGGTTATTTACCGTGGGTTATTTATTTACTGTGGGTTATTTACCGTGGGTTATTTGCTGTGGGTTATTTGCTGTGGGTTATTTACCGTGGGTTATTTGCTGTGGGTTGTTTACCGTGGGTTATTTACCGTGGATTATTTACTGTGGGTTATTGACTGTGGGTTATTTATTTACTGTGGGTTATTTACCGTGGATTATTTACTGTGGGTTATTGACTGTGGGTTATTTACCGTGGGTTATTTACTGTGGGTTATTTACCGTGGGTTATTTATTTACTGTGGGTTATTTACCGTGGGTTATTTACTGGGGGTGGAAAGCGTTGGGTTTGTTTCAAGGGATGCAAAAAGCTGCACAGGGACTTTGGACAATGGTCTGGAGTGACAGGACACAGGGAATGGCTCCCCACTGCCACAGGGCAGGGAGGGATGGGATTTTGGGAAGGAATATGAGGGTGGCAGCCAGAGAAGCTGTGGCTGCTCCTGGATCCTTGGAAGTGTCCTAGGCCAGGTTGGACATTGGGGCTTGGAGCAACCTGGGATGGTGGAATGAGATTTAAGGTCCCATTCCATCTCTCTGTGATAAATCCAATCCAAACAAACAAAAACAAAACCCCAACCCCATGGAATTTTGGGGTTGCTCCTGGTGGTTCCACATCTTCTCCAGGGTCACAGTGGGGTCTCCTCTCTCTGGGATTTAAAAGCTGCTTTTGTGGCTGCCCTGTTGGAGCAGCTCCATTAGGGCTGTTTTTTGGGGTTGGGAAAAACAGAGGTGAAGAAGCACTTCACCAGCTCACTTTGAAGTGTCACCTGCTGCTTTTTAAAATTTTTTTTAAATATATTTTTATCTTTTTATATTTATTTTTATATTTTTTTTGTTATTCGTGGTGGAGGAAACGCCCCAGGTTTCCCCAGGGGTGGAAATGCTCTAAAACCATCTCTGGCCCCAAACTGGTTCTTGTTTCTATTTGAAGCACCTGCAGCATGGCCAAGGGTGTGGTGTCTCCTGGGAGGCTCCTCTGAGTTGCCCCAGAGTCCCCCAAATTGTCCCAGCAGGCCTGTGCTCATGGGTGACCCCTCCCAGGAGGGTCCCACCCTTCCTCACCTGATTTTGGGGCTGTTTTTCCGATTTTAGTGTCCCTAGGGCTGGCTGTAGTAAGAGCAAGGAGGGTTTCCTTGCAGGAGGGTGGCAGCAGGGTTGGATATACAGAATTATTTAAAGGATTATTTAGAGATGCTCTCAGCAGTCCTCCCTGCTCCCATGGAAAGACTAAAATCCCTGAAGTGATTCCCTGCCACTGGAGCAGCTCCTTTGTACAAAAGGGCACAACACGGAATTGTTCAGGTTGGAAAAGCCCTCTAAGATCGAGCCAATCCCACCACTAACCCACATCCCCAAGTGCCACAGCCATACACCTCTGGGACACTTCCAGGGGTGACATTTGCTGCCACATTTGTGGCACCCAAACCAGGCAGCAGCAGCAGCACCTTGGATGAACCTGCAGCAGCTTTCCCAGCTGAACCAGGCACATCCCACAGCCTTGCAGGGAAAGGAAAAGCAGGAGGGATGCATTCTGCTGCTCCAAGCCTCCTCCAGCCATGGAAAAAGAGTGGGGAGAGATGAGATAGGTTGGAAATTAGGGAAAAGTTTTTCAGGGAATGAGTGATAAAGTATTGGAATTTTCTGGGTGGGGAGGTGGTGGAGTCACCATCCCTGGATGTGTTTAAACAAAGCCTGGATGTGGCACTGGGTGCCAGGGTTTAGTTGAGGTGTTGGGGCTGGGTTGGACTCGATGATCTTGAAGGTCTCTTCCAACCTGGAAATTCTGTGATTCTGTGAGATAATCCCACGGGGAAACAATGCATAGGCTGAGCTGAGCCTCCAGCACTGGCACAGAGCTGGGCCTGAGGGAGCAGATCCAGGCAGGAGCTGGGGCTGGAGCGTTTTTACAGCATTGCCCAGGAGATGCTCCTACACAGAATCACAGAATTTCTGGGTTGGAAGAGACCTTCAAGATCATCGAGTCCAACCCCACCCTGACACCTCAACTAAACCCTGGCACCCAGTGCCACACCCAGGTTTTTCTTAAACACATCCAGGGATGATGAATCCAATCCAGTCTTTTCTTAAACACATCCAGGGATGGTGACTCCACCACCTCCCCGGGCAGAAAATTCCAATACTTTATCACTCATTCCCTGAAAACTTTTTCAAAATCTTCTTGAAAATATTTTCTTAAACACATCCAGGGTTGGTGACTCCACCACTTCCCCAGGCAGACCATTCCAATACTTTATCACTCTTTCCATGAAAAACTTTTCCCTAATATCCAACCTATATTTCCCTTGGCACAGCTCGAGGCTGTGTCTTCTTGTTCTGTCAGTGCTGCCTGGAGAAAGAGCCCAAGCCCAGCTGAGCACAGGCACCTTTCAGGGAGCTGTGGAGAGTGATGAGGGCACCCCTGAGTCTCCTTTTCTCCAGGCTGAACAAGCCCAGCTCCCTCAGCCGTTCCTCACAGGGTTTGTGTTCCCAGCCCCTCTCCAGCCTCGCTGCCTCCTCTGGACGCGCTCGAGCGTCTCAACGTCCACCCTGAACTGAGGGACAGAGCTGGACACAGCACTCAGTGTCCATCCTAAACTGAGGGACAGAACTGGACACAGCACTCAGTGTCCATCCTGAACTGAGGGACAGAGCTGGACACAGCACTGAGTGTCCATCCTAAACTGAGGGGACAGAGCTGGACACAGCACTCAATGTCCATCCTGAACTGAGGGACAGAACTGGACACAGCACTGAGTGTCCATCCTAAACTGAGGGACAGAGCTGGACACAGCATTCAATGTCCATCTTAACTGAGAGACAGAGCTGGACACAGCACTCAGTGTCCATCCTGAACTGAGGGACAGAGCTGGACACAGCACTGAGTGTCCATCCTAAACTGAGGGGACAGAGCTGGACACAGCACTGAGTGTCCATCCTGAACTGAGGGACAGAGCTGGACACAGCACTCAGTGTCCATCCTAAACTGAACTGGACACAGCACTCAAGGTTTGACCTCACCAGTGCCCAGTCCAGGGTCAGAATGACCTCCCTGCTCCTGCTGGCCACACCATTCCTGATTCCTTCCCCCCCAGCACGAGCTCAGTGCAGCAGACAGTGAAATCCCTGCCCTGGCCCTGTGCATCCTCCAGCCCTGCTGGGGCTGCCAGCAGCCCTGGGCTGTTTGCCCGCTGACTGAAACCTCTTCCTGTGCTGAAAACCTCGCTGAATGCAGACAAATAAATGTCACTGGGGGCTGGGCTTGCACAGCACAGGGCGGGGGGGACACAAGGGAGGGACTCTGGTGTCCCTGGTGCCGTGAATGATGGGGTTGTGGAGCTGAATTTAATTTTTTTTCTCTTCATTTGAAGGCAGTGAGGGACCAAGAGGAGCAGAGCTTCCCTTAGAGGCACAGACCACCGGAGAGATCGGCTTCTGGTAAAAAATATCCCTTCCTTGTGCTCCCCTCCTCATCCTCAAACCACTGCATGGCTCCTTCTCCAAGCACCAGGTTCATCCCTTCTATAAATCCCTCTCTCCAAACACTCTAAACCCCTTCAGGTGAGCTTGAGCTGGGCATGCCCTCTCTTTTTCCTTAAAAAAAGGAAAAAAAAAAAAGAAAAGGGAAAGAAAACAACATTAAATTTTCCAAATTAATTTTACATTCAATTGGTCAAAAAAATCAAACAATTTCACTCAAAAAATTTCAATCAATAATAATTGTAATAAAACAATTTTCTTTTCAAACAATCAAAACAAATTATAAAAAAAAATCACAAAATACAACAATCAATATACATCAATAAGATCTTTATGTCACTGTTGGTGTAGTTTGCCTTGTGTCAATAACCTTGGGAATATCTATGGTAAGTGAGTTATTGACTAAATTGTGTGCATTCATTATTAAAACTAATTGTCTCATTTGTTTCATCATTTTCTAATTCAAAATTCCCATATTTTAGGGCTTGTGCCCCGTTATTGCAGGACATCCTGCAAAAATAAAACATTTTGGAGCTGGCAGGCAGCCCCAGCCAGGCAGGAGAACTGCTGGAAAACCCTTGGATGCTGGGATTCTGCTGCCTCTGCCAGAGCTCAGTGCTGGTAGAAGGTGCTGGAAAAACATCCGGGATCCAGCCTGGCCTGGCCTTAATGAGCATCCCCCCCTCCTGCCTGGGGTAGAAACCTCCAGAAACAGGAAACTCCAGCATCCTGTTTAGCATCTCAATGTGCAAATTGGCAGCAGGGACAAAGCCAGGGAGGCCGAGGGACACCGGACACACACTGGGCACAGGCACGGGCAGGGAAGGAGTCTGGCACAGAATTCCTGCTCCTTGATTTTTGCTGCTGTCACAGGCTTTTCATGGAACAGCAAACACCAAAACACAGCTCAGCTGGGATCCTGCTGCTGCAGGCTGAGCTCTGGGCAGCCCCAGTGTCACCAAAGTGCTGTCCCTGCTTTGGGGACAACAGCGAGGACACTGCTGGCAGCGTGTCCCTTCCTTGGGATGGCACCTCCCACTCTCACCCCCTCATTTTGATGGCTCTAACATTCCCAAACCCATCCTTGTGGGGCTGGGGGCAGCCCAGCAGCTGATCCTGGTGTGTTCCTGCCCACAGCCCATCCGGGGAGCGCTCCTGGCCTGCCCATGGCTAGCAACAACACTGCTAGCATAGCACAGGCACGCAAGCTGGTGGAGCAGCTGAAGATGGAGGCCAACATCGACAGGATAAAGGTGAGGGATTCTTGGCAGCTGCCTCTGGGACTGCTGGGAGGTGGTGGTTGCTGCCCAGAGCTCGTGGAGGGAGCTGGGATGCGGAGCCAGGTGGTGTTTGTGAGGGATGTTGTTATTTTAATTTGATCCTGACAGCCCTGGCTGAAGGCAGTGGGAGATGGGGTCATAAAATCCTGGAATGGTTTGGGTTGGAGGAGACCTTAGAGCCCTTCTCCTTCCATCCTCCTGCCAGGGACACCTCCCACTGTCCCAGGTTGCTCCAAGCCTGGCCTTGGACACTCCCAGGGGTGAGAGGCAGCTGGAAGCATCACCTGCAGCCCTGTGGCTGCCCCCAAGGCACCTCAGCTCCTTGCTAAGAGCTCAAATCCAGGGAGAGAAGTGCTCCAGGGCTGCCATGAGCTCTGGTGGCTTGGGAGCTGCTGGAATCAAGAGCGAGGTTGGTGGGTGAGGGCAGGAAATGCTGCTGTGGATGTTCCTGCCAAGGGATGCGTGGGAGAGGCAGCAGGGATGATCAAGTCAGTCCTTGTCAGGTGAGGGATGGGAATGGGGGAAGGCTGGGAAGGCTGGGAATGGGAATTCAGGCTGACAGAGCAGCTCAGAGCCCAGAGGTGAAGAATCAGCTCAGAACCAGCCCAGAACCAGCTCAGAACCAGCTCAGAACCAGCCCAGAACCAGCCCCAGCAGGGATGTGCAAGTCAGTCCTTGTCAGGTGAAGGATGGGAATGGGGGAAGGCTGGGAAGGCTGGGAATGGCAATTCAGGCTGACAGAGCAGCTCAGAACCAGCTCAGAACCAGCTCAGAGCCAGCTCAGAACCAGCTCAGAGCCAGCTCAGAACCAACCCAGAACCAGCTCAGAATCAGCCCAGAACCAGCCCAGAATCAGCCCAGAACCAGCCCCAGCAGGGATGCTCAAGTCAGTCCTTGTCAAATGAAGGATGGGAATGGGGGAAGGCTGGGAAGGCTGGGAATGGGAATTCAGGCTCAGAGCCTAGAGGTGAAAAACCAGCCCAGAACCAGCTCAGAACCAGCCCAGAACCAGCCCAGAACCAGCTCAGAACCAGCCCCAGCAGGGATGTGCAAGTCAGTCCTTGTCAGGTGAAGAATGGGAATGGGGGAAGGCTGGGAAGGCTGGGAATGGGAATTCAGGTTTCAGAGCCTAGAGGTGAAGAACCAGCCCAGAACCAGCCCAGAACCAGCCCAGAACCAGCCCAGAACCAGCTCAGTATCATCTCAGAACCAGCTCAGAACCAGCCCAGAACCAGCCCAGAACCAGCCCCAGCAGGGATGTGCAAGTCAGTCCTTGTCAGGTGAAGGATGGGAATGGGGGAAGGCTGGGAAGGCTGGGAATGGGAATTCAGGCTCAGAGCCTAGAGGTGAAGAACCAGCCCAGAACCAGCCCAGAACCAGCCCAGAACCAGCTCAGTATCATCTCAGAACCAGCTCAGAACCAGCCCAGAACCAGCCCCAGCAGGGGTGTGCAAGTCAGTCCTTGTCAGGTGAAGAATGGGAATGGGGGAAGGCTGGGAAGGCTGGGAATGGGAATTCAGGCTGACACAGCAGCTCAGAGCCCAGAGATGAAGAACCAGCCCAGAACCAGCTCAGAACCAGCTCAGAACCAGCCCAAAACCAGCCCCAGCAGGGATGCTGAAGTCAGTCCTTGTCAGGTGAGGGATGGGAATGAGGGAAGGCTGGGAATGGGAATTCAGGCTGACAGAGCAGCTCAGAGCCCAGAGGTGAAGAACCAGCTCAGAACCAGCTCAGAACCAGCCCAGAATCAGCCCAGAACCAGCCCAGAATCAGCCCAGAACCAGCTCAGAACCAGCCCAGAACCAGCCCAGAACCAGCCCAGAACCAGCCCAGAACCAGCCCAGAACCAGCTCAGAACCAGCCCAGAACCAGCCCAGAACCAGCTCAGAACCAGCCCAGAACCAGCTCAGAACCAGCCCAGAACCAGCCCAGAACCAGCCCAGAACCAGCCCAGAACCAGCCCAGAACCAGCTCAGAACCAGCTCAGAACCACCTCAGAACCAGCTCAGAACCAGCCCAGAACCAGCCCAGGACCAGCCCAGAACCAGCCCAGGACCAGCCCAGCAGGGATGTGCTGTCACACACATCTGGCTCTGTCTCAGATCTGATGTTCCCTGCCCAGGGATGCTGCCAGCCCTTCCCTGCTGGTGTCACCTCTCCAGCTGGGATGTCCCCAGCTCAGCCTGTCCCTGGGCTCCTCTATAGGAATTCTTTCCTATATCTCTCTGAGGGTCCAGCCTGTGCAGAGAAACGGCTTAAATAATTACTGAGATGGCTCTTCAGGTGTGTTTTGTAAAAGCAAAAGGTTTAATTGGTGCAAAATAATAAACTTTACAGAAATAAAAGAAAATTAATTAATATAATATTATATATTTATAATATTATATTTATATATAATATTATATTAATTATATTATTAATTATTATAATAATTATTATATAATGTATTTATAATTAATAATTTTAATTAATAATAATAAATTTTAATAATTAATTTTTAATATTTATTTTATTAATAAAAGAAAAGCCTGAGGAGTTTCTGGCACCTTGCTCAGACACCCTAAAAAGCTCTTTTTTTTCCCTTTGTGCTGCCTCTTTTAGTCCTTGATGGTTCAGGTGGGCTGTTTGCCCCAATAAAATCAGCACCAGGCTTTGATTTTTTCCAAACCCAATCCATGCCTCTGTGCTGGCACTGAGCCAATCCCTGTTGAGAAAGGCCTGGAATTTTCTAGTTAAACTTCCTAACATGTCTAAAGGCAAACAGAACTGTTTTTCCTTATCCAGAAATGCTCAGTGGGGAGTGGGGATGCATCACCAGGCTCCTCCTGTTGCAGGTGTCCAAGGCAGCAGCAGACCTGATGGCGTACTGCGAAGCCCACGCCAAGGAGGACCCTCTATTGACCCCCGTCCCGGCCTCAGAAAACCCCTTTAGAGAGAAGAAGTTCTTCTGCGTGATCCTGTAAACCCTGGAGGAGCCTGACGGGCACTCAGGCCACCCTGAACACTGATGTAGAGTTTTTAGGAATGGGGACGACCTGCTGGTCCGCAGGATTTAAACAAAAATAAGTTTTAAAATAAAAAAAAAAAACAAACAAAAAACCAAAACCACAACAACACGGCCTGGAAGCTACAGAGATGTGCATGTTTAAAGAACCTGGCCACCTTTTTGGGGGAATCAGATGATCTGCATTGCGAGGCAAAAGATCTGAAGTCTGTAGAGTTGCCTAGAAAGAGAAAAACAAACAAACAACAACAACAAAAAAAAAACCATGTAAAGAATAAATCAGTGTCACTTTTCTGCTCATGAAATTGTTTGATTGTTCCATACTCAAAGCACCGGAGCGGTGCTGAGCAAATTAACTGCTAAGGATGTGTATAACCCTCTTGGAATGATATTGTTGGTTCCTTTTCCAAGCTAATATCTTTTTTTTTTTTGATTTGTCAGATATATAGCGACAGGTTCGGTGGCTGTGCTGTTCCTCAATGTTTGGTCTTGTGCTTTTTCATTTCTGGCTGTAGCGTAGTGGGGCGGGGGTTGAGGGGACAGCTCCATGTCCTCAGCAAACCCCAAAAATCCCCCCTTTTTTACCATTCTCTCAATGGTTAGCTTTGGTTCTGCGAGTAGAAGTGATTCCTGTGTCGTGCTTGGTGCTCCATAGCCCTGTGATGACATTCAGTGGTAGTGCATGAGAGTTTTAATTCCGTTCATCCGCTCCAGACTTTTCCTTTCTAGCGTTTGGCACCACGTGCTGGCGGGAGAAGCCGTAGGGAGGAAGCAGAGGAGGTTCTGAAGGCAGAGAGGAGCTCCTGAGATGCCTTAGACGTGCCTGAAATACCTCCTGCCCTAGGGCAGGTGCCAGCCCGGGCGCAGGGCGAGCCAGAAATCCGAAAAATCAAAGCCCACCACTTCTTTCCGGGTCTTTCCTTCTTCCTCCTACACCTCTGTGCCTCTGCCCTCCTCGCTTGGTCCTGCTCTTCTCCCGGTTCCTGGTAGCTCTTCCTTCCCTTGGGGCTGGTCTGGAATGTTGCTGGGATGATGGTCTGTGCTGGGAGGCTGCTCCAGGGTGGGATGCAGACCCGTGGTGGGATGCTGCTCCTCCATGGAATGCTGCATCATGGTGGGATGCTACTCCAAAATGGAATGCTGCTCCTCCGTGGAATGCTGCTCCATGGTGGGATGCTGCTCATCCATGAGATGCTGCTCCACCATGGGATGTTGCTCCTCCATGGAATGCTGCTCCATGGTGGGATGCTATTCCAAAATGGAATGCTGCTCCTCCATGGAATGCTGCTCCATAGTGGGATGCAGACCCATGGTGGGATGCTGCTCCATGGTGGGATGCTGCTCCTCCATGGGATGCAGCTCATCCATGGAATGCTGCACCATGGTGGGATACAGCTCCATGATGGGATGCTGCTCCACCACGGGATGCAGCTGCTCCAGGGGATGCTGCTCCATGGTGGGATGCTACTCCAAAATGGAATGCTGCTCCATGGTGGGATACAGCGCCATGGTGTATCTCCATGATGGGATGCTGCTCCTCCATGGGATGCTGCCTCTCCATGGGATGCTGCTCCATGTTGGGATGCTGCTCCACCATGGAATGCTGCTCCATGGTGGGATGCTATTCCAAAATGGAATGCTGCTCCACCATGGAATGCTGCTCCATGCTGGAATACAGCCCCATGGTGGATTGCTTTTTCTCCATGGAATGCTGCCCCCGGATGGGATACAGCCCCATGGTGGGATGCTTCTCCATGGTGGGATTCTGCTCCGTGGTGGGATGCTGCTCCACCCTGGGATGCTGCTCCTCCATGGAATGCTGCTCCATGATGGGATACAGCTCCATGGTGGGACGGTCTTCCAAAATGGGATGCTGTTCCATGGTGGGTTGCTGCTCCTCCATGGAATGCTGCTCCATGGTGGGATACAACCTCATGGTGGGATGCTACTCCAAAATGGGAAGCTACTCCATGGTGGGATGCTGCCCCACCATGGAATGCTGCTCCTCTGTGGAATGCTGCTCCATGACGGGATACAGCTCCATAGTGGGACGCTATTCCAAAACGGAATGCTACTCCACAGTGGGATTCTGCTCCTCCATGGGATGCTGCTCCTCCATGGGATGCTGCTTCAAGGTGGAATACACCCTCATGGTGGGTTGCTGCTCCATGGTGGGATACAGCCCCATGGTGGGATGCTATCCCAAAACGGGATGCTGTTCCACGCTGGGATGCTGCCCCACGATGGGATGCTGCTCCTCCATGGAATGTTCCTCCATGGTGGGATACAGCTCCATGGTGGGACGGTCTTCCAAAATGGGATGTTGTTCCATGGTGGGATACAGCCCCACGGTGAGATCCTGCTCCTCCATGGAATGCTGCTCCATGGTGGGATACGGCTCCATGGTGGGATGTTGCTCCTCCATGGAATGCTGCTCCTCCATGGGATGCTGCATGGAATGCTGCTCCTCCATGGTGGGATACAGCTCCATGGTGGGACACTATCCCAAAACGGGATGCTGTTCCATGGTGGGATGCTGTTCCATGCTGGATGCTGCTCCATGCTGGGATGCTGTTCCATGATGGATGCTGTTCCATGCTGGATGCTGCTCCATGCTGGGATGCTGTTCCATGCTGGGATGCTGCCCCACCATGGGATGCTGCTCCATGTCGGGATGTTTCCTGCCCCCTCCTGCCCTCCCTCCCTCCCGTTCCCGCTGCCCCCTCACCCCGTTGGGCAGGGCCGGGGGAGCTGCCCCATTCCCGAGGTGCCTGATTCCCTGTTTACACACGGCCTGGGCTCCGTGCCAGGCTGGGCACTCATTCCCAGGTCTGCTTCACCTGCTCTCAACTCCAGGGGGACTCACATCACTTTTCTGGGCTCCTCCTTGGGTCCACACTTTTGTGGATGTGGCTTGTCTCTCCTTCCTGCTGCTAAACTCCTCCAGGCTTTCCCCTGCTCGTCCGTCCCTCCTGGGAAACTTTGGGAATCGGCACTTTGGGAATCGTAATGTGGGGATTTATGTACAAAAAGGGGTTTGGGGGTCTGAACCAGTTCTGAGTCAGGTGTGAGCTTAAAAATCCCTGTGGATCCAGGAGGGCAAAAGTCTTTAGGTACCTTTTGGTAACTCTTTCTAGCCCGTGGAAAAAAAAAAAAGTGCTTTTTTTGGTTTTTCTACCTTTTCATACTCTTTTTCTAGTTCTTCTACAGAGAAGGCCAGTTCTTCTTACACTGGACTCCAAACTTTTGGCACCTGGGAATGTTTATAAGCCACGAGTAGCCTAGATGGTCCCAGCCCCCCCAAATTCCCTCAATTTTAATCTTTTTACTACAGCTCCTGTAATTTTAGGGTGAAGGATGGATGAAGTGGTTTTGCTCTGCAGCTGGTTTCACTCTTTTACCAGGCAGAGAGGTAAAAAAAAAAACCCCATCCTGATTTTTCTCTTTTCTTTTTAAATCTGATTTATTGCCACAGAGAGTGAAGCGCAGCCGGTCTGACCCGGGGCTCCCACCCCACCCGTCACAAAAGTGGTTTGTAATAATTTTTTCTAACGACTTGCCTATTTTACAACTCGAGTTCTTAATAACTTAGATGACAAAATCAAACCTGCATGAACGTGGGGGAGAGGGGAGGGGGAGGTTTTGAATTAACCCAAACTCATTGAAGGCGTTTTACGTTGCTGGGCTTGATTTTTTTATTTTTTTTTTCCTGTCAATTGTGGTGTTGCCGTTGGTGTGCTGCCAGGTATTTCAACCCAGTATTTCTATTTACACAGATCTGCCTTTGTTAGCCAAGCTGGAGAGGTCGTTCCCCCTCCTCACAACAAAAATCCCACTCACCCCTCCATCCCCATGCTGGATTTCCAGCCTGGTCTCAAATGACATTCCACTACCCCCCAGGCTTTTAAAGAGAAAAATAAAAATATCTGGAGTGCTGGAAAAAAAAAAAAAAGGACTTTTATTGTCTGGCAAAGGTTGCTGGTGGCAAATCTGTCCGTGGGCTGCCACGCTGCCAGCAGCAGGATTTTGGGGAGGGGGTGGTTGTAGGCGAAAGCCGCTCGTGGTGTAGCGCATCCCCATCCCACATGGTCTGTGTACTCGTTGGAAATAAACTTTTGGATTTGTTTCAAGCCTTTGGAGATGCTGCTCTGTGCCTCTGGGGAGGGTGGGATCCCATCCTGGTTGTGGCTGGATGCTGTTCCCAAGGGGGTGTCCCTGTCAGGGAGGGTTTGCAGGAGTTTTGGTGCCTCCTGGGGTTTCAGCAGGTTTTGTTCCCCACAGGATGAGGCAGGTCAGGGGAGAACAAACCTCCTTCAGGGTGGGACATTGCTCCTTGCTCGAGAGACACCTAAAATTTCCAATTTCATTGTCCATCCCTTCTCCCCTCTCTTTCCTTCTTCTCCCAGCCCTGGCCCTCAGCACAGGAGCAAATCCAGAGGAGCCACGGAGCTGCTCCAAGGGCTGGAGCCAGGCTGGGAGAGCTGGGGGTGCTCACCTGGAGAGGAGAAGCTCCAGGGAGAGCTCAGAGCCCCTTCAGGGCCTAAAGGAACCTTATAAAGAAGGACAGATTTTTATAGGGCCTGGAGTGACAGCAAAAAGGGTTTTAGACTAAAAGATTCAGACTCAGATATAAGAAATATTTTTTTTTTAATGGGAGGTGGTGAGGCCCTGGCACAAGGTGCCCAGAGAAGCTGTGGCACCCCTGGATTCCTGGAAGTGTCCAAGGCCAGGTGGGATGGGACTTGGAGCAGCCTGGGACAGTGGGAGGTGACAGGGGGTGGAACTGGATGATTTTTAAGGCCCCTTCCAACCCAAACTATCCCAGGATTCTGGGATTCCATGACTCTTTCTCGTTCTACTTCCAAAACACTTCCAGATCACTGAATCAAACATCCTCTGCTCTTACCAAATTCCCCACATCCTGAATTTTCCCTGCAGTTTCCCAGGACCCTCAGGGATGAGCATTTTCCCAGCAAAGCTGCTGGACTCAGCTCATTCCTGGGGTCGGGATCAAGGCAGCACCGTGGGTTCTGCAATGGAACCACCAGCACCGTGGATATCCCACTTTTCTGGATCTCTGTTGACATCCCAGCTCTCCAATCACCTCGATCACTTCCCATCCTCTCCCGTGTCCATCAGAGCAGCTTGGAAGCAAAATGGTGTGGCAGGGAAGGAAGGAGCCGAGCCTCTCCTCGCCTGCCAGGCAGCTCAGCTGTTCCCCGGCTCCCTGGCTCCCTTCCATCCTCACCTCCCCGGGCTCCGGAGCAGCAGCACCTCGGAGCCGGCAGCATCTGCCGAGCAGGAGGAGGTGCGGAGCTTTTCCTTGGGGAGCGTGGGCGAGCCGCTGCTCCCGGTGCTGCCGCCGGAGCCCGGCCCCGCCCGGCTCCCTAATGAGAATTAACCCGTCTGCACTAATTGCGTTCATTAGCTGCCAGCCCCGTGGCTCTGCGGAGGGGAGAAGCACAGCTCGTGTCCTGGGGATGGGTTTGTCCCGGGTGTTGGATCTGTTATAAATAAAGAGCTTGACTCGGCCAATGTATCAATCAGCAATCAATTTATTAATTAATACAGAATGGTAAAATGTGAGCAAACAGCGTTGGGTACAGTGGGGGTTTCCCCTCCAACTGCACACCGACTGTTGATTTTCTGCTGGGATTTATTGAGATTTTCCATAATCACTTCTCAGCAACCTTTTTTTCTAGTTTCCTCCTAATTTCTATTTTTGAAATCTAATTTCTATACCCATTGTGATCAATTTTTCTATACTTCAAAGGTGTGAAATCAGTGAGGTCAGAAATAACATCTTGTGATGATGATGTTCTCAGGACTATAAATTAGTGATGGTGACATCCAGATTTCCTTCTTCAGGAGAAAACACCAGAGATGAGAGATTCAGTCTTCCTTTTAGGACTATAAATCAGTTTTCCAACTTCCAGGTGGTGTCCATCTCCTCTTCCCAGGATCATTAATTTCAGTTTGGAATAGCTCACTTCCTTCTATTTGGGTGATTACAATCCTTTCTATCTATATATGCTAAAGCTATAGTTCAAACCTTCTATTAAAAACCTTATAGGCTCACATGATTCACTTATAAGCAAGCAAAATATCAGTTCAAAATCCCCTTTCCATGCTTTTTCCATTTTGTTCATTAAACAGATGTTTTTATAATTACCCCATGGCCTTTTCCACACATTTCATAACCATAACTACAAAGGCCATTCTTTTTCTACCTGACACCAAACACAACCCCACATTTCACAGATCCACCTTGGGAATGGGGGGGATCCTCAAATCCGGGGTGAAATCCAAGGGTGGGTTGGGAAGGGATGGATGAGGGCAGGAGGTTTCACTGCCTCCATCCTTGTCACTCGTGGTGGCACGGGCAGTGTGTGACACTCGTGTGGGCACCCTGGGGATGGTGCCAAGCTCCTCTGTGGTTCTCCAGGCTGAATTTGTTGTGTCTGTCCTGCTCACTTGAATGTCACCGCTGTCACTCGTGGGGTGGGAGAGGGACACTGCCCCAAGAGCTGCAGGGACAGGACAAGGTTCAGACTGAAAGAGTGGAAGTTTAGGTTGGATTTATGGAATTCTTGGCTGGGAGGGTGCTCAGAGAAGCTGTGGCTGCTCCTGCATCCCTGAATATGTCCAAGGCCAGGCTGGGCAGAGCTTGGAGCAACCTGGGATAGTGGAAGGTGTCCCATGGCAGGGGGTGGCACTGGATGGGATTTAATGTCCCTTCCAACCCAAACCATTCCAGAATTCTGGAATCCCAGAAAAGCTGAACGAGGCTGAGGTGACAGGGAGTCCCAGCCCTGCTGACACCACCCCTGCAAGAAGCTGGAGGAGATCCAGTGGATGGGAGAGGAATGGTCCTAAAGGGAAAGGGAGGCAGAAGCCCCCCCTGGATCCCCCCCGCAGGCCATGGCGGGGGTTGGCTCATCCCGGTGCCAGCTGGAGCGCCGGGAAGGGCTGGCACGGAGGAAATGTCAGGATGAATATTGCAGTGGCTCGTCACGCTGTCACCGCCTGGCTGGCTGCGAAGTGCCACCACCCCAGCGCCGCGGGGCTGGGCGGGGGGACGGGGCTGGCCCCGCTCCCAGGCGGAGCTCATCGCCTTCTCCAGGGAAAACTGCCCGGGGAAAAAAAACCCTTCGGCTGGAACCTTCACCCGGCGGCTCCCCAGTGCTGATCCCTGCTCCCCAGTTTGGCTCAGTGCATCCCAGTTCTTCCCAGTACAGATCCCTGCTCCCAGTTCAGCTCAGTGCTTCCCAGTACAGATCCCTGCTCCCCAGTTTGGCTCAGTGCATTCCAGTGCTTCCCAGTACAGATCCTTGCTCCCCAGTTCAGCTCGGTGCTCTCCAGTGCTTCCCAGTACAGATCCCTGCTCCCCAGTTCAGCTCGGTGCTCCCCAGTACAGATCCCTGCTCCCCAGTACAGATCCCTGCTCCCCAGTTTGGCTCAGTGCTTCCCAGTACAGATCCCTGCTCCCCAGTTTGGCTCAGTGCTTCCCAGTACAGATCCCTGCTCCCAGTTCAGCTCGGTGCTCCCCGGTACAGATCCCTGCTCCCCCAGTTCAGCTCGGTGCTTCCCAGTGCTCCCCAGTTCAGCTCCCAGTGTTCCCAGTACAGCGCAGTGCTCCCAGTACAGCTCAATTCTGCCAGCATAGCTCTCCAGTGCTCCCAGTACAGCTCCCAGTAAAGCTTCCAGTGCTCCCAGTACAACTCCCAGAGCTCCCAGTACACCCCAGGCCAGCTCCCAGTATCCCCCAGTATAGCTCCCAGTACTTCCCAGTACAGTTCATAACTCTCAGTACAGCTCCCAGTATCCCCTAGTATAGCTCCCAGCGCTCCCAGTACAGCTCCCAGCATTCCCGGTGCATCTCAGTGCTCCCAGTACTCTAGACTAGCTCCCAGTATCTCCCAGTACAGCTCCCAGTACAGCGCAGCGCACGGCCCAGTTCCCCAAAGCTCCGCCCCTCCCACTGACCACGCCCACTACGGTCCCGCCCACCACGAATCCCGCCCCTCCCACTGACCACGCCCACCACGGCTCCCGCCCCAACGCTGACCCCGCCCACCACGGCTCCCGCCCAATCAGACCCCGCCCCCTCGCTCGGCCCCGCCCCCTCATCCGCCGCGTCCATCCCCAAAGCAGAGCGGCCACTTCCCCTCCCGGCAGCCCGTTCCGCTCTCTGATTGGTCAAGCTGGCTGCCGCTCAGCGCGCTGACCAATGGGCGAGCAGAACGCCGTGTTCCGCTCTTTCCGGTCGGCGCGGCCTGAGCGGGGGAGGCGGCACCGGCACCGGGATCGGGATCGGGATCCGGGGCGGGATCGGGGCCGGCTCCGGTACCGGGACCATGTTCCGCCGCAAGCTCTCGGCTCTCGACTACCACAACCCCGCCGGCTTCAACTGCAGGGGTGAGAGGCTTTGGGGGAGGCTGGACGGGCCTTGGAGCAGCCTGGGGCAGTGTGGGTTGGGCTGGGATGGGATTTAAGGTCCCTTCCCACAAAACCATTCCGTGATTCCATGGGTAAAACTCCTCCAGAGCCAAAGCTGGGCTCTGAGGGAGCGGTGACAGCCCCGAGCTGTGAACATCCCTGTGTGCGCCACAGCCTGGGAATTGCGGCATTCCAGCCCCCAAATAATTTGGATTTCGGGTCAGCCAGCAAGGAAATAATGCACAGCCACAATATTTATGTTCTAATTTTTGAGAGGAATTGGGGATTGGTGCTAAGTGTGTCGTGTTTGTGCCGAAAACAGAGTTAAAAGCTCAAATTCTCTGTTGTTTTTACACCTTTTTTTCTGTGCTTCCTAAATTATATTCCCAATAAAAATAATCTGTTGGCTGATGCTTTTAATGAGGTCAGTGAGTTACAGCCAGTTTGAAAAATAAAAAACGCTCAGGGGTGATTTTTGGTCAGAGAATGCACAATTTTAGTGAGCTTTTCATATACAAATATGCGATTTTAATGGTAAAAATGCTCAGAGGCGTCGAGATTTGTATGAATTGGATCAAAACTTAAGATATTTTTAAATTCCCGCTTTGTTTCCTCCTCCCTGCAGATGAAACAGAGTTCAGGAATTTCATTGTCTGGCTGGAGGACCAGAAAATCAGACACTACAAGATCGAGGACCGAGGGAATCTGAGGAACATCCACAGTGAGGACTGGCCCAAATCCTTTGAGAAGGTATTTCCTCCTCCAAAAAATTGTTGGTGTAAATGATCTTCCACAGCTGCTGTAGCTGTGCAATGGAAATAACTCTGGATATTTGTCCTGTTGGAGTTCTAGGAATTTAAATGTATTTTTGAAGCCAGACTGGGAGAGTTTATTACAATGGCAGCATTTTGTGCATAGTTTTCCCTCAGCTTTGTTTGTTTAGTAGGTGGAGTGTCCATCCTAATCTGGTTTTGTGGGGGTTTTTTTTTTGCCTGATTTCATTCAGCCCATGAAGCAGAAAGAAGACTGACTGCAAATAAACAAATTATAAATAAATTTTTTCTGCATTAATGCCCCTCCTGTACCAAAAGGAGGTGGATGAGGCCCTGCCAGTGTGTGGGGGAAAGCTCATCCTTGTACCTCCTGTCATTCCAGATGGATTTTCTGGATCCAGATGGATTTTCTGGATGCAGATGGACTCTGGGTGATCTCTCTGAGCATTTGCAGCCACCACAAGGCTCTTGGTTCCCATTTCCCTGCTCTGTAATTCCCAGTGCCCATTCATCCCAACTTTTTTTCCCCTTCTGTTTTTCCCCACTTTGCTCAATTCCCAGGAGCTGCAGTGCTCAAGGGAGAACCTGAATTATTCCAATATCCTGCAGGGAAATGGGGATATCTGGAATTCCTGGCAGCTGGTGCCTTTCCTGGCTTGGTGAGAGTGTCCTCTCCAGAATTTCCAGGGAATTCTTGTTTTCCAGCCCCTGGCATCCTTTTCCCAGCTGTGTGGCAGCAAAGGGACACAACAAAATGTCACCACGTCCTGATGGATTTTGGGAGCCAGGGCTGGATCTCGTGTTCTGGGACAGAACCTCAGCCTGGTTTTGTCCTCAGCACAATCCCTAAAAAAGGGAAAATCACTTCTGCTGCTCCAGGGAATCCTCTGGTTTGTGGAATGGCTTCATTCCAGGTGGGAGGGCTTTGTCCCAATTATTTGCTCTGTGAGCAGAGAGTAAAGCAAGGGCGTTTTGGCTTCTCCCTGGGTGCAGTCTGACAATAAAAAAACATTCATTAAAAAGAAAATTCCATTTCCAGGTGTCAGACTTTGAGCTCGAGGTGGGTTGTGACATTCCAGCACGGATCAGCTGCCACAGCAGGAATTTCACAGTGACACCTCTCGTTAATTAATATTTTCTGTGAGGCCTGTGGGGAAGGGACTGTTCACACAACAGTTCTGTGCTCCCAACTGATTCATCCAGGTCACCAAAATCCATTTGTTCTCTCCTCTTTTTTTGGCTCCCCAGTACATGAAGGATGTGAACTGTCCCTTCAAAATCCAGGAACGCCAGGAGACGGTGGATTGGCTGCTTGGCTTGGCTGTGAGGCTGGAATATGGAGACAATGGTATGAGGGAATGGATTAAATACCTCAGAATGGGAGGGGAATTGTGAGGCTGGAATATGGAGACAATGGTATGAGGAATTCATTAAATATCTCAGAATGGGAGGGCAATGGTGAGGCTGGAATATGGAGATAATTGTATGGAATATGGAGATAATGATATGAAGAATCCATTAAATATCTCAGAATGGGAGGGGAATTGTGAGGCTGGAATATGAATCCATTAAATATCTCAAAATGGGAGGGGAATGGGGAATTGTGAGGCTGGAATATGGAGACAATGGTATGGAATATGAAGACAATGGTATGAGGGAATGTGGTAAATATCTCAGAATGGGAGGGGAATTGTGAGGCTGGAATATGGAGACAATGATATGAGGGAATCCATTCAATATCTCAGAATGGGAGGGGAATGGGGATGTGTGAGACTGGAATATGGAAACAGTGGTATGGAATATGAAGACAATGGTATGAGGGAATCCATTAAATATCTCAAAATGGGAGGGGAATTGTGAGGCTGGAATATGGAGACACTGGTATGAGGGAATGTATTAAATATCTCAAAATGGGAGGGGAAGGGGGAATTGTGAGGCTGGAATATGAAAATAATGGTATGAGGGAATGTGTTAAATATCTCAAAATGGGAGGGGAATTGTGAGGCTGGAATATGGAGACAATGGTATGAGGGAATCCATTCAATATCTCAAAATGGGGGTGTGTGAGGCTGGAATATGGAGGTAATTGTATGGAATATGGAGACAATGGTATGAGGAATCCATTAAATATCTCAGAATGGGAGGGGAATGGGGGTTTCTGGTTCATTTCACAGAATCCCAGGATGGTTTGGCTCAAAAGGGACCTTAAATATCCATGGGCAGGGACACCTTCCACTATTCCAGGTTACTCCAAGCCCTGTCCAGCCTGGCCTTGGACACTGCCAGGGATCCAGGGGCAGCCACAGCTGCTCTGGGAATTCTATTCCAGGGCCTGGCCACCCTCCCAGCCAGGAATTCCCTCCCTTTGGTATTTCCAGCATTCCCAGTGCAGAGGGTCACTCCCTCTGTTCCTTGGAGCATCCATCCCACTTTCCATTTCCCTTGGAGACAGTTTCACCTACAACCTTTATTGTCAAATCTGTGCTGTCCCTGTGCCTTGGGGCATCTCCATCCACTGTCCAGCCTTCCTGGGAGCTTTGCTAGAGCTGGGAATTCGTGGGCAAAGAGCAAAATGTGTTGTCTCCTCCTTGAAGCATTCCCATGTTTTCTTGCCTGTTTTTCTGGAGAATCACAGAGAGATTTGGATTGAAAGGAACCTGTCAAGACCTTCCCTGGGCAGGGCCATCTCCATCCAGGCCAGGTTGCTGCCAGCCCCATCCAGCCTGACCTGGAACACTTCCACAAAGGGTGTCCTGCACTTCTGCAGGTGCCTCAGGTAGCGCTTCAGCAAGTCAGGATTTTCCTTCAGCTGGGAGAGCAGCCTGGAGGTCTTGCAGGAGCATCCACCAGATCTCTGGAAGGCACAGGGTGGTGACAGCATGGTGACAGGGACAGAGACACCTCAGGCCTGGCTGGGCTGCCCCAGGGAGCAGCTTGTGTGGGAATCATGGAATGGTTTGGCTTGGAAGATTTCATGGGAATGCTGAGCCTGTCCTGGTTTTCCCCACAGTGACCAGCACCCCTCTCTGCCTGCTGGGGCTGGGCACAGTCTGGGCAGTCCCTTGGGTGCTCCTGGCACCACCCTCCTGCCCCTTACCCCTTCCTCACCTTTCTCCAGCGATTCCTGCCAAGGAAAACCCCCAGGAGCAGCAGGCCCAGGGCTGGGATGCTCCAGCAGAGCACCTGTGCCACGGTGACCCCCCTGTGGGCACTGTCCCTCTGCTCCAGCTCCAGGGGGGGCACATCCCACACCAGGGTGGCCCAGGAGGGCGGGCAGGACGGGCTGCTGCTGCCAGGGTAGAAACAGCTCAGCCCAAGGGCCACCAAGAGGAGCTGCTCCAGGCTGGGCATCCCGCTGGGATCCTGCCCAGGCCATCCCTGGGAGCCACCTGGAGCTCTGCAGGGTGGGGGGGATGTGAGTTGTCACCCTCACTGTGTCACCAAATGTGCTGTGATGTCACAGTGCCCTGGCACACGCCGTGGAGTGCCATGAGCAGGGACTTCCCTGCATCAGTTCACACTGGTTTGGGAATTTTCATCAAAATCAAAAGTATTTTTCACTTCTTTTAAAACAAAAAACTAGAACTGTTTCTTTTCAGCTCTCTGGAGCAGCATAATTGCATTTGTTCCTTTATTTCTAGACAGAGCCAATCCCATTGTAGATATTTATCCCCTTCTCCCTGTGGGATTGCCTTTATGAGAACTTCCTCTGAAGTGTACAAAATGTTTTATATTTAGGACTGCATTTATTCAGAGAGGTTATTCTTAGACCCCCCTATTTTTTGGGGGTTTTTTTTGGTTTTTTTGGGGTTTTTTTTAACAAGGAGTAGATGTGGAACCCTTGGGAACTAGGACAAGGTTATGAAAAAGTGGATTTCAATCTCCCCAGTCCCAGCAGTTCCATCTCCTCGTGGAGAGAGTGGCAACACAAATGCAATGACAAAATAACAACAGCCAAAATTCCTTTTTTTTTCCTTCACCTTTAATTCCTGCAGGGATGGGTTATAAACACCTGTGCTGTGATTCTCAGCCCCTCATGATGGACAGAATGAGCTGCCTGATCCTTGGGATTGTGTGAAAAAGGAGGAATCCTGGAGATTCCATCCTTAAAAGGCTTGGAAAAACCCCTGTGTGAGCTGTGAAACAAACCCTGAGCTGGAAATGTTTTATTTGCCCATCAGGACCGGCATCATCCTCTAATTCTTGATCCCTGCTTGAGGCAGAGGGCCCTGGCAGTGGAAATGATTAATGGGGAGCTCCAAAATCTCAGTTTGTAAACCCCAAAATCTCAGTTTGTAAACCCCAAAATCTCAGTTTATAAACCCAAAAATCCCAGTTTATAAACCCAAAAATCCCAGTTTATAAACCCCAAAAATCCCAGTTTATAAACCCAAAAATCCCAGTTTATAAACCCAAAAATCCCAATTTATAAACCCAAAAATCTCACTTTATAAACCCCAAAATCTCAGTTTATAATCCCACAAACCTCTTGGGAGCCACCAAACCCCCAAAATCCAGCTGTAACCCCACAGCTCCCTGCTAAACTTTGAGCCAGTTCTTTCTGCCATTGATTTTTATCTTTGTTTCCTCATTTTTGCAGCTGACAAATACAAGGATTCCACCCCTGATGGTGCTAAAAACGCTGACAACACAGCAAAAAATGCAGAGCCACTGATTAACCTGGATGGTGAGTGTGCCACAAACTCCTGGATGGGGATGTTCTCCATGCCTGTGTGTTCCTCAGACTGGAATTTGGTTAATCCTGTGATGCAGATTTTTTTAAAATCCCCATTTAAAGCTTCAGGAATGCAGAGCTGAGCATTTACATGAACAGCTTTGCTCTGTAAATTATTTATATTTGTAGGTGAGGGAGAAGCAGCAAGATGCCTTCAAAAATAAAAATATCCAAGGAAATGTGATGGCAGCCTGGTTCCTGCCAGGAATTTTCATGTTGGCTCAGTGTTCCCCAGCTGTTCTGTCATAATAATTTTAATTTTTTTTTTTATTTTTCCTGCTAGGCACAGTCACAATAAATGGAAGTGGTGAGAAAGAGCTGCTAAAATCGACCCCAAATCTTCTTTCCAAGAAGGAAAAAAAAAAAAGGCAGAGATTGATCCTGCCCTCACCAGCAGAGATCTGCTCTGCAAGAAAAAGATACAAAATAATAAAATGTACAAATAACATCCAGAAGAGAATATCTGCCTGTAATTTGCTTTCTTTTCAAAGATTTCACCTGGTTATGCTGATTGCTCTGTAGCCAAATTGTTTCCTCACTTCTGTGAATCCATGGAATCATGGAATTAAAATTGGAAAAGCTCTCTGAGATCACTGAGCCAAACAATTATCCCACATTCACCACTAAATCATGTCCCCAAGTGCCACATCCTTGGTTTTTTGGACACTTAAAGGATGGTGAGGAATTATCCATGTCCATCCTTGAGAGCAATTCAATACCATGGAATCAGGGAGCCAATCCTGCCTGCTGAAATCAATTAAACCAAAATAAATCTTTTTTTTTTTTTTTTAATAATAATCCTTTTTTTTTTCTTATTTTTTTCCAGTGAATAATCCTGATTTCAAGGCTGGAGTAATGGCTTTGGCTAATCTGCTTCAGATCCAGAGACACGATGATTACTTGGTGATGCTCAAGGTGAGTTTCACACTTTGTCCACTTCATTTTTTTCCTTTTTTTCCCCAGTGCCTGCTGTGTGTTCATAGCTTGAGGTGCAGTTACTGATAAATAGGAATTTTTAGGCAAAAAATAGGGGAAAAAAAATAAATCTCTGTGTCTTTTCAAGCTGATAAGAAGACAGAAGATAAATCATGGAAATTCATGCAGGGAGAATTATCCTGGTAAACAATTTTAGCTGAGTTCCTTAAGGAACATCCTCAAAGGAAAAGGTTCTGTTCCAGTGCTAGAAATTAAGAGAAACCTAAAAATTTAAAAGTTTAAGATGCCAAAGATGTTTTAAAACAACAAGGGAAGAATTTTTCACTTTACAGTTTAAAGTTTCCTTGTCTTTTGATCCTATTAACTGTTTACTCCTTGTCGTTACTGAAATCAGTTTAATTTAGTTTTGAAAACTAATTATTGGTTTTAAGTGCCCTAAATAGGGTAATTAATTTTCTAAACCATCTATTTTTAAGAAAGATTTTTTTGTTTTTGTTTTTAAGAAAATTTCTGACTTTCTGGTGGAACTCTATAGATTTGGGGTCAAACCCACACTGTATTTTTTTAAACAAAAACCACATGATTAATGAGAGTGTAAAATCCCAAGTTTCTACTTGATCATGTCATAATATGGGGATAAACTTAATTTAGTTTGGCATTAAAATAAAAGCATTTCACTAAAAAAAAAATCCAAACCATTAATTATTCATGACAATAATTGTGATATTTACTAAACTTATTTTTGGAGAAACCAGAAGTTGTGGATATTGAAGTTTATTTAGTGTAAGTCTGTAACTTTATGGTAACTTGGTTTCTTAAGGAATTCTCAGCCTGCAGTTATCCCATCCAATTTTTTTTTCTCCTTCTCTCCAGTTTGGTTTCCTACTTTTCCTTCCCAAAATATCATTTTTCAATTTTAAAGGAGCATGGAGATCTCATACATCAACCCATACCAAAAACCACTGAAAATCCCACAAAAATCAGTGCAAGGGGACACCAGGTAGGGAGAGCAGACCCTGGGAGTGGTGAGATTGAGGAGTTGGAGCATGAATGAGCTCAGCTCTTATCAAAATTCCTTCAAATATTCTCCCAGGCTTGGCAAACTTTCCAACCTATAATTCTGCATAAATAATTCTGTAAATAATTCTGCATAAATGTATTTACATTTCTGTCACCACTTCCACATTTCTTGGTTTTTTTTTCAGACAGATTTGGCCAAATCCAGCCTGAATTTTCTTGCTTTTGATTCCACTCAGAGTGGATTCCTGCAGTGCAAATCCATGTTCCAGGAACAATGCAGAGCTGGTTTGGGGTTGAGATGATGATTTTAGAGGGTGTCAGTCAGACTCTTTAATTCTCCCCCACAATGGGCAGGTGTGCAGGGAATTTCTGGCCTTGGACACTCTGGAGTGGATGTCAAAAACCACTCAAAACCCAAAAAAATCAGTGCAAAGGGACACCAGGTAGGGAGAGCAGACCCTGGGTGTGGTGAGATTGAGGAGTTGCAGCATGAATGAGCTCAGCTCTTATCAAAATTCCTTCAAATATTCTCCCAGGCTTGGCAAACTTTCCAACCTATAATTCTGCATAAATAATTCTGTAAATAATTCTGCATAAATGTATTTACATTTCTGTCACCACTTCCACATCTCTTGGTTTTTTTTCAGACAGATTTGGCCAAATCCAGCCTGAATTTTCTTGCTTTTGATTCCACTCAGAGTGGATTCCTGCAGTGCAAATCCACGTTCCAGGAGCAATGCAAATTTGGTTTGGGGTTGAGCTGATGATGTTAGAGGGTGTCAGTCAGACTCTTTAATTCTCCCCCACAATGGGCAGGTGTGCAGGGAATTTCTGCCTTGGACACTCAGGAGTGGATGTCAAAAACCACTCAAAACCCCCCAAAAATCAGTGCAAAGGGACACCAGGTAGGGAGAGCAGACCCTGGGTGTGGTGAGATTGAGGAGTTGCAGCATGAATGAGCTCAGCTCTTATCAAAATTCCTCCAGATCTTCTCCCAGGGCTGCCAAACTTTCCTGGGTGTATAATTCTGCATAAATAATTCTGTAAATAACTCTGCATAAATGTATTTACATTTCTGTCACCACTTCCACATCTCTTGTTTTTTCAGACAGATTCTGCCAAATCCAGCCTGAATTTTCTTGCTTTTGATTCCACTCAGAGTGGATTCCTGCAGTGCAAATCCACATTCCAGGAACATTGCAAATTTAGTTTTGGGGTTGAGCTGATGATTTTAGAGGGTGTCAGTCAGACTCTTTAATTCTCCCCTACAATGGGCAGGTGTGCAGGGAATTTCTGCCTTGGACACTCAGGAGAGGATATCAAAAACCACTGAAAATCCCAAAAAATCAGTGCAAGGGGACACCAGGTAGGGAGAGCAGACCCTGGGAGTGGTGAGATTGAGGATTTGGAGCATGAATGAGCTCAGCTCTTATCAAAATTCCTTCAAATCTTCTCCCAGACCTGCCAAACTTTCCAACCTATAATTCTGCATAAATGTATTTACATTTCTGTCTCCACTTCCACATCTCTTGGTTTTTTTTCAGACAGATTCTGCCAAATCCAGCCTGAATTTTCTTGCTTTTGATTCCACTCAGAGTGGATTCCTGCAGTGCAAATCCACGTTCCAGGAGCAATGCAAATTTAGTTTTGGGGTTGAGATGATGATTTTAGAGGGTGTCAATAAAACTCTTTAATTCTCCCCTACAATAAGCAGGTGTGCAGGGAATTTCTGCCCTGGACACTCTGGAGTGGATGTTTTGGGAGAGCCACAGGGTGCAGGCACACCTCAGACATCTGGCCAGGCAGAGCAGAGATTTAAATCCCATTTTCTTCATTTAAACCTGGCAAGTTGATCCGAAAGCATCTGTGGGACACAGTTGGATATTTCCTAATGCCAAAGGCGCTTGGAATTCTCTTCCACGAGGTCTGGTTTCAGTGCTGGAATTAAACTCCCCTTAAAATCATTCCTTTGTCCAGGCCACTTCCTTCAGGGAAAGATTTCTAAAAGTATTTAAGTGGCAATGTTGTGGTGTCAGCTCAGCTTTAATCCTGACCAAAACTGGGGGAGAAACACGGAGCAGCTTCTGGCACTTCTGGGACAGTGTGGGGAATGTTTGACAGAGCCAGTTCTCCTTTCCTGTGGAGATCTGCCTGCGTGGTGTCCCTGCAGTTATTTTTGGAGGCATTTGGAGCTGGAGGTGTCAGTGACTGAAAGCTCTGATGGGATTTCAGTGCTGGAGCCAGGGAGAGCAGATGAGCACCAGCATTGTCAAAGTCAAGGCTGCCCTTGTTGCCTTGAATTCCTTTCTGCTCTCTGTCTTTTCCAACCTGCCTGGGGTGCTTTGCTCCAGGTTTCTCTGCATGTGGGAGGTGGTTCAGCACTTCCCAAAAGATGCTGGAAGCAGGAGTTCCTTCCCAAGGCAGCATTTCCTTCCCAGAGAAAGAAAAAAGAAAAAGAAAAGAAAAGATAAAAGAAAAAAGAGAAATAAAAAAGAAAAGAAAAGATAAAAAAGAGAAATAAAAAAGAAAAGAAAATAAAAGAGAAAAGGAAAGAAAAAAGAAAAGAGAAATAAAAAGAAAAGAGAAAAGAAAAAAGAGAAGGAAAGAGAAAAGAAAAGAAAAGAAAAGAGAAAAGAAAAGAGGAAAGAAAAATAAAAGAGAAAAGGAAAGAAAAAAGAAAAGAAAAAAGAAAAGAAAAAAGAAAAGAGAAAAAGAAAAGAGAAAAGAAAGGAAAGAAAATAAAAGAGAAAAGGAAAGAAAAAAGAAAAAGAAAAGAGAAAAAGAATAAAGAAGAAAGAGAAAAGAAAAAAGAGAGAAGATAAAAGAAAAAAGAAAAGGAAAGAGAAAAAAGAAAAAAGGAAAGAAAAATAAAAGAGAAAAGGAAAGGAAAAAAAGAAAATAGAAAAGAAAAGAGAAAAAGAAAAGAGAACTAAAAAGAAAAAAGGAAAGAAAATAAAAGAGAAAAGGAAAGAAAAAAAAGGAAAAGAAAATAGAAAAGAAAAAAGAAAAGAGAAAAAGAAAAGAAAAAAGGAAAGAAAATAAAAGAGAAAAGAAAAGAGAAAAGGAAAGAAAAAAGAAAATAGAAAAGAAAGAAAAGAAATAAAAGAAAAGAAAAAAGAGAAAAGAAAAGGAAAGAGAAAAGAAGAAAGAAAAGAAAAGAAAAAAAGAAAAGGAAAGAGAAAAGAAAAGAAAAAAGAGAGGAAGGAAGGAAGGAAACTCTGCATTGTGCTGCAGAATTAAAGGTGTGAGAACTCAGAAAAGCCAGATTGGTGCTGCTGCTTTGGGGTTGTGATCAGCTCATGTTGGAATCATGGATCTGTTTAGGTTGGAGAAGACTTTTAAATCTTTTAAACCTTTAAACCATTCCCAGCACTGCAAGTGCCACATGCTCACAGCTTTGAAATCCCTCCAGGAATGAGGACTGCACCACTGTGAAACCTTTTCCACCCTTCCCAGGAAGAAATTTTCCCTGATATCCAACCTAAATCTCCCCTGGCACAGCCTGAGGCCGTTTCCTCTTGTCCTGTCTCTTGTTCCCTGCCAGGAGATCCTGACCCCACCTGGTTTCTCCCTCCTGTGCCTCCTTTTCTCCACGCTAAAAATCCCAACTTTTCCAGGCTATTCCTTGTGTTTTGCAGCTCCTGTCCCAGGAGTGGCAGGAATTAATGGTGTGAAATCCACGTCCTTGTCACTTCTGGTTCAGCTGCCTTGCACACCTGGTGAGATCCTACATGCCAAGGTTATTCCTAAATGGAAAGATTTAAGAGCTGGAAAGGTTTTCAAAAATAAAAACTGTCACACAAATGGGTTTGAGGTTATAATTTTATCTCTTTTTCCATTGGAATTACTGAGAAATTCCTCAAGACATGAATTAATTCCTGTCCCCTTTCCGTGTTTTTCCCAGGCAATTCGGATTCTGGTTCAGGAGCGCCTGACTCAGGATGCCATAGCCAAAGCCAGCCAGTCCAAGGAGGTTTGTACCATGGCCAGGGTTAATTATTCCATGCTAATTAATGAAGCTAAAGCTCTGTCCCCCTGTGCCAACGCTTCATTTAGCAGGGAGGTGGAAGCTTCACTTATCCCGAGCATCCCAATTCCAGCAGATCCGGGGGAGCAGCACACAAAGCTGGGGTTGTTCCATCTGAGCACAAACCTGTGTGAGAAATCATGGAGCAGCTCTGCCCTGAGTGATTTTCCAGAGGATTATCCTGACTGTTCAGTGCAGCAGGTCTGTAGGGTGAGGAGAAATGCACAATTTGGCTTTTCCTTGGAATTAGCAGCGTTGGCTGCATAAGGAAATTGAAATATTCCTTGTGTTGTTTCATAGGACACGTCATACGTGTTCAAGGAATGGGATGTTGAAAATCCCTCTCCTCCCTCCTCTTTTCCCCCCAAAAACAAGGAGTGGTGAAGGAAATTTCTGCCCTGAAACTCAGATTTTTGCAGAATTTTTTTGCTAACCACGAGCTGCCTGTTGAGAAGATATTCCAGTGTTCCAGGGGATGAGTGTGGGTTTTTAACCTCTCCTCCTTCCTCTCTTCCCTCCCAAAAAAGGATTGATGAAGGAAACTTCTGCCCTGAAACTCAGATTTTTGCAGAATTCTTTTGCTAACCATGAGCTGCCTTTTGAGAAAATGTTCCAGGTGATGAATGTGGGTTTTTACCCTCTCCTCCCTCCTCTCTTTCCCCCCAAAAAAAAGGAGTGGTCAAGGAAATTTCTGCCCTTCAACTCAGATATTTTTCAGAATTCCTTTGCTAACCTTGAACTGTCTGTTGGGAAAATATTCCAATGTTCCAGGGGATGAGTGTGGGTTTTTACCCTCTCCTCCCTCCTCTCTTCCCCCAAAAAAAGGAGTGGTGAAGGAAATTTCTGCCCTGAAATTCTGATTTTTGCAGAATTCCTTTGCTAAACACAATCTGTCTGTTGGGAAGATATTCCAGGTGATGAATGTGGGTTTTTACCCTCTCCTCCCTCCTTTCTCCCCTAAAAACAAGGAGTGGTGAAGGAAACTTCTACCCTGAAACTCAGATTTTTGCACAATTCCTTTGCTAACCATGAGCTGCCTGTTGGGAAGATGTTCCAGGTGATGAATGTGGATTTTTACCCTCTCCTCCCTCCTCTCTCCCCGAAAAAAAAGGAGTGGTGAAGGAAATTTCTGCCCTAAAACTCAGATTTTTGCACAATTCTTTTGCTAACCATGAGCTGTCTGTTGGGAAGATATTCCAAGGGATAAATGTGGATTTTTACCCTCTCTTCCCCCCTAAAAAAGGAGTGGTCAAGGAAATTTCTACCCTGAAACTCAGATTTTTGCAGAATTCCTTTGCTAACCTTGAACTGTCTGTTGGGAAAATATTCCAATGTTCCAGGGGATGAGTGTGGGTTTTTACCCTCTCCTCCCTCCTCTCTTCCCCCCAAAAAAAGGAGTGGTGAAGGAAATTTCTGCCCTGAAACTCAGATTTTTGCAGAATTCTTTTGCTAACCTTGAACTGTCTGTTGGGAAGATATTCCAGGTGATGAATGTGGATTTTTACCCTCTCCTCCCTCCTCTCTTCCCCTCAAAAAAAGGAGTGGTCAAGGAAATTTCTGCCTTAAAACTCAGATTTTTGCAGAATTCTTTTGCTAACCACGAGCTGTCTGTTGGGAAGATATTCCAGGTGATGAGTGTGGGTTTTTACCCTCTCCTCCCTCCTCTCTTCCCCCCCCAAAAAAGGAGTGGTCAAGGAAATTTCTGCCCTAAAACTCAGATTTTTGCAGAATTCTTTTACTAACCTTGAGCTGCCTGTTGAGAAGATATTCCAGGTGATGAATGTGGATTTTTAACCTCTCCTCCCTCCTCTCTCCTCCAAAAACAGGAGTGGTGAAGGAAATTTCTGCCCTGAAACTCAGATTTTTGCACAATTGTTTTGCTAACCTTGAACTGTCTGTTGGGAAGATATTCCAGGGGATGAGTGTGGATTTTTACCCTCTCCTCCCTCCCCTCTCCCCTAAAAACACGAGTGGTGAAGGAAATTTCTGCCCTGAAACTCAGATTTTTACAGAATTCTTTTGCTAACCATGAGCTGCCTGTTGAGAAGATATTCCAGGTGATGAATGTGGATTTTTACCCTCTCCTTCCTTCTCTCTTCCCCCCTAAAAAAGGAGTGGTCAAGGAAATTTCTGCCCTGAAACTCAGATTTTTTTCAGAATTCCTTTGCTAACCTTGAACTGTCTGTTGGGAAAATATTGCAATGTTCCAGGGGATGAGTGTGGGTTTTTACCCTCTCCTCCCTCCTCTCTTCCCCCCAAAAAAGGAGTGGTCAAGGAAATTTCTACCCTGAAACTCAGATTTTTGCAGAATTCTTTTGCTAACCTTGAACTGTCTGTTGGGAAGATATTCCAGGGGATAAATGTGGATTTTTACCCTCTCCTCCCTCCTCTCTCCTCCAAAAACAGGAGTGGTGAAGGAAATTTCTGCCCTGAAATTCCGATTTTTGCAGAATTCTTTTGCTAACCACGAGCTGCCTGTTGGGAAGATATTCCAGGTTATGAATGTGGGTTTTTACCCTCTCCTCCCTCCTTTCTCCCCTAAAAACAGGAGTGGTGAAGGAAATTTCTGCCCTGAAACTCAGATTTTTGCAGAATTCTTTTACTAACCATGAGCTGCCTGTTGAGAAGATATTCCAGGGAATGAATGTGGATTTTTAATTTATGATTTCCTCATCATTCCAGATCTCTCCAGCATTTGGCAGAGCTGGGAAAGGCTGGGAAGCCTCACCTGCCCTGCAGGTGTATGAGTGTCCTTGCTAAAGCAGCTGGATCTGCTCAAAGAGCCCAAATCCTTCATTTTTTTGGCAGCTGCTCACAACAACCCATGATTTATTGATTTATTATTTATTTATTATCATATTGGTTGGTTATTTATTTATTACCATCCCCCTGCTGATGGTGTTTTCCAGGTGGCTGCTCTGAGTTGTTGCAATTGCCAGGAGAATTGGAAGCTTTGGATTTCCAAATCCATAAAACTGTTCAGAGAGCAGGAAAATAGGGAAGCAGCTGAGCCTGTTGTCTTCATTTTTAGGTTCTGTAACATTAATAAAAAGCAGCTTTTAGTTGTTGTTTTCAGAGCTGCACAGCTGGGATCAAAATGAGATTTTCTTGGAGGAGCAGGGGAATTTTTTATTCTTTTTTTTTTCCTGCCAGGGAATTGTTCAGCTCTGACAGATTTTTCAAAGCTTCAACAGGGCTGAGATGTCTCTGCCTGTGAGATAACCTGGGAGTGAATTTTCCTTAGGAATGCCACATTCCAAAGGGTGTGGAAGGAAAGGGGGGTGGTTAGAAGCAGGAAAATCTGTGCCAGGAGGGATCATCAACATCTTTGTGTGCCAGGGGAAAAAATAAAAGGAAATATCTCCAAAGCAGAGAGGATGGCTGGGTTGGGAATTTAAAAAAAAAAATAAAATTAATGGAAAATTAGATTTATTCTTCAGGTTTTGACTGATTTTTAAATGACCAAATTTTTGTGCAGCATTGATAAATCAAATTTTTAGGGAATGAGGCTGGCAGTGAAGTTGTCTGTGCAGTTCCTGATGTAAAGGTGCTTTTTTTTTTTAGTTTATTCCCTGTTTGAAGCTGCTGCACAAAGCTTGTGAGGGAATTCCAGCTTCCCAAAAAGGATCAAACTCAAGGAGTGTGGGAGGAAGGGAGGGGAAGGAATTTCCTCCTGCCAGGTGACACTGGAGGAACCTTGAGGAATTCATCCACAAAAAAAAGTGAGGGGGAAAAAAAAAAAGACCAAAAAATTCACAATTTTTCCTTCTCACACCCCAGGTTGGTTTTGAAACCTTAAATACAAACCTCAGATCTTCTAAAAATAAAAAAATCCATGTAGGAAATCTGATATTTCTGGAATTTTTCAGAAGTGGCTTTTTTATCACCAATTTTAACAGTGGGGATGGATTTTTAGGATTGCAGCTGAACGTGGATTTTGCTATAAAGGCCATGGAAAATCCCCACTTTTTACAGATGATTTGCAGCCACCAGTTTGTGTTTAATTCGTGGTTTGATCAACTCAGATTCTTTTTTTTTTTTCCCCATGTGTATAAAAGCCTTTAAAGGAAATTTTCCCTGTCTAAAAGCTTTACAGCCCCATCCCTGCAGAAATTAATTCTGTTGAACTCTGACGTTTCTGTCGTGCAAAATGCTTTTGGCAAATGCTGAAAAAAAGAACTTACTGAGGGTAATAAAAGCAAATTCTGGGGTTTGGAATGTTTAAATCTAATTTTAAGTGCACATTGAAGCTCCCTGAGCAATGATTTAGTTCCACCACTCCTCTGCAGCTGGTGGGGGCAAAGGAAACGGAGCAATGACCGCTAATAAATTTTAATTAATAAATGTTTAGAAAATGGAATATTCTGCTTTATTCCTAAAGCTTAACACTCGAGCAGATGCTTGTGGGGCTGTCGTGAGCTCAGCAAAACTCGATTAGAGAGAATTTGTGCAGCTCTTTGCAGGCAGCCCCTGCTCAGAGCCTGGCAGCTGTTAAAAGGCAGAAGTTTCTGAGAAATCCCAGTTTTGTTTTTCCTGGGAAGCTGCTGGATTGGGTGATGCCTCCCAGTCCTGCTGTTGGCCTTTTAAGGATTGAATGCAGGCACTGTGTATCCAATGAGGGATTCTTGAGCAGGAAGATTTTTTTCTTTAATAACACTCCGGGTTTGGTGTTTCAGCTCACAAAGGGAATTGTTTAACCAACCACGGTGACTTTTCAACCTTTCCACACATTTTTTATCTAAATAAATAAAAGTATTTTCTCTGTATTTTCTCCCCCAGCTACCTGCTGTACTATTGATTTTATTTACCAAACATCAAAAATTACATTTTTAACAGGTTTTGGTTTTTTTTTTTTTCCCTTTCCCAGGGTCTGCCTGTTGCTCTGGAAAAGCACATTCTTGGATTTGACACGGGAGGTGAGCACTGCCCCTAATGTGACTTTTAAATGGGAATGTTTGCCTTTGACAGAGTTATTACTGTCAAATCCCGAGCTGATGTGGACAGTAACAAACCCTGGAGTGGAAAGAATTCCTCCCTCCCAGCTGGTTATTTATGAGCACCTCCTGAGCATTTTGGGGTTGGAACAGCAAAGCTTAAACCCGAAGCTGTTTGGAATGTTTAAATAACAGCTTTTAATGGCAGCCCAAGGAATGCATCCCGCTGTTTGTAAATCCTGCTGCTACCAGCAGAGGACAGCTGTGCTGCTCCCAGGGATTTCAGCTGCCTCCTTTTTCCTAAAATCCCATCGAGGCAAGCTCAAGTTGGCATGACCTGATGGGTTATTGATAACCCTGATGGGTTATTGGTAACCTTGAGGGATTATTGATAACCTTGATGGATTATTGATAAGGAGCAGCCAGGTGGCCTGGGGATCCACGGGTTTATTTCTGCTCCACGTCCCTTCAATCACTGCTGGGAATGTTTCACACCAGCTAACCCTGATGGGTTATTGATAAACCTGATGGGTTATTGATAACCCTGGTGGATTATTGATAAGGAGCAGCCTGGGGCACCACAGGTCTGGCTTCACTTCTGCTCCACATCCCTGAAATCACTGCTGGGAATGTTTCACACCAGCTAACCCTGCTGGGTTATTGATAACCCTGATGGGTTATTGATAACCCTGATGGATTATTGGTAACCCCGATGGGTTATTGATAACCCTGATGAGTTATTGATAACCCTGATGGTTTATTGATAACCCTGATGGATTATTGGTAACCCCAATGGGTTATTGATAGCCCTGATGAGTTATTGATAACCCTGATGGATTATTGATAACCTTGATGGATTATTGATAACCCTGATGGGTTATTGATAACCCTGATGAGTTATTGATAACCCTGATGGATTATTGATAACCCTGATGGATTATTGATAACCCTGCTGGGTTATTGATAACCCTGATGGTTATTGGTAAGGAGCAGCCAGGTGATCTGAGGCTCCACAGGTCTGGTTTCACTTCTGCTCCACATCCCTGAAATCACTGCTGGGAATGTTTCACACCAGCTAACCCTGCTGGGTTATTGATAACCCTGATGGGTTATTGATAACCTTGATGGATTATTGGTAACCCTGATGGGTTATTGATAACCCTGGTGGATTATTGATAAGGAGCAGCCAGGTGACCTGAGGCTCCACGGGTCTGGCTGGGAATGTTTCACACCAATGTTTCAATCACTGCTGGGAATGTTTCACACTGGCTAACCCTAAGGGGTTATTGATAACCCTGATGGGTTATTGATAAACCTGCTGGGTTATTGATAACTCAGATGGATTATTGATAACTCAGATGGATTATTGATAACCCTGGTGGATCATTGATAAGGAGCAGCCTGGGGCTCCAGGGGTCTGGCTTCACTTCTGCTCCACATCCCTGAAATCACTGCTGGGAATGTTTCACACCAGCTAACCCTGATGGGTTATTGATAAACCTGATGGGTTATTGATAAACCTGATGGATTATTGATAACCCCAATGGTTATTGATAAGGAGCAGCCTGGGGCTCCACGGGTCTGGCTTCACTTCTGCTCCACGTCCCTGAAATCACTGCTGGGAATGTTTCACACCAGCCTTGGAGTGGGAGGTTGGAATGAGATGATCCTTAAGGTCCTTCCAGCCCAATCCAGCCTGTGATTCCCTCATTCCCTGCCCCTGGATGGTGGGGAAGGTTTGGAGGCCACCCTATCCCTCTCCAGCAGCAGGGAAAGTGTTCTCTGTTTCCAGCCTGGAAACCACCAGCAGGATCAAGGTGCAGAGCATTAAAACTTCCATAAATCCCTCCTGTGAGCTGAAAATGCTGGATAAAATGCTGGCTAGAATCCAAACTCCTCTCTGTGCCCCTCCCCAGACGCTGTTATCAACGAAGCTGCCCAAATTCTCCGGCTGCTGCACATCGAGGAGCTGCGGGAGCTGCAAACCAAAATCAACGAGGCCATCGTGGCCGTCCAGGCCATCATTGCTGACCCCAAGACTGACCACAGACTGGGCAAAGTGGGCAGATGAAGGCAGAAAAGCTTTCAAGCCCTCTGCGTGTGTGCAATTAGGAGCCACGTGCAGCTCCAGCATGCAGTTTGAAACGGGATTGATTTGCCTGTTTGGAAAAGAAAACAGGAAATTGAATTGTGACTTCTGATGAATTATCAGATTTTTTTCTTTAAATAAATGAAATTGAGGGAAACAGACAAGTGATTCTGGTGAGCTCTGAGTTGGCAAAAAGGGCTTTTTTTTGTGTGTGTTTTGTGTGTCTCATTTTTATTGTGTTTGGCTTTGTGTTGAGGGGAATGTTACATAAAATTTCCTTTTCCTGAGGTCCTGCCCTGGGAGCAGCTCGCTGCTGAAATATTCCCCTACAACTGAAACAGTGAATCCAAAGGGAAACTTAAACCAACCTTTTTTTTTATTCAATTATTGAAGTAACCTAGAAAAAAGTGAAGCATTACAAGGTAACTGGTATTTCTGAACATGTATTGCTCTGCACTGGGTAGGTCTAGGAAGGCACTTAAAGACCCAACAAGCACAAACAGATCAATTCTAGCATATTCTTCTAATATAAATACTAAAAGACATGCATGGAGGCAGTGCTGAAAACACAGAATCATCCTCTGGAAAATCTTCAATGCCTTTGCCACATCCCACCCCTGTTCTGCAGGATTTTGGAGCACACACAGTCTCTGTCTTCAGGGCTGGTTGTTATTTAGACCCAGCAATTTACTGCATCCACAGCTTCCCATAGGCACTTAATTTTATTTTTTTTCATTTCTTTTGGATGAAAGGACCTCTTGGTCAGATTGTCAAAACGATGAAAAATGAATCCATTCTTCTTCCAAGAAAATAAAACATTGGAGTAAAAAAAAAAAAAGCTACAATTGAAATCTTGCATGAGTAAGAGTTCAGAGTCATGGCTTGAGCTTCCCAGGAATTTTTTTTTTTTTTTGGTGATATCTCAACATTTTCCACTTGATAAAAAAAAAATACAGTAGTAAAGTCTTGAGGTATAACTATAAAAAATACTTGAAAATCTTTTTGCAGGAAAGCAGGGCACTTCATTGGCCTTGGTGAGGGACTTCTCACCCCTTTTGTATGCAGTGACAGTTCTCTGGGTCTGAAATTCCTCTGGGTGCAAAGATTGTTGTTTCCTCGAAAATGGAGTCACTATTTCCTGGCTGTGGGGAGAAATGGAGAGTTTGGATGTTGTCAGGCAGCCAGCAGCCATCAGAATTCCCAAGGGTTTGGGGTTTGGGTGGGTTTTACCTCCAGGGCAGTAGGGATAAACTGCTGTGATTCCATAGAGGTGGGATCGCTGCTCTGGGAGATATTCATCAGTGAAGGCTCCTGTTTCTTTATTTACAGCTATCACCCCATCCCTGGTGAAAAAAAAGGGAGAAGAAATGTTTTATTCACCTATGAAACTTGGGAGTTTTTCCCTTATTTTTGTGTTTTTAAGAACAGGCTTGGTCTGAACACCTGCAGGACAAGTGGAAAGAGATTTGCCCTGTGAAATCCTCCTGCAGCTCAGTCAGTGCATTTCTCTCTGGTGATGCAGCCACAGGAAAAGATCCTTCCAAGGAGAGATTATCTCCCTGAGAGTCTCCTCCAAGTGTGGCAAGCCCTTAAGTGCTCCTTGTCATCTAAGATTGGATGGGAGCTGTGAGAGCTCCCAGCTGGAGTGGGAAGAGAGGCGAGTTCCAAGGGAACGGCTGAGGACAGGATCTTTCCTTGGACCTAATCTAGACCCAGAGACTTGAGCCAAGTTTTAGTTAAAAAAAATAAACCAACCCAAACCACTGTTTCTGTCCCTCCCAGGGAGCTGAGCTTGTGTCTAAACAACTCCTCCGTGCTGAGATTTACGAGCAGGTGTTGCTGAAGCCGCACTCGGAGACCAGGAGAGCTCTGGGGATGCTCCAGGATTTGGGAGCAGGCTGGGATTCCTCTCAGGGAGAGGGGAGCTCGGCATTCCCAGCCCTGCAGGGGTTGGGATTGTTCCTGCTCACCGTCTCCAGTCCGTGTGGTAGAAGTGGTTGGCGTAGCTGATGATGCTGAAGGGGTAGTTGAGGTTGCTCTGGATGACGCGGCGGCCGGTGCCGTCCGGGAATGTGCATTCCAGGTGCTTGGTGCCTGTTCAAACACAAAATATTCCCCATCCCGCTGGAAATGCCGCATCAAATATGTTCTGTGTATTCCACAGACTCACAAGGATCACAGGACACCCCAATAATCCCACCCTGTTCCTGAGAATGTTGTCCAAACCCTCCTGGAGCTCTGGCAGCCTCGGGGCTGTGCCCAGCACCTTCTGGGGGAAGAACCTTTCCCTGATTTATTACATTTTGAAACAGCTTTTCAGCCTAAAGATGTAGAATCATAAAATTCAGGGTCAAAAAACTCCCTAAGACTGAGTCCAGCCATTTCCCTGCACTGCCAAGGCCACCACTGCTCCATGTCCCCAGATGCCACATCCACATATTTTAAATCCCTCCAGGGACAAGGACTCCACTACTGCCCTGAGCAGCAACATTTTCCATGAAGAAATATTTCCTAAAATCCAATCTAAACCTCGGCTGGCACAACACTGGAGCCCACAGGTAGCACTGGGCCGAAGAAATCCAGGATTTTCCCTCGAGGCTCAGTGTGACATTCTCTGATCCACCCTTGGGGGCTTTACCTGCGTCTGCCCAGCATAGCAGCTTGGAGAAGGGGTCAAAAGTCAGGCCATTGGGCAAACCAATGTCTGTGTGCACCAGAACCCTCCTGTTGGCTCCGTTGACAGTGGAAGTTTCGATTTTGGGAGCTTCACGATTCCAGTCGGTCCAGTAAAGGTTGCTTGGAAAATAAAGCACAAACAGGGCACACAACAGTCAGGAGTGGTGGGAGATTATCTTGGTTCCTGCCAGGAGCGAGGTCTGGTTTTTCCCCTTATCAGTGCCTGAACCATCTTTATTTGATTAGGGAAAAACCCTCTCCAAGCAAAGCAGAACGATATCAGACGTGTTTATGATCCTCGACGAGGGCGAGTCTGAGGAGCAGCACATTTTGTATCCCAACAGCACCCTGGAGGCACAGCTTGAGTTCCCAGAGCTTTTCAAAATAATCTACATCCTGACAGTGAAACAGCAGTTTTAGCCAGATCTGGAATTATTAAATTAAAAGAAGGGCTGGGGAGCAGAGCCAATCCCTCCTGGAGGATGTGCGGGGTCAGGATGGGGCCTTGTGAAGCCCCATGTCCTAAATCCCTGTGGGATTTCTGCTGCTCACTGTGGAATCCCTCAATCCTCTCAGGGGAATTCCCAGTGTCTTGCTCTGGAAAGATACACCGCAGAATTTCCATCTAGATGGAAAGAAAGGCCTCCTCCATGGTGCCTTGCAGCACTCTGTGGTCTGCCCTGGTCTTCTCTCCCTGGTTCTCCTGGTTTTTCCTTTCCCTGCTTTCCCATGGATTGTGGTATCCCTCTTGGCTGGCCCCTGTGTCCCCTACAGGTCACTGACCTTTGCCCTGCCCCTTGTACTGCCCCCCCTGCCCTCAGACCATTGGTCCCTGACCCCTATTTAGGCCTGTGCACAGCACATGGCAAGGCCTTTGTTCCTGATTTCTCTTTGGTGTGTAGGAATAAACCTCGCTGGAACTCACAGAATCACAGAATCTCTGGGTTGGAAGGGACCTTCAAGATCATCGAGTCCAACCCAGCCTAAACACCTCAACTAATCCATGGCACCCAGTGCCACATCCAGGCTTTTCTTAAACACATGCAGGGATGGTGACTGCACCACCTCCCCAGGCAGGCCATTCCAGTACTTTATCACCCTTTCTGTGAAAAACTTCTTCCTAATATCCAACCTATATTTCCCCTGGCACAGCTTGAGGCTGTGTCCTCTCATTCTGTCAGTGCTGCCTGGAGAAAGAGCCCAAGCCCAGCTGAGCACAGGCACCTTTCAGGGAGCTGTGAAGAGTGATGAGGTCACCCCTGAGTCTCCTTTTCTCCAGGCTGAACAAGCCCAGCTCCCTCAGCCGTTCCTCACAGGGTTTGTGTTCCCAGCCCCTCTCCAGCCTCACTGCCTCCTCTGGGTGAGCTCGAGCGTCTCAACGTCCACCCTGAACTGAGGGACAGAGCTGGACACAGCACTGAGTGTCCACCCTGAACTGAGGGACAGAGCTGGACACAGCACTGAGTGTCCATCCTGAACTGAGGGACAGAGCTGGACACAGCACTGAGTGTCCATCCTGAACTGAGGGGACAGAGCTGGACACAGCACTGAGTGTCCATCCTAAACTGAGGGACAGAGCTGGACACAGCACTGAGTGTCCATCCTGAACTGAGGGACAGAGCTGGACACAGCACTGAGTGTCCATCCTAAACTGAGGGACAGAGCTGGACAGAGCACTGAGTGTCCATCCTAAACTGAGGGACAGAGCTGGACACAGCACTGAGTGTCCATCCTGAACTGAGGGGACACAGCTGGACACAGCACTGAGTGTCCATCCTAAACTGAGGGGACAGAGCTGGACACAGCACTGAGTGTCCATCCTGAACTGAGGGACAGAGCTGGACACAGCACTGAGTGTCCATCCTGAACTGAGGGGACACAGCTGGACACAGCACTGAGTGTCCATCCTAAACTGAGGGGACAGAGCTGGACACAGCACTGAGTGTCCATCCTGAACTGAGGGACAGAGCTGGACACAGCACTGAGTGTCCATCCTGAACTGAGGGACAGAGCTGGACACAGCACTGAGTGTCCATCCTAAACTGAGGGGACACAACTGGACACAGCACTCAAGGTGTGCCCTCACCAGTGCTCAGTACAGGCACAGAATGACCTCCCTGCTCCTGCTGGCCACACCATTCCTGATCCAGGCCAGGATGCCCTTGGCCTTCTTGGCCACCAGGGCACACTGCTGGCTCGTGTCCAGTTGCTGTCACCAGTACCCCCAGATCCCTTTGTGCCTGGGCATTGTCCAGCCACACCGTGCCCAGCCTAGAGCATTGCAGGGGGTTATTGTGGCCAAAATGCAGGACTGGACACTTGGACTTAATAAACTCCATCCTATTGGACTCTGCCCAACCAACTGGACTCCATCCAACCTATTGGACTCCATCCAACCACTCCAAGTCTCTCTGCAGAGCCCTCCTACCTTCCAACAGATCAACACACACTCCCAGCTTAGTGTCATCCACAAATTTCCTAATGAAACCCTCAATCCCCTCTTTCAACTGCTCACACAAAGGTTCTCCTTACCTCTCCTTGCCGAGCCAGCCGTGGCCTGTGTGTGATGTGTGGGCCGGATCGCTCTGCCTGAATCCTCCCCCAAGCGGCTTTTCCACAGGCAATGATTATATTTGGATACAAGTAACACCTCCACCACCTAAACACCACCCTGCTGGGGCTCACCCTCGCACGGGATCCACGGCGATGGCGCGGGGGTTGACGAGGTCGCTGTCGAAGAGCACGCGGCGCTCGGAGCCGTCCAGCCGTGCCCGCTCGATCCTGTCCAGGCCGCTGTCCGTCCAGAACACGGCCCGGCGCAGGTGATCCACGGCCAGGCCCTCGGGGCTGATCAGTCCTGTGGGGGGGATGGCCACGCTCAGGGAAATCCAATCCCAGAGACGTGATGAATTCAAGCAGCAACATGGCTACTGATTACTTTATCCCTGCACTAAGTACAACCAAAATGAGTTTTTTCCACTTTCTTGAGCCTCATGTTGGGCACCAATTAAATGATTTGTCCGAGTTTAGGGTAAATTTGTGAGAGAACCCCTAAATAGGGTCACTCTGGGAAGCAAACCTAAAAGGCCCAACTAGTCCAGGAGGAAAGAACTTCCTCGGAGGAAAGTGGAAAAGGTGCCTCCCCCAACTGGTCCAGGAGGAAAGAACTTCCTCGGAGGAAAGTAGAAAAAAATGATTTATCTAACAAATAAAGTGCCCACAAGCATAAAGAATGAATGATATGAAACAATAAGACCTCTCGTTGCTCTGAAGTGAGATGGTAAATTCAGAAAGTCCTTGCTGCTGCAGGATCCCTCAGGATGAGGGATCCCCAAAGGATGGTGATGCTTTAAGGTTTCAACTTTTATGTTTTTCATATATCTGTAACCCTGTAATTCCTCAGTGAATAACTCCAAACTCCATATAGAGTGTTAACTACTGCTATCCCATATTAGTCATTAAAGTCATTTAAGTCATAACCCATTTAATTCCTTTCTAGGCCTGGGAATCAAGGACATCTCACTGCCTCAAGCCCTGAGAGATGCAAACAAAAGTGAACTGAGGGAGGAGCAAACTTGAGATAAATTACTTCATTACCTGAAGCTGTAATTGGAAGATTTACCCCCAATGTGCAAATGGACCAAAGTTATAAAAATGTGAAAACCTGTGACCCATTGTTCATTTTGGGTGTAGCCCCTGTAGGAGCTTCATCTGCCTGAAATGTACCTGAAGGCCCTTCAATAAATAAATAACTTCAATAAATATAACAGCTTTTTATCCCCTTAACTCTGTCTGACCTCTGTTTTTAGGTAGCCTGATAAGGCATCGACGGGAGCACCCTGGAGCTGTGATGGGAGCAGCAGATGTGGCTCTGGGCAGGTGACACTGGGGACAGGAGCACCCCGGAGCTGCTATGGGAGCAGCAGATGTGGCTGTGGGCAGGTGACACAGGGGACAGGAGCACACCTGAGCTGATGATGGTCTCTGGCTCGGAGCCTGGCTCCAGCCCTGCCCGGCTGATGGTCCGGCCGGCCACGTCAGTCCAGTAGATCATCCTCTCCCGGCAGTCGTAGTCAATCCCCACCACGATGGAGCCCTGCCAGGGTCAGGACAGGGACAGGGGGTGAGATCCTGCCAGGAGGCTCAGGGAGCAACCTCAAACCCATCAGCCAGCACTGAGAGCTGCCTGGGACACACTGCAAGTGGGGAATGGCACTCATCTCCCATTTCCCCAGCTAAACTCTGCTCTGACGGGTTCCCACTGCACCCTCCCAGCTGAATCCTGCAGCAGAGGATTTTTTTTTAGGCCAGCTGGTGCAGGCTCACACCCACATCCAGATGGATTTGAGCCCTTTGCCTGAAGGAGAGGGTGCTCCAAGAGCAAAGCCAGCCCAGGGAATGACCTTCAGGATGGGGAGAGGGAATATTTGGCAAAGTCCTTCACTCCCCCAGAGTGCAGGGAGGGTCCTGGCCCAGATTTCAGTGTTTCTCTGCCTTGGTCTGGCCTGGCTGCAGAGGCACATGGCCACACTCCAAGGGAAGTCTAAGGAAAGAAAAAAGGCCAGGCCTGCAGCTGGAAGTCTGGGCTGTGACCAATCCTGGAGAGCTCTGGGAGCACCTGAACTCCTTCCCTTTGTGAGCAGCTCCAGGTCTGGAACCTGTCTGGGACCTGTCTCTGCTGGGGATGGCTGGAGGGAGGTGAAAATACAATCCATAGAATCCCAGAATGGTTTGGGTTAGAAAGGACATTAAAGATCATTCAGTTCCACCCCTGTCACACCTTCCACTAGCCCAGGTCTTGGACAGTTCCAGGGATCCAGGGGCAGCCACAGCTTCTCTGGGCACCCTGTGCCAGGGCCTCAGCACCCCTCCAGTCAATAATTTCATCCCAAAATCCCACCTAACCCTGCCCTCCATCATTGGGAAACCATTCCCCCTTGTCCTGTCACTTGTCCCAAGTGCCACCAAGGCAGCCAGCCCAACCAACATCCCCAGACACCAACATGAGGTGATGCCCTCAAACCCCCAACAGCTCACACAAGTGGCTCAGACAGAGGTGACAACACCGAGTGGCAGCCCCAGCCTGTCCCAAACTCCCTCTGGATTCTCTGCACCCCGTTCCCATCCCAAGGGCACCGTACATGCAGGGAGAGCAGGGTCTTGGCCGCCTCCTTCTGCAGCCGGGTGCCGTTCAGCGGGAGGTACCCGATCTGCTGGCCCTGGGCGTAGAGCAGGAACGTCCCCGTGGCCGGTGGGGACACGTCGGGCCGGGGCTCGGGCCGGACGCTGGGCGGGGCAACACTGGGCAGACCTGGCATGTCAGAGGGGACAGAGATGGCTCAGAGAGCGTTGTCACCTGGGCTCCACGCCCAGAGCAGGGCACGGTGCCTACACTGTCAGCATGGCAGGGTCGTTTTGGGGCACTGGGCTCTTACAGGGCGGGGTGGTGCCGGGCTCGGAGCGCGTCCCCGGGATCTCCCTGCCGCTCTGCTCCACGCACCAGCAGTAGCCGCTGTCCCCGTGGCACTGCAGCGGGGTGAAGTCCCCGCTGGGCTCACACTGTGGCACGTACTGGTCTCCGCGGGGGCTGCCCCCGTAGTGCTCCAGCAAACTCTGCCGCCAGCGCTCGCACATGCTGGGGGGCCGCTCCGTGGGCTCTGGCATGGGAGGGTGACAGTCACCACCCTGTTCGGGGGGGACTCAGGGCTTTGTAGAGCCCTGTGTCCCCCTCTCCATGCTGGCTGTGTCCCCACACCGATGATGCTCCCCGGGGCACTGACCTGGGCTCCCACAGCGTGGCGGGGTGGTGCCCGGTGCTGTCCGTGTGCCAGCGATCTCCTGCCCCGCTGCATCCACGCACCAGCAGTGCCCAGAGCTGCTGTGGCACTGCAGGGGTCGGTACCGGCCCTGCTCGTCGCACTGGGGCACGTGGCCATCACCCACGGGTGATGGCCCCGGTGGCACCTCCCGTGGGTACATCCGTGCGTGCTCGCAGGGCGTCAGCTGCTGGATGGACTCTGCTGGCAGCAATTACCCCACCCTGGGCTCAGGAGGTGCCACTCAGCCCCCCCAGAGCCACTTGGCACCACTTGTCCCCTGTCTTCCAGCACCCCTTGGTCTGGGGTGGGGGTCAGGGGTGCCCCACTCCAGCCCCCTTGACACGCCATAGCTGTTCCCTCCATCACAAGCTGACGCAGGAGGTGGCCCAATGGCCACAGCCACTGTGACCCAATGGGCCAGGGCACCCTAAACACCCAGGAGCTCCTTGATGCTCACTTGACAGCACCTTGCCCTCAGTGAAGCCCCAGAAGGGTGGTTGGGCAGAGGGTCACAGAGTTACAGAATCCTTACGGTTGGAAGGGACCTCTGGAGATTCTCCAGTCCAACCTCCCTGCCAAGGCAGGGCCACGTGGAGGAGGAGACACAGGAATGGGTTTGGAATATCTCCAGAGAAGGAGACTCCACACCCTCCCTGGGCAGCTTTCCCAGGGCTCTACCACCCTCAGCATTATGAAACCTCCTCCTCATGCTGAGGTGAAACTTCTCAAGTTTTAATTGATGGCTGTTTAGTTCATGGGTCCCCTCCACTCGCTGTGGCCCCACTGTCCCCACACCGCTGGCCAAAGCAGGATGCCATTGAGACACCAGCCAGACACCCAAGGACCCAACCCCGCTCCCCTGACCCCTGGAGGGTGTCACTGACCTGGGCTCCCACAGCGTGGCGGGGTGGTTCCCGGCGCCGTCCGCGTGCCGGCGATTTCCTGCCCCGCCGCGTCCACGCACCAGCAGTGCCCGGAGCTGCCGTGGCACTGCAGGGGCCGGTACCGGCCCTGCTCATCACACTGGGGCACGTGGCCGTCACCCAGGGGTGGCACCTCCCGTGGGTACATCTGCTCGTGCTGGCAGGGCGTGAGGCGCTGCGGGTTCCCTTCCGCCGCTGGAAAGGCAGAAAAGAGGAGAGTGAGGCTGGGGAAGCCGTGCCAGGCAGAGAGGGCACGGGGCTGAGCGGGCACCTCACCATAGGTGCACTGGAAGCCATCGCCTGCATAGCCAGGCCGGCAGCGGCAGGAGAAGGAGCCCGGGGTGTTGTAGCAGATGGCGGCCGGGTGACACGGGCTTTCAGCACACTCATCCACATCTGTGCAGGGGGATGATGGCATCAGCGGGGACAGGGACACCCTGCCAGCTGTGGTGTGGGGTCCCTCCTGTGCCCACCTTCTTACCGGAGCAGTGGATGCCATCACCGGTGTAGCCGGGGAGGCACTCGCAGGTAGCACGGCCGTCACCGCGGGACAGGCACCGCGCGCGGTCCCCCGGAGCGCAGGGGTGCCGCCCATCCTCGCAGGGGTCACTGGGTGGTGCCAGCGCTGTGGGGACAGAGGTAGGGGTGATCAGGGGACATCCATGGGGCACGGGAGTCGGGGACACCCCAGTTGGGGTCAGCACTTACGCACACACGCCTGCCCGTCCCCCGCCGGCCGGTAGCCGCCGCGGCACTCGCAGCGGTAACTGCCCGGCACGTTCAGGCACACGGAGAAGGGGCCGCACTGGCTCAGGCCCTCGGAGCACTCGTCCACATCTGGGGAAAGAAGGAGACACCGGGCACCCCGATGGTGTTGGGACACCCCCGTTTTCATGGTCTGGCTGCTCATGGCCTGCCAGGGAATATCCTGCCTCACGCTGCCCATCCCATGTCTGTCACTGAACTTAATCAGCTACAGAATTAACTTTCTAATCAGCTCAAAATAGAAGGGAAAAAAGAACAAGATCGCTTTCGGTGTATAGTTTTGATAAAGAAGCCTTTGTTCAAGGCACACCAATATTCTCGACTATTTGTGGTTTAAAGCTTGGTTTCCTTCTCCTGAAATTACGTGATCAGATTGGTCACTTAACCTGGGATTTTAGGAGAAGGAAACCTGTTCCTTATTGAAAGGCAGGATGCTTGAATTCCTCACCAGCATCACTGTGCAGTGCAACTCACTGGCACTGGGCAGCTTCTTGTGGAAAGGGACTACAAATTTGGAAGATAAATTTACATGTGAAGTTTGGAGTGATAGGAAAGCAACAACAAAGCTGGCTGGATTTATGAAACACAGGGATTATTTTTCCACTGGTTTTGCTTCTTTTTCCCTGTCTCTCCTTTTTTCCCATCCTCCTTTTTGTTTTCTCCTAGAACACTTCCCCAGGGACCTCCAGCACCCTGCCTCAGTTTCCCCCCACGTGCTTGGCAAAGCTCTGTGGGTGCTGTGACACCCAAACATCCCAACACCTCGGTGCCCGATGGGGCACAGATCCACCAGCTCCCCCCAGCCCCGCTGACCTCGGCAGCCCCGTCCATCTCCGCGGTACCCGGCCGCGCACTCGCACGTGTACTCTGTGCCCACGCCGGGCTGGCAGCGCGCCGGGGCCTGGCACGTGTGGGTGCCATCGTGGCACGGGCTCACCCTGGGATTCTCAGCATCATCTGTGGGCACAGAAGGATGATAAAAGATCTGGGAGTCACAGGGAGTGACTATCCCCACTTACACCCGATGCAGGCATCATCGCTGTGCTGCAGCAGCGTTGTCCCATGCAGGGAACCATGGCAGTGCCATCCCCACCATGCCAGCAGCACTGTGGCTGAAACTGCTGGGAGAACCCCTCCTTTTTGGCTGAAACTGATTGGAGAACCCTTCCTTTTTGGCTGAAACTGCTTGAAAAATCCCTTCTTTTTGGCTGAAACTGTTTGGACAACCCCTCCTTTTTGGCTGAAACTGCATGGAGAATCCTCTCCTTTTTGGCTGAAACTGTTTGGAGAACCCCTCCTTTTTGGCTGAAACTGTTTGGAGAACCCCCTCCATTTTGGCTGAAACTGCTTGGAGAACCCCTCCTTTTTGGCTGAAACTGCTTGGAGAACCCCTCCTTTTTGGGTGAAAATAATTGGAGAACCCTTCCTTTTTGGCTGAAACTGTTTGGACAACCCCTCTATTTTGGCTGAAACTGCATGGAGAGCTTCTCCATTTTGGTTGATCTTGGGCAAAGCGAGCACACCGCGGCTTTGGGAGATGGCAGCACCCCCTGTGGATTGGCACACGGATTGGCACACGGATTGGCACTGGGGGTGGGTGCTGGTGCTCACCTGGTGCCGGGCCGATGCGGGCGGCCAGGGCGTAGCGCAGGACGTGCTCGTGGTTGTCGAAGAGGGCGAAGGCGCGCGCCACCGAGAGCCGCTGCCGCGCCGGCAGCCGCGAGTGCGGGCAGCCCGCGAAGGTGACGTTCTGGCGCAGGCGGTAGGACAAGGTCTGGTTGGCAGTGCCCGCGGCCACCACGTATTCCCGCTGGCCTGAGGATGTCACGGCTGCCGGGTGGCGTGAAGAAACCCGTGGGATGTGAGGAAAACAGTGTCAGCATCGATGTATCTTGGATTTTGTTGGGTTTACAGGGGAGGTGTGTGAGGAACTGAGCCAGGTCTTACCTGAGCTGGAGTAGGAGTAGAGTTCCTTGTAGGGAGTGATGTGGACAGTGACGTTCTCTGGCAGGAATGGCACCTCACCCTGGATGTGTGTCCTGAGGCTTAAATAATTGTCCGGCCCCAGGCCCTCGGCTGTCTGAGTGACCTGCACCGTCTCCCCACCGGGGTAAAACGTCACCTCCAGGCTCTGGGTGAATTCAGCGCCTGGGCAGGAAAAGGGAATGGGCACCATTTATAGGGAAGTGTCCTTCCCTGCTACTCCAGCGTGCCCATGGTGGGTCACAGTGACAGATGACCAGCTGAGAGAGGGACTGGAAAAACCACAGAGCTGCCCTCATCATTCACCCCAAGAAGCCACCCCGCAGAACCACACCCCTGGGAGCAACAACACACCCCAAACCCCCGCTCACCGGCGATGCTGAAGCCGTTCTCAGAGCCAGGCTCCTCCAGGGCGAAGAGCCACGCGAAGAGCCCCCCGATGGGCAGCAGGGGCAGCAGGGCGCGGGCGGCGGGCTGGGGCACCCCGCTGATGGCCGTGTAGGCTCTGCCGTCGCTGCCCACGATGTAGGCGTGCAGATCCACGTCCTGGAAGCGGACGGACGCCCGGCCCACCCTCAGGCTCCCGCTCACCTTCCCGTTGAGGCGATGCACGGCCCCTGGGAGGGGAGACGGGCACCCCTGGCAGCGGCTGCCCAGGCACGAGCTGCCCGTCCCCGCCGCCCGCCCCGCGTACCTTCGGGCAGGCACTGCCGCCCGTTCCCGTAGAAGGTGGCCCGGCAGTGGCAGCAGAAGCCGGCGGCGTAGTCGGTGCAGAAGGCGTGAGGGGAGCAGCGCCCGTGGTGCTGGGCGCACGTCTCCTTGCTGGCTGCGCTGTAGGTGAACACTGGGGACAAAGGGGAAAGGTTGGGGACACAACGGCAAAGCCACCCTTCATGGGGGTGGGCGCCTTGGCCCTAAAAACATGGCCTGGAAATGAGCCAGCTGGCGGTGGTGGTTCCCAAGAGAATCACCCGGGACGCAGAGGGGTGGTGGAGAGTTTGGAACCTGTTGCCTGATTTCAGGCGGGTCTGACAGAGGGCACGAGATCAAATTCCTGAGGGTATTTTTGGGAGACAGCTGGCTGGGGACGGGGCTCTGCTCTCCCCGGCACGTGCCATGGCGGCTCCACAGCTGGTTTGGTGGCAGCAAGGGTGGCAAGGCCAATTCTGACCTGTCCCCTGAGCATCCCACCCCATCCCACGCTCCAAGCCTCCCTCCTTTTCCCTTGGCAAGCACAGCAGGCAGGGCTGCATGGCTCCAGCAGCCCCTTGGCAATGGGATTGGGCTGAGAGGAGGAGCTGCAAGGGCAGCAGCTTCATGAGCAGCTCCCTCAGCACCGGCTGCTTGGAACGGGGTGAACTTCCACCCAGGGGCCGTTTTTAGGGAGCCACCCCCACTGGGTCACTGTCCCCATCAAGTCATCACCCCGTTGGGTCAGTGTCCCCTTTGGCTGCTCACCATCGGGGTTGAAATGCACGTCCTCCTCCACGCCGACACCGTGGTGGCCGGAGCTGTAGGAGGAGGGGTTGGCGGAGTGGCTCTGCTGGGTGTCACCGTCCCCTCTGGGCTGCAGCCAGTGGCTCTGCTCCTGGGTGTCCCTCCTCCCGGGGACAAAGCCCAGGAGCACCGGCATGCGGGATCCGTGGCTGGGACGTTGAGCCATGGATGTGTGGCTGGAGAACGGGCGGGTGTAGCCAGCGGTGCCGGGGTTGGGGTGCTCAGGGGGGCTCTGAGGCGGGGCAGGAGCAGCTCCTTCGCCACCCCCTGGCTCCACACGCTCCGTGCTGCCCACGTGGAAAACCCACACACCAGGGATTCCCGTGTTGCTCTCCCTGTGGACACAGCACACACAAACATCATGGCAGCCATGCTGGGAAAAGCCACCCCAAATGTGGCACCACGCCCTGCAGGACCCCAATACAGCCCTTGATACAGCCCAGCACCCCCAGCTCACTCCCCACATTTCTCCAGGCTCTAAAAGGCTGGAAATACAGCCCTTGATGCAGCCCAGCAGCCCCAGCTCACTCCCCACATTTTTCCAGGCTCTAAAAGGCTCTGGGGCAGGGAGAAGGTGACTCTGCTCCCCCTGCCCACACCCACAGCCCCCCAGGTCCCGCTCACCTCTCCAGGTTCCTCAGAGCCTCCTCGCTGCTGGCCAGGCTGTGGAAGAGCCCGTCCCTCTTGGGGTCATCGCCGTCCCCCCAGCTGAAGCCCACCCTGGCTGGCAGCTCCAGCTGGACGTTGTAGGACTCCTTGGGCCGCGTCCCCAGGAACTGGAGGCCGCCGTCGGGGTAGAGGAAGATGGTGTAGGTGTCCTCATCGTTGTAGGCTATGACGGCCTGGAAGGTGTTGAGCTGCCAAAGGGAGAGCGGGACAGATGGATGGCGTGGAGGGGCAGGAACGCAGCAGAGGAGGGAAGGGAACGGGGGCAGGGATGTGAGAGGCAGCCCCACAGGGGCAGCAAAACACTCCAAAGGGGCCCTCCAACAGAGAGAACCTCCATGGAAATGTTCACCTGGAGAGGAGAAGGCTCCAGGGAGAGCTCAGAGCCCCTGGCAGGGCCTAAAGGGGCTCCAGGAGAGCTGGAGAGGGACTGGGGACAAGGGATGGAGGGACAGGACACAGGGAATGGCTTCCACTGCCAGAGGGCAGGGATGGATGGGAGATTGGGATGGAATTCCTGGCTGGGAGGGTGGGGAGGCCCTGGCCCAGAGAAGCTGCAGCTGCCTCTGGATCCCTGGAAGTGTCCAAGGCCAGGCTGGATGGGGCTTGGAGCACCTTGGGATAGTAGAAGTTGTCCCGCCCATGGCAGGGGGTGGGCCTGGATGTTCTTTAAGGTCCCTTCCAACCCAACCCATTCCATGATCAGCCTGCAGGGACCTCCTGGGGAACAGCAGGAGCTGGGGCCACTCATGCCCAGCCAAACCCCAAGTGCCACATCCTGGGAAGACGCTCAGCATCCTCCTCGGATCCCCATGGCACAGCCAGGCCACTCCCTCAATGCAAGAATGTCCCAAGAGCATCCCTGGCCACACAACCCCTGCACTGGGAGCCCCTCACTCCTGTCCTCCCACTGACACCAGAGGAAAAAACCCACACCCCCCGCTCGTCCCTGAGAACAATTTTAGCTCGGTTTCCTCCGGAAAAAACATTCCTGTGCTCCCAGCTTCCCATACATCCCGCTATAGGCAGCCCTGCCAGCCTTGGGGCCGTGCCAGGCCCCGACACTGCAGCCACAACCCCGGGATGAGGAACCAGCACAGCCCTGCCCAGCCACCCTCCAAACGGCAAAAACCAACCCCACACCGCTCCTGCTGTCCCGGGAAACAGCTCCGAGCAGGGAGCAGCAGCCCTGCCCACCGAGAGGCAGGGAACGGCGCCCGGGAGAAGGAAAAATGATTAAATCCTGGTTTAACCCCCGGAGCAGAGGGAGGGAGGCTGGGGGCTCCCTTCACTCCACCCCCACAGCACCAGCGCTGATTTTGGGGCTCAGGGAGCATCGCTGGATTTCCCGGCAGCCCCGCAGGGTATAAAGAGCCTTGTTGTGTCTGTCACACACTCGGGCATTCAGAGACCCCGAAAAGGCGGCCAAAAAGCTGGAGGGGGAGTGGAATAACCCCCCCCTGCCCCCGGGGCTGGATTCCTCCCCCACGCAGCCGAATCACAGCAGCAGCTGCAGGACTCATTCTGCCTTGGGGTGGGCGGCCAGGGGGGACACGCTGGGTGACATCGATGTGCTGGCACGGCGGGATGAAGGGAAGGAGGAGGGGGGGGAAGTCCCCAGCAAAGAGCTGCAAAGGGCAAATTCCAGCCCAAAAGGGCAAGTTTTGCTCCTACAGAAGCAGGCTTGAGCCTTGTCCCGGGAAAATGTCACTGCAGGGATCAGGAGCGTGTCCCGAGGAGCTGGAGGGGACACGGCACTGCCAGACCTCCCACCCAGGCAGGATCCCCAAAGAAGGGATCCCTGCTCCCCATCTTAACCCAGCTTCCTACTTTTGGGGCTCAAAAGGGATTAGCTGGGACTTTCCAGGGCAGGGGGAAAGGCTTTGGAGTCAGTCCTGGTTCTGAGCAGTAGGAGGGCAGCGTTTCCAGAAACTCCACATTTGGTCAGTGAAAGAAAGAGGTGTTTGGGGAGCTTTTTAGCAGTTTTGGAGAAGGGGCAGCTCAGGCACAAGCTGCAGTTCAGGAGCTTTCCCTGGAGCTCCTCGCTTCCAAACAAGACCGGTTTCGTTTTCAAGCCTGATCCAAACTTCTCAGAAAGGGGGGAAAAAATAAAAACCACAACGGGGAAGAGAAGAGAAAAAGACGAGGCTGCGTTTTCGATGGCCGCGAGGTCGCTGTGAGGCCCCTGATGGCATCTCTTCAGCTGTTTTTTCCCAACTTTTAAATGAGAGGAAAAAATGTGCCTTGCCTCCTTCCAAAATGTGCCTTGCCTCCTTCCAAACCTCAGCTTCTTGCCTTGCTTGGCTTCCCTCTCAGCAAGGCGCTACCGAAGGGCCCTGGAGCAGGGGGATGCCTGGGAGTGGCTCCTGGTGGCCCTTGGGGACTCCATGGCTGCTGCCAGGATTTGGGTGACATCTCATCACCCACCACCCAGCTCAGGGCATCCATCAGCAGAGTTTTCCTCGTGCAGCTCATCCCGTTCAGCTCGCTGGGGTCCGTGCAGCTGGCGGAGCGTCGCTGTCACCTCCTCAGCACGTCATCAGCGCGATGTGACAGCTCGTGACCCGGCGTTTTTGGGGACAGGCGGCGCTGGAGGCCCGCCCATGCAGGAGCCTTATCAGCCCCGTGGGTGGGGAGCTCAGGTCACCCCCCAGCCCGAGCTGGCACAACACCTATGGGATTGTTTTCCAGGCACAACATCAGCCCACGGTGGAAATTCCAAAGCCGCTTCCCGGCCAGCGGCGTCATCAGCGCAGGGGCAGAAGGAAGGACCTGCCCCAAGCCACCAGGAAAGGTCAGGAGCACAAAGGGTGACCTGAACCAGGGACCTCCCCCAGCTGCCCCCAGCCCTGCACAGCCAGAGCTGCCAGCACTGGAAAGCTTTGTCTGAAATGAATCAGAATCATGGAAGGGTTTGGGTTGAGGGGATCTTAAATCCCATCTCATTTCACCCCTGCCATGGGCAGGGACACCTTCCACTGTCCCAGGGTGCTCCAAGCCCTGTCCAACCTGGCTTTGGACACTTCCAGGGATCCAGGAGCAGCCACAGCTGCTCTGGGCACCCTGTGCCTCCCTCACAGCCAAGAATTCCTTCCTAACACCTGATCCAAGCAATGTGAAGCCATTCTCCCTTGTCCTGTCACTCCATGTCCTTGTTCAAGCACCTCCAGCCATGAAGGCAACCTCTGAACATCTCCTGGCCAACAGCCCCACCACTGCCACAGCTGTGAGCACAGGGGGAAAAGCTCCATGTTCCTGCTGGTGCTCACCCAAGGATGGATGAATGGATGGATGGATGGATGGACAGAGCCACCACCCAGCTGCTCAGACAGAAAAGAATCAGCATTTTGGGTACCACACAAGAAAAACTCATCCTCCCATGGCATCCGAGCTCAGCCCCTGGGCCTCACCTTGGTGGAGGGCTCGGTGTCCTGGGAGAGCTCCTGGTAGGCGCCCACGTCCTCCCAGGTGGCAATGAAGGCATTGGTGGGCACAAAGCCGCCAGCAGAGCGGGGAAAGCCGGCCTGGATGTATCCCACAGCCCGCTCCAGCACGTCCCGGGAGTCATCCTGCCGATAGTAGATGTTCCCTCTGTCCCCGGACGTGTCCAGGTCGGCCAGGAAGGGGGCGACCACGGGGAAGTCTGTGGGGAAATCGTCATCCACGTACTGCGTCTCCCTGGGGAAATCCTGGGTGGAGATGACCCCGTTGGTCCCCACCTGCAGGGAGAGCGGTGCAGGGCGCTCAGGAGCCGCGGAGGTGCCACCACGGCCGCTCCCCTTGCCCTGTCCCCCCCTCTCCTGGGGGCTGGGGAGCCCTGAGGCCGCGTGGCCCCATCCGGCCGGGCAGAAAACAAAGACCTCGGGCTTCTCCAGTCCCCCCAGGGAGCTGCGGAGATCAGGGGCCGTCCCAGCTGCAGCCTCGGGAACAGCTGCGGAGGAGAAAGCCCTCTTGTTCCTCCGCAGCCGGGGACAGCGGGCAGGACTCCGCGGGAAGGGGAAATGGATGGGGAAAACACGTGCGGAGCGACAGCGAAGGTGCACACGGAGGGGCAGCAGCAGGAGGAGGAGGATGGGAAGATGAAGGGGTGGAAAGCCAGAGGGAAGGAGGGATGGTGGGACAGAGGGATGGAGGGAGGCAGAGCGGGAAGATGGAGAGAGACAGAGCTGGAAGGAGGGAGGGACAGAGGGTGGAGAGATGGACGGAGTGAAGATGGAGGGACGGAGGGAGATGATGGAGAAGAGGAAGCGGGGCAGGGAAAAAAGGGCAGGGAAGGAGAGGAGAGCGGGGCCGGGGCCAGCCGGGACTCACGTAGAGGCGGCGGGCGGAGCGGCCGTAGAGGCGCAGAGCGCGGCGGAGCAGCACCCCGGGAGAGCTCTCATCGTCCCCGGGCCGGAGCCGGGCATCGCCGCGGGCCGGGCCGTGCGGGAGCAGCCCCGGGCGGGGCAGGGCTGCCCCCACCGCCAGCACCGCCGCCAGCACCGCCAGCACCGCCAGCACCGCCCGCATCCCGACACCGACCGGCCCCGACGGCGCCGAGCGGGAGAAGCCGAGCGGAGCAGCGGAGCCGAGCGGAGCCGGACGGATCGGACGGGGCGACCCCGGCCCCGCGGGGCGGGACGGGGAGCTAGCCCGAGGGGCGTGGCCGAAGCAGCGGCCGTCCCAATCCTGGGCCAATCAGCTCTCACCCAAAATCCGTCCAGGGTTGAGGGCCCTCCCCCAGCATCCCCGCGCATCCCCCGGGCCGGTACCGGCACCCGGGGGGAGCGGGGTCCCACAGCGGCCGTGCCCCGCATCCCCCCCCGGCCTCTCCACAACGCCCCCGGGGCCGGGCCCGCGTCCAGCCGGGGTCGGGGCCGGGGTCGCGGCGTGGGCGGGAGGCTCTGGCCGCTCCCTGGTGCCGGGAAGAAACGTGACTCCTCATCCGCAGCGGGGAGCACAGGGGCAGCCCCCGGCCGAAATGGTGCGGCTCGACCGGCGGGCGCTCAGCCAGCGGCCCCCCAGGCAGGCAGGGCCGGGAGCGGGGTCAGCGCTGTTTATCCTTTCTCTGTCCCACCATCCATCATCTCCTCCCGGAGAGCTCTCGTGGATCGAGCAGGGTTTGCCTTGGGGTCGGGGGGTCGGAAGAGCTCAAATCCCGACAGCTGCACTCCGTGAGTGCTCCTGGAAATCCGGGCTGGGAGCAGCCAAAAGCTCTGCTCCAGTTTCCTGGAGCGTTTCCCTCTCCCCCTGGCCTGGAGGCTGCATCTGTGCCGAGGCGCAGCCATGGCCCAGGAATGCCAGATAACAGCGAGGGAAGTGTCAAACCCCTGTGGGCTGTGAGAGAAATAAATCAGGGACACATTCATGGCATTCCCGACAGGAATCCTCACATGTCCCGGCTATTGCAGTGACAGGGATTTGTCACTGTCCCCTCCATCCTAGCCCAGTGCAATTCCCTCCATCCTGCTCGCCCTGGAAAGCAGCTCCAGGGTGCAGGGACTGAGCTGGTTTGGAGCTCCAGCTGTTCCAGGGAGTGTCACTGCTGAGGCCACATCTGGAGAAACCACTGTCCCTGTGCTGCAGCAGCTCCAGCCCCTGGAAGGAGTCCTTGGCCTGGCCATGGAAAACCATCAGGATTTTGAGCGGGGTCTGGGCCAGCTGGACACGGTTTGAGGAGCTTCCTCGTGCCAAAATGTGGCTTTTCTTTGAAGCTCAAACACCTCCAGGGCTCCCCAGGGAAATTGGGAGCTGCAGGGAGCCAGCAGCTCCTCTGCCTGGCGAGATCCCAGCTGGGATGTCGCCTCCCGTGGGGAATGGTGGCATTTGGTGGCACCTCGGAGGTGGCAGGAGGTGGGGGAGGGAAAGGGAGGAAAGCCTTGCTGCTCCATGAGATCTTTGGGGGCTGCTGAAAATCCAAACCACGGGCTCTGAGCATCCTCTGGAGCGGGAAGGAGGAGCTGCCGGGCTTCCTGCAGGCTTTAGGATGCCAAAAATGGCATTTCCCAACTCCCTGAGCCAAACTGGGACCAGTCAGTTAAAAAATGACAGCTGGGAAGAGCTGGAACCTTAGCCTGGCCTTGGGAGGAGAATCCTGCTGACTTTGGGAAGAGCCCAGGAATGGGGATGGGAGCAGGGATTGGGATAGGGATGGGAGCAGGGATTGGGATAGGGATGAGGAAGAGGATGGAGACAAGAAATGGGATGAGGATAAGGGTGGAGACTTTGATGTGGATGGGGTCAGGGATGAGAATGAGAATGGCGAGATGGGAATGGGTAGAGATAGGGATGGGGTCGGGGTCAGGGATGGACTTTGGGATGGGAACAGGCATGGGGTTGAGTATAGGAACAGGGATGAGTATAGGAACAGGGATGGGGAAGAGGGATGGGTATAGGAAACAGGGATGGATACAGGAACAGGGGTGGATATAGGAACAGGGATGGGGAATAGGGATGGGTACAGGAACAGGGATAAAGATGGAGACAAGGATGGGGATGGGAATATGGATAAGGATGGCACAAGGATGAGGATGGGCAATAGAAAATGAAGAGGAAGGTGAGGAAAGGGGCAAGGACAGGGATGTGGATGGGCACAGGAATAGGTCCTGGGATTTGGTATAGGGATAGGGATGAGGATGAGAATGAAAATGGGGATGGGGACAAGGATGGGGCTGGGGACAGGATGTGGATGGGGACAGGATGTGGATGGGGACAGGGACAGGCTGTGCTCTCCCGGGAAGGGAGGTGGCGCTGGGACCAATCCCTGTAATCGCTTCCATGTGCCTCACAGAGCCTCTGGCCGCAGGGTCCATCCCTGCCCTGAGCTTGGGCACAAAAACAATCCAGAGCCATTTCCTGGGAGGCATTTTGGGCAGAAACAGATGTGCTGGCATGATGGAAACGAGGGAAGATCCGGGGATGGGGCTGAGCATGGATCTGTCCCGACCCAGCAGACAATCCCAACTCCCTGTGCCAAACTGGGAAAACCAGGACAAACCACTGGTCACACTCCTACCAGATGTGGCTCCATCCACCTTCCCCTGGGCTCCTGGAGAGGAAAAGCAGAGGAATCCCTGGCGCAGAGGCAGGAAATCCCGGCAGCCTCTCCCCCAAGCCTGGCAGCGCTGCAATTGCTGAGCCCCTGCAGGCAGCCGGCAGAGATAAGGGGAGCAGCAGGAAACGCTCCCCGCTCCTGGGGCAGCCGGGGAAGGAAGCGTGATTCCCGGGGCTGGGAGCGTGCCTGGGGGCTCCGAGGCTCGCAGGATGTTCGGTGCTTTGGGATGCTCGGAGGGAAGCAGGGCTGGGATGGGAGCGGGGCGCTGGCACGGGCTGGGAGAGCAGCTGCCAGCTGGGTTAGTGGGTCACTGTCACTGTCACCCAGCCCTCGGAGCATTTCTCTCCCTGGATTTGGGAAGCCAGCCCTGCTCGAGGTCAGGAGGTTTGGCAGGAAGGGTCACACAAAGCCTCGGACATCCCAGCGGTTCCTGCAGGGAAGGGCTCTGGCAGGGAGAGGGGCTGTGCACCCCTGAGCCCCCTGCATCAGCACCAAAAATGCTTTGGCCTCATGGCCTAAGGAGAAGGGATGTCCCTGGGGACACCCCTCATGGAATTGTGGAATTGTTTAGGTTGGAAAAGCCCTCTAAGATCATCAAACCCAACCATTTCCCCAGCACTGCTCCGTGTCCCCAAGGGCCACATCCACAGGGCTCTTAAATCCCTCCAGGATGCTGAATCCACCACCCGTGCCAGGGCTGGACAACCCTTTCCATGAAGAGTTTTTTCTTAATGTCCAATCTAAATCTCTTCTGGAGCAATTTCAGGCTGTTTCCTCTTGTCCTGTCGCTTGTTCCCTGTGAGCAGAGCCCAGTCCCCCCTTGGCTGCCCCCTCCTTTCGTGGAATGAGAGAAAAAAAATCTCCTCCATCCTTAACAACTGGGATCGGCTGGATAATACCAGCCAAATGTGACAGGAGCATTTCTGGGGCTCTGTAAAACCAGACAGAACCAAAACAAACAGAACCAAACCCAACAGAACCAAAACAAACAGAACAAACCCAACAAAACCAAAACAGAACCAAACCCAACAGAACCAAACCCAACAGAACCAAAACAAACAGAACCAAACCCAACAGAACCAAAACAAACAGAACCAAAACCAACAGAACCAAAACCAACAGAACCAAAACCAACAGAACCAAAACCAACAGAACCAAAACAGAACCAAAACAAACCCAACAGAAACAAACCCAACAGAACCAAACCCAACAGAACCAAACCCAACAGAACCAAAACCAACAGAACCAAAACCAACAGAACCAAAACCAACAGAACCAAAACAAACAGAACCAAAACAAACAGAACCAAAACCAACAGAACCAAAACCAACAGAACCAAACCCAACAGAACCAAAACAAACAGAACCAAAACAAACAGAACCAAAACAGAACCAAACCCAACAGAATCAAAACAAACAGAACCAAACCCAACAGAACCGACCCGAACGGAACCAAACCCAACAGAACCAAAACAAACAGAACCAAAACAAACAGAACCAAAACAAACAGAGCCTGACCCCTGGCCCAGGTGGGGTTGAGCTCTCAGGAGCCACCTGAGAACCCCCAGCTGGTGCCCTGAGCTGTGCCAAGGACAAAGGGAGACTCTCTGGGTGGCTCTGTGGGGTGGCTCTGCATCCCTTCAGGCCATCCTGAGGGATTTCTCCTGCTGGCTCCATCTCCCTGCCTCCCTCTCCTGGGGCTGTTCCCTTTCCCGAGGGAGCTGACAGCAGGGCAGGACCCCCAGCACAGCACCCAGCTCTCCTCATCTCCATTTTTGGGAACACTTCTCATTAATTTCACTCTCGATTCCTTGACTCAGCTGCGCCTCATGACTCAGCATCTCCTGGCCCACTGCAGGGACACACTTCCCATGGATCCAGGGATGGATCCAGAGATGGATCCCACTTCCCAATGGATCCAGGACTGGCTGAGGTGCATCCTCAAGTTCAGCCATCCCCGCTGCAGGTGTTTTCCCATCCTCCAGCACGGATCTTTCTGCTCAGGACATCACAGGTGTTGTGGGAGAGAAATTTTCCTTATGGAGAGTTGGAATTTTGGGGTCCGGAACACAATGGAAAAACAAGATTTTTTTTTTTTTATAAAAAGATGTTTTCTTGGCCCTGGAGCAGAAATGTGGGAAAAGGTTTCAGTGCATGGAGAGGAGGAAAACCAAGTTGGATCAACCTGATCTAGGGGAGTGTCCCTGCTCATAACAAGGGGTTGGAATGGGATGAGATTTAAGGTCCCTTCCAACCCAAACCATTCTGGGATTCCAGGATTAAGCTGCTGAGCTGGAAACTGGAGCTCAGATCTCCCAGCACCCCGGGAAGACTCACAGGATGAAAACTCCGCTCCCACATGGAAAAACTTTCAGAGACATCTGAGCCCCAGCCTGAAGAAACGCTCAGGTTTTATGATGTATTTTAAGACACAAAGGTAAAGAAAAGATTTTTTTTTTTTTTTTAAATCTCTGGGGCTCTCCTTGCTTCCTTCCTCTCTCTAAATATCCCTGCAAAGCTGTTTTCACTCCAGCAGCTGCCGGATGAGCGTGAGGAGCCCCCAGCCGTGCCTGACACTGACTGATTCCTGCTCCCCAAGATTAGCCACCAGCTCCTTATTTGGTCCAGGCTCCAGCAGATTCCCTGGCAGAGGGAATTGCCTCTGCAGGCGGAGCAGCCCGGATGGGTTTGTGCTGGAGCATCCAGGAGGGAGCAGAGATAAAATCAGCCCAGCCCCGGTTTCCAAGGAGCCTCTGTTTGTCCCCGCAGCACAGCAGACACACACTGCCTGTCCCCAGCGCTCTCCAGAGCACAGGGTGGGATCACAGAATTCCCTGAGCTGGAAGGGACTCACAGGGATCATCCAGTGCAGCTCCTGTCCCTGCACAGACAACAACAATCCCAGCCTGGGCATCCCTGGCAGCGCTGTCCAAACACTCCTGGAGCTCTGGCACCATTCCCAGGGGAGCCTGGGCAGTGCCCAGTACCCTCTGAGGGGGAAAAACCTTTCCTAATATCCACCCTGACCCTGCCCTAAACCAGGTCTGATCCTGCCCCATCCCAGGTCTGATCCTGCCCCATCCCAGGTCTGATCCTGCCCCATCCCAGGGCTGATCCTGCCCCATCCCAGGGCTGATCCTGCCCCATCCCAGGGCTCTGCCCCCAGCACACCTGGGCTGAGCTGCTGCAGCTTTGAGACCCTTCCTGGGGTGTTCACATCCAGAATCAGGAGTTTGCTGCAGAATTTGGCTTTATTCGCTGCAGAATTTGGCTTTATTCGCTGCAGAATTTGACTTTATTCGCTGCAGAATTTGGTTTTATTCACTGCAGAATTTGGCTTTATTCGCTGCAAGGATTTGGTTTTATTCACTGCAGAATTTGGTTTTATTTGCTGCAAGGATTTGGTTTTATTCACTGCAGAATTTGGTTTTATTTGCTGCATGGATTTGGTTTTATTTGCTGCAGAATTTGGCTTTATTCGCTGCAGAATTTCGCTTTATTCGCTGCAAGGATTTGGCTTTATTTGCTGCAGAATTTGGCTTTATTTGCTGCAGAATTTGGCTTTATTTGCTGCAGAATTTGGTTTTATTCGCTGCAGAATTTGGTTTTATTCGCTGCAAGGATTTGGCTTTATTTGCTGCATGGATTTGGCTTTATTTGCTGCAAGGATTTGGTTTTATTTGCTGCAGAATTTGGCTTTATTCCCTGCATGGATTAGGTGCCCCTGGAATCTTCCCAACTTCTCCCCAGCTGGGATTGGACAGGGAATCCCAGAATGGTTTGGGTGGGAAAGGACCTTAAATCCCACCTTGTTTCACCTTCCCCTGGATCAGCTCCTAGGGAAGCTTGGATCCCATGGATTGCCCTGGGAGCAGCATCAGGGATGAGATTCAGCCCTTCCCACATCTCCAACACCCCCAAATCATCTTTCCAACCCATCTCTCCTCGCCTGACCCTCCCGGGGCCTCCAGCCCTGACCCCTGCAGCCCCCGCAGGGCTCGGGGGTGACTAATCCCAGCAATTAGCCCCGTTCCCTGCATTTATCCGCTTCCTGCCTTTGTCTGCCCCTGACAGCTTCTCCCAGCAAATCCGCTCCCGGCCGCATTTCCCCGGCCCCGCCAGCCTTTGTCCCGCCGAGCCTCCCGGGGCTGGGTGCAGAGGTTGTTCCCTCCCCGACACGTGTCCCGCTCATCCGCTGGCACCAAAACCCAGCAGAGCCGAGGTCAGCGAGGCCCGGCAGGACCCGCTCCGCCTGCAGGAGCGGGGATTTGTTCTTTAAATTAAACACGGATGCGCCCCTTGAGGCGTTTTTGGTTTAAAAAAAAAAAGGGATTTTAGGGCTGAGCGATGCGGCTAAATGGGGACAGAGGGCTCGGGGTGGCTGGGATTGAATGGGGAAGGGCGGGACACATGGGCAGCACATTTGGGAGCTGTGTGTCCGCAGGGAGCTCCACGGACACACGGACACACAGAGGGACGGAAATCCTCACATGTGTGGGGTTCACAGCCTTTCCATGCCCAGAGCGATGAGCCAGCCCGCTTGGATTTAATTATTCTTATGTTTCCTCAGATTTTTTTTTTTTTGGTTCTTTTTTGTTTGTTTGTTTGTTTTGGGGGGGGGGGGGGTTGGTTTTTTTTTTTTTAGTTTGGGATTCTTCTTTCCTTAAACTGAGCTTCAAATCTTTTGGGGGGATTTTTTTTTCCCCCCTCAAGGAGGTAGGGGGTGCTCATGAAGGAAGGAAAAAAAGGATGGAAGGATGGAAGGAAGGATGGATGGAAGGATGGATGGAAGGATGGATTTGGGTTGAAAAGGACCTTAAAAATCATCCCATTCCAAGCCCCTGAGATGGGCAGGAACAAGTTCCACTGTCCCAGGCTGCTCCAAGCTCTGTCCAGCCTGGCCTTGGACACTGCCAGGGATCCAGGGGCAGCCTCAGCAGTTCTGGGCACCCTGTGCCAGGGCCTCACCACCCTCACAACCATAAATTCCTTCCCACTCTCCCATCCATCCCTGCCCTCTGGCAGTGGGAAGCCATTCCCTGTGTCCTGTCCCTCCAGCCCTTGTCCCCAGTCCCTCTCCAGCTCTCCTGGAGCCCCTTCAGGCCCTGCCAGGGGCTCTGAGCTCTCCCTGGAGCTTCTCCTCTCCAGGTGAACATTCCCAGCTCTCCCAGCCTGGCTCCAGCCCTTGGAGCACCTTCAGCAGCTCCAGGTCCATCTGATGTTGGAGGCAGCGCTTTCGGTGGATCGGCCGCCGCTGCCGGGATGAAGGGGAGGAAAAGGAGCGGGGCCGGTCCCGGCCATCCCGATGGTCCCGGCTGATCCCGGTCGCTGCCGCCGCCTGCCGCCCGCACCGGGACACGCAGCAGGCACGGACCGGACACACGGACAGCCCCGCACCCCGGCGGGACCCCGCGCTGTGCCCGCACCGCTCCCGGGGCTCCCTGCTCGGGCACAAATCCCCCACACCCCGCACACCGGCGGGGGTGGCACAGCCGGGACCCGCAGGAGATCAGAGCGGCGCCCACCCAGCCCGGACAGGTGTCCTGTCCTTTTCCCTTTTTTTTTTTTTTTTCTCCTTTTCCCTTTCCCTTTTTTTTCCCTCCTTTTCCCTTTCCCTTTCCTTTTTTTTTTCTCCTTTTCCCTTTCCCTTTTTTTTTCCCCTCCTTTTCCCTTTCCCTTTCCCTTTTTTTTCTCCTCCTTTTCCCTTTCTCTTTTTTTCCCTCCTTTTCCCTTTCCCTTTCCTTTTTTTTCCCCTCCTTTTCCCTTTCCTTTTTTTCTCCTCCTTTTCCCTTTCCTTTTTTTCTCCTCCTTTTCCCTTTCCCTTTCCTTTTCTTTTCCCTTTCCCTTTTTTCTCTCCTTTTCCGTTCCTTTTTTTTCTCTTTTCCCCTTTCCTTTCCTTCTCCTTTCCCCTTTCCTTTCCTTCTCCTTTCCCCTTTCCTTTCCTTCTCCTTTTCCATTCCTTTTTTTTTCTCCTTTCCCCTTTCCTTTCCCCCTTCCTTTCCCTTTCTCTCTCCTTTCCCCCTCCTTTCTCCTTCCTTTCCCTCCCTCCCCATCCCAGGGCTGTTCCCTCCCCACTCTCCCTCCCGAATTCCAGCCCCTCCTTTCCCTCCCCGCTCCCCCAGCCCTGCCCGGATCCCTCCCGCGCCTCCCCCTGACTTGTTCTGGAAACTCCCCGGAGCCCCAAACCGATTTCCTCGCTCTTTCCGGTCATCCCACGGCCGGGACAACCCCGGGGCCGGGTTTGTGCAACCGGGAAGCGTTGCTCCATCTCCCCCGGTTCCTTTGCTCCATCTCCCCCCGGTCCCTTTGCTCCATCTCCCCCCGGTCCCTTCGCTCCATCTCCCCCCGGTCCCTTTCCTCCATCTCCCCCCGGTCCCGTCGCTCCATCTCCCCCCGGTCCCTTCGCTCCATCTCCCCCCGGTCCCTTTGCTCCATCTCCCCCGGTCCCTTCGCTCCATCTCCCCCGGTCCCTTCGCTCCATCTCCCCCCGGTCCCTTCACTCCATCTCCCCCGGTCCCTTCGCTCCATCTCCCCCGGTCCCTTTGCTCCATCTCCCCCCGGTCCCTTTGCTCCATCACCCCCCGGCTCCTTTGCTCCATCTCCCCCCGGTCCCTTCGCTCCATCTCCCCCCGCTCCCTTCGCTCCATCGCCCTCGGTCCCTTCGCTCCATCGCCGCCTTCCCTCCCCGGGCTGCTCTTTTCCCTTGGATTTCCTCGCCCTGGCAGGATGCGATGCCGGCAGGAGGAGGCGGCAGCAGCCCCGGGTCCGACCCCGCGGCTGTCGGGGCAATTCCCACCTTCCCGGGGTTTTATTTTCCTCCGGGACGCGCCCGCAGCTGGAAACAATCGGTGGGATTGCAGGCGGTGACTCAGAGCGGCTCTGTTGTCTTCCCAAATTTTTTGGGACCGCTCATCAAAACTCCTCTGGTCGCTCTGCTGGCGACGCTGCGGCAGTCGGGATGGGGAGACACGGGGAGCAGCCCTGCCTGCGTTTATCGATTTAAATCGCGGGGGTTGGGGCGGGTTTAGGATGCTCGGTGCATCTTCCCAGGAAAAAAAAAAAAAAAAAACAAAAAAAAAACACTAAAAAAAACCTACCAAGAAACAAAAAACCCCAAAAAAACCCCCACAACCCAAGAAAAAAAAAAAACACCCCAAAAAACCCAATAAAACACCAACAAAAACCAAAAAAACCCACCAAACACCAAAAACACACACAAAAAAAAAACCAACCAAAAAAACCTCCCACAAAAACTCCAAACCAAAACCAAAACAAAACAAAACCACCAGAAAACCCCCCAAAACAAACAAACAAAAACCCCAAACAAACAAAAACCCCCAAAACCCAAAAAAACCCCCAAACCCAAACACCCTCCCCCAAAAAACCCAAGAAACAAACAAACAAACTCCCAAAAAACCCCAAACCAAACAAAAAACCCCACAAAAACCCCCAAAACAAACACAAAACCCCCCAAAACTAAAAAAGAAAAAAAACACACCCCAAAAAACCCCTAAAACAAAACACCAAAACCCAACCGAACAAAAACTCCCTCCAGTGTTCTAAAGGAGGAAAACCCCGAGGTATCCCCACCGTGAAGGGCTCCCCATCCTTGTGCTCCCATCCCCGGGTGCCTCCCCGAGCTCCCCGCGCATCCTTTTGGCACCGGGAGTACCGAATCCCTCCAGGGAGCCGCGAATCCCCAAATGAATCCCCCAAGTGAATCCCCAAATCCCTCCAGGGAGCCCTGAATCCCCAAATCCCTCCAGGGCGCCCTGAATCCCCAAATCCCGCCGCCTGGAAAAGAGGGAAAAGCTGAAATCCTGTTTAGTCTGGGGAAATTAAACTGGGGGAGACCTGGGAACAACTGGGAAAAGACCCCGGGGAGGGGAGGGCAAGGCTGGAGCGGGGATTTTAGGAAGGGAAGAGAAACTGGGATGGGTCTGGAAGCACCGGGCAGAGGAGATCCAGCGCTCCCGGGAAGGAAGAGGTTTCTCCCCGCAGGATTCTCCCAGGTTTGCTCCGCACGGGAATGTCCATCAGGAGCTGCCAAAGCCTCACTTCCCGGCCAGCGCATCCCTCCAGAACCCCCCCTGGAGCTCTAAATTCACACGCCAGGACAAACAATTCCAAAGAGAAAATCCCGCCCCGAGCCGTGCTCCTGACAAAGCGCAGGTGGGACAGGGCAGCAGAGGCTCTTTGGGAAAAGCCAGGCTTGGAAAAAAACTTTGGCAGCGGAGCCACACCAAAATCTGGCCGGGAGAAGCCTTAAGGAGTTTAAAAAGTTTTGGAAAAAAAAACCAAAACAAAACCCAGACTTAAAATTCCTTGTGGGAGCAGGCGCTCCTCACCAAAATCCGGCCGGGAGAAGCCGTAAGGAGTTTAAAAAGTTCTGGAAAAAAAAAACCAAAACAAACCCCAAACTTAAAATTCCTTGTGAGTGCTTCAAGTTTTTCCAGTTCCTCATTTGTCTCTGGGTTTCGCGGTGTTTTTTTTTCTTCCGCTTTGGGTTGTTTTTATTCCGGTTTTTTTTTTTTTTTTCCCTCCTCCTCTCCACCAGGAATGTGAGCAGCCAGCCGAGGGTCACGTCGGGAGCGTGACGAGCGGCACAGATTCGTCATCCGCGGTGATGAGACTTTCTCCAAGTGATTTTCCCCTCCCTTAATAGCTGCAATTTATGCAAATGAAGCCCAAGAGAGGAGCTAAAATGGGGATTTGATGCAACCTGGGCTGCCCACGCACGGAGAGGGAGGAGGGAGAGGAGTCTGCGGTCACATTCCCGGCTGGACACCCCTCCAGGCTGGAGGGATCCACAGAGAAGGGTGGGAGCTGTGCTCGGCCATCCCCAGCACCAGGGGAAGGAATCCGGGCCAGGTGAATCCCCCGTGGCCGCCCCCTGTGCCTGATTTTGGCCCCCAAAATTCCCTTTTCCATCCCTGGCTGTCCCCACCGAGCCGTGCCAGGTCAGGAGCAGCAGCACCCCCTGTGAGCTCGGGATTTTCTGGGTCTGAGAGAATCCTCAGCTCCCTGACTTGTAAGGGAAAACCTTCAGCAGTTTTCCTCTTTAACAAACCGACCTTTCCTGGTTTTCTAAACATTCCACGTGGGCCGCGAACTCTTCTCTGATTTTTTTTTTTCTTTTTCACCTGGTGTTTGCCAAAGGGGAAGAAACTCAGTCAGTCCTGAGTGACCAATGAACATCCTTTGAGTGAAATGTGCTATAAAAGAGACAGAGGGAATTGTAAATAAAGTTTCAGCCTTCTGATGAGAAAGAATTCATCTCTGTGCCTTCATTTCCTGTCCCACTGTGACAATCCCCCGGTCCTGAGGGGTTTCCAGCCACAGCTGCTGCAACCCGGGCCGGCACCCACCTCCACAAAGGGCTGGGGTTTGTCACGGTTCTTCCTCCTCCTCTTGCCAGGAGGTGAATTGGCACGGAATTTGGCCTCCTGGTGGCCCTGAAGGGACTTTCCAGTGGTGGGGGAGCAGCCCAGGATTTCAGTCTCTTCCCCATCAGGGCAGATGTGGGAGTGTGTGGGGTCAGCGCTCAGCTGATCCCATCCCTGGGAATGTCACAGGATCCTGGAATGGTTTGGGTTGGAGGAGGGCTCAAAGCCCACCCAGTTCCAATGGGCAAGGACACCTCCCACTGTCCCAGGGTGCTCCAAGCACATCCAGCCTGGCCTTGGGCACTTCCAGGGATCCAGGGGCAGCCACAGCTGCTCTGGGCACCCTGTGCCAGCACCTCCTCCCTGGCACTTCCAACATCTCAGCAGCGCTGGCACAAATTGCTCCAGGGATCAGGGCAGGCCTTGTGCTCCTTGTGCTCTCCAGAGCACAAGGGCTGGGCTCTCCTTCCCAATCTTCATCCTGGGATGAAGATCCCACCTCATCTTCCTCCCCCAATTCCCTGCTGCAGGGAGCTGGCAGCCGTCAGTGGGACCAGAGAGCAGCTGAGGAGGGCGGTGGGAGTTTCCCGGGAGCTGTTTTGGAGGACATCACTGGGGTTCCTGCCCAGGACAGGCGGAATTTCCTCCCCCCGGGGCCCCAGGCCGGAAGCAGCCTCGGGGTTCACGCTCAGCCCTAACGAGGGCAGCACTTCAACACCGACCGAGCTGCAGCCAGTTTGACCTTGATTCCTTCCAGAGCCGGCACTTTCACTGCCACTGCCACGAACAGCCCCTGCTCTCGCTGCTGGAGGAGTCACCGGCTAGAAAAACCACAGCCCATCCCTAAAACCTGCCCTGCTGGTGTCTGCCCCCTTAAACCTCCTTTCCCCCATCCCTAAAACCTGCCCTGCTGGTGTCTGCCCCCTAAAAACCTCCTTTCCCCATCCCTAAAACCTGCCCTGCTGGTGCCTGCCCCCTTAAACCTCCTTTCCCTTTCCCTGTCATCTTGACACTTCCCCGTGCTTCGTGCACGCTCATCCAGAGGAGCGAAAAGCGATCCGAGCGCAGGCGGGCACGGTTTCGTGCTTATTCACCATCACATGCATCCTGCGAGCCGCCGGGCGCCTTTTGCAGCCGCGCCGCTGCGGTCGGGGCCGCTTTTCCTGGAAGAAGCTCCGGGGGCTTCTCCCGGGGTTTGCTGGTGGGGCAGAGCAGCGCTGCCAGGGGCTGGGGGGGCAGGAGCGCACGGCAGAGCTGTGGGATGGGCTGCAGGTCCGTGTGGCACCTGCTGAGGTGCCAGAACCCCAGAATTGTTCTGTTGGAAGGGATCTGGAAGATCATCCCGTTCCCACCCTCCTGTCCCGAGCAAGGGATCATTTCCACGGCATCGGGTTGGCTTCTGACCTGTGACACCCCCAGGGGAGCACCCCCAGCCCCTTCCCTGTCACCCCGGGGGCTCAGCCGCAGCTGTCACCCCTCCAAGGGCTCAGTCCCCGTAACTCCCGCACCGCGCTTGGACCCAACCCCCGCCCCCGAACCCCCGCGGGGCTCAGCCCTGTCCCCTCCCCGGCACCCCCGAACCCCCGCGGGACTCAGCTCCAGCTCCCTCCCCTCCCGTGCCTCACCCCGAGCCCCTCACCCCCGGCACTCACCCCCGGCCCCTTCCCCTCCCTCTTCCCGGGAGCCTCGGGAGCGCACCCCCCCCGCCCCGCAGCCGAGCTCCGACAGCCGGGGCGGGCCGGGCGGGGACAAGGGGCTGTCCCAGGGGCCGTGCCCTGTTGCACTGCACCTCCTCCCTCCTCCTCCTCCCTCCTCCCTCCTCCCTCTCTCCGCGGCGGGGGCCGCCCGCCCCGCCGGGACAATCTCCGCCGGCAGCTTCGGTGCGGTGCGATCCATCCATCCCAGCGCATCCCGGTGCCATCCATCCATCCATCCCATCCCGGTGCCATCCATCCCATCGCATCCCGGCGCGCTGCAGGACATCTCCCCCGTGCGGTGCGGGATTTTATCCCACCCCGGTGCGCTGGGGGACATTTCTGGCACTCCGGTGCAGCGCGGGACATCCCGAAGCGGAGCGGAGCATCCTTCCCTCACCCCGATGGAGCCCGGGGGTTATCGCTGCCGCAGCAGCCGCTACATCGAGAGCGGCCAGTCGGCCGTGCCCAGCTCGGTGCTGTTCGCCGCCGGCCTTTTGGGGAACGTGCTGGCGCTGCTGCTGCTGGGCCAGCACCGCCGGCGCTCCCGTTCTCCCGGGGGCCGCCCGCCGCGGGTATCGGCGTTCTACGTGCTGGTCAGCGGGCTGGCAGTCACCGACCTGCTGGGCAAGTGCCTGCTCAGCCCCATCGTGCTGGCAGCCTACGCCTACAACCGCAGCCTCAGCGAGCTGGGGCCGGGCGGCCGCGGCGAGGACGAGCCGGGGGTGCTGTGCCAGCTCTTCGCCTTCCTCATGGCTTTCTTCGGGCTGGCCCCCACGCTGCTGCTGCTGGCCATGGCGCTGGAGTGTTGGCTTTCCCTGGGCCACCCCTACTTCTACCGGCGGCACCTGACTCGCCGCTTGGGTGCCACGCTGGGGCCGGCGGCCGCCGGGCTGTGCGCGCTGTTCTGCGCCCTGCCCCTGCTGGGCTTCGGGGCGCCCATGCAGTACTGCCCGGGCACCTGGTGCTTCATCCGCATGGCCGGCGGCGGCCCGAGCCAGCTGGGCTTCCCGGTGCTCTACGCCAGCCTGATGGGTTTGTTGGTGCTGGCCATCGTGGCGTGCAACGTGAGCAGCATGCGGCACCTGTACGGCATGGCCCGCCGGCAGCCCCGCCGCGGAACCGCCCCCGCCGCCGCCGCCCCGCGCATGGAGGAGCTCGACCACCTGGTCCTGCTGGGGCTCATGACCGTGCTCTTCACCGTCTGCTCGCTGCCGCTCATCGTGAGTAATCCCACACCCCACTCGGCCGTCGGGAAAATCCCCCTGCCCCCGGGAGTGTGGGTGGTTGTTCTGGTCCCTCACCCCGGGGGGGTTGTTGTATTAAATCCCTTGGAAAAAATCTTTTCCTCAGTTGGATTGATGATTTGGAATTGTCCATGGGGGTCAGGCTGTTGTTAAATCTCCCTGGGATATCCCCCCAGCAGCCCCTGCCCCTGGGAGTGTGAGTGGTTGTTTTAGTCCCTCATCAGGGGGTTGTTGTATTAAATCCTTTGGAAAAGATCCTTTCCTCACCACCTGCTCTGTTGGGGAGGTTGGATTAATGATTTGGAATTGTCCCCCAGCCTGTCCGTGGGGGTCAGGCTGCTGTTAAATCTCCCTGGGATATCCTCCCCAGCAGCCCCCGCCCGTGGGAGTGTGAGTGGTTGTTTTAGTCCCTCACCAAGGGGTTGTTGTATTAAATGCCTTAGAAAAGATCTTTTCCTCAGCACTATGCTCTCGAGGGGAGGTTGGATTGATGATTTGGAATTGTCCCCCAGTCTGTCCATGGGGGTCAGGTTGTTGTTAAATCTCCCTGGAATATCCCCTCAGCAGCCCCCCCCCAGGAGTGTGGGTGGTTGCTTTGGTCCCTCACCCTGGGGGGGTTGTTGTATTAAATGCCTTGGAAAAGATCCTTTCCCCAGCTGGATTAATGATTTGGAATTGTCCATGGGGGTCAGGCTGTTGTTAAATCTCCCTGGAATATCCCCCCCAGCAGCCCTGACCCTGGGAGTGTGGGTGGTTGTTCTGGTCCCTCACCGGGGGTCGTTGTATTAAATCCCTTGGAAAAGATGATTTGGAATTGTCCCCCAGTCTGTCCGTGGGGGTCAGGCTGCTGTTAAATCTCCCTGGGATATCCCCTCCAGCAGCCCCCGCCCCTGGGAGTGTGGGTGGTTGTTTTAGTCCCTCATCGGAGGTCGGTTGTTATATTAAATCCCTTGGAAAAGATCCTTTCCCCATCTGGATTGATGATTGGGAATTGTCCCCCAGCCTGTCCATGGGGGTCAGGCCGTTGTTAAATCTCCCTGGAATATCCCCCCCAGCAGCCCCCGCCCCTGGGAGTGTGAGTGGTTGTTCTGGTCCCTCACCAAGGGGTTGTTGTATTAAATCCCTTGGAAAAGATCCTTTCCCCAGTTGGAATTGTCCCCCAGCATGTCCATGGGGGTCAGGCCGTTGTTAAATCTTCCTGGGATATCCCCCCAGCAGCCCTGACACTGGGAGCATGGCTGGCTGCTTTGCCCCGCCTCAAACCCCTACCACCCCATGCCCCAGGGGTCTGTCCTGGCATTAATCCATTTGGAAAAATATCCTTCCTTAGCAGCCTCTCCTCACGGGGAGCTTGGATTGATGATTTGGCCCCTTTGGAATTGTCCCCCGGCCTGTCCATGGGGGTCAGGCCCTTGTGAAGCACCCTGGAATATCCCCCAAACCAGCACCACTCCATCCTGGGGGGGTCAGAGCCCTGATTTTGGGATAAACCCTGACACCAGCACCAAATCCCAGGATTTGCCTCCCAAATCCTCCCCTGCTCTGCCCACAGGGACCAGGTCATTGCCTAAAACTCCTTGGAATAACCCCCCCATCACCACCACCCACTCCCAGGGGTTGTTTTGGCCCCTTGGAATAAACTCTGGAACACCACCCACCCCTGGAGGTGCTGAGGGAGGGGGGGTTCATTGCTTTAGTCCCCTGAGAGCAACCCACCCCTGCCACCCCTAGGATCCTCTCCAAGGGTCAGGTTATCACTTTAATCCCCTTGGAATAAATCCCCCCTGGCTCCACGATCCCATTCTGCCCACCCTCATCACAAGCACCACACCCCCAGTCTTCCATTTATTTAAATTCATTCAATAAATTAAATTTGTTTAAATTAAAGATTATCCCCAAACCCTCATGCAATTCCCCCCCAGCAGCTCCACTCTGTGCCAGAGGTGCTGGGGGGTGTCAGGTGGTGACTTTGTCCCCCCTCTGAGTGTCCCCAGCCTGTCCCAGGGATGTGATTGTTGCTTTAACCCCCATGGAATAACATCCAACACCCACCCTGGCATGGGGGAAGTTCATTCATTGTTCAATCCTCCTGGAATAACCACAACAATCCCAGAACTCTGTCCTGGGGGTTGATTTGTTGCTCAAACTTCCTTGGAATATTGCCCCCACCACTCTGTTCCGGGGAGGGTCATTCCATTGCCCCCTCCCTGGAATACCCAATCCCAGCACCACATCCGCAGGGCTCAGTTCTTTGTTTTAACCCCCTGGAACAACCCCACCATCATCACCACTCTGTCCCAGAGGTGTTGGAGGGGTCAGGTAATTTTTTAAGTCTCATCTGAGTGTCCCTCATCCCATCCCAGGGATCCTTTGGAATAACACCCCCTCATATCCCATCACCACCCCTCCGTTCCTCTGAGGCTGCCCTGAAGGGTTTAAGGTTTGGGAGGAGGGTGTCAGTTCATTGCATCAGACCCCTCAATATTCCCCCATTCCCATCCTTATCAGATCCCTCAAAAATTCCCCATTCCCACCTAATCAGACCCTTCGATAATTCCCCATCCCCACCCATATCACATCCTTCAATAATTCCTCATTCCCACCCCATCAGACCCCTCAGTAGCACCCCATTCCCACCCACATATCACACCCTTCAATAATTCCCCATCCCCACTCATATCACATCCCTCAATAATCCTCCATTCCCACCCCATCAGACCCTTCAATAATTCCTCATTCCCACTCCATCAGACCCTTCAAAAATTCCCCATTCCCATCCTTACCAGATCCCTCAATAATTCCTCATTCCCACCCCATCAGACCCTTCACTTATCCCCCATTCCCACCCTATATGAGATCCCTCAAAAATCCCCCATTTCCACTCCATCAGACTCTTCAATAATCCCCCATTCCCACCCATATATCACATCCTTCAATAATTCCCCATTCCCCCTGCATTAGACCCCTCAATAATCGCCCATTTCAACCCCATCACACCCTTTAATAATCCCCCATTCCCACTCATATCACATCCCTCCATAATCCCCCATTCCCACCCTTACCAGACCCCTCATTAATTCCCCATCCTCACCCCATCACATCCCTCAATAATCCCCCATCCCCATCCCATCAGACCCTTCAATAATCCCCCATTCCCACCCGTATCACATCCCTCAAAAATCCCCCATTCCCACCCGTATCACATCCCTCAATAATTCCCCATTCCCACCCCATCAGACCCCTCAATAATTCCCCATTCCCACCCCCTGTCCCGAAGCTGCTGGGTAGCTCCAGCTCCCTTTGAACCCCACTGATTTATGCCCTGAAATCCTCTCACTTCTCCCCCAGGGATGGGACACCCCTGGCAGCAGGGAGCCCTTGCTGCCCCCTTTTCTCCCCCATTCCTGGCTCCATATCCTGCGTTTCCACCTTTCCATGCCGCTCTGCAGGCAGAGCTCTGCCACAGGCGGGGCTGGCCCTGAATCAGGGAGGGGGGTGGGCACGGGTGGCTGCCACTGCCTTTGGTGACAATTTCCACATCCTCTTCCTGTCACCTCTGGAACCTCACCATGAGGTATCAGCCAAGGGCTCCTACTGCTTTTGTGACCACCCCAGTGGGGATGAATCCCTGCTGAGTTATCCAAGGGATGCCGGGTCTGATTTCCATGGTGAGGGGGCAGCACAAGTGGGATGTCTTGGGGACCTGCCAGGGTTGGATGATTCCTTCATCCATAAAAAAATCCTGCTGACTGGGACCACAGTTCCAGTTCTAACATCCTTGTCCTGATAGGATGTGCTATCTCTGAGCCACGACCATCCATTCCCAGCTGGATACACAACTCACAGCACATCCCGATGGGATCCATGGGAATACTGGAGGGTTATAATTTCCCTGGGCCACAACCACGCACGATCCAGCCCCACTCCCAGCTGGATCTGCAATCCATAGCACATCCCAATGCGATCCATGGGGATACTGAGGGGTTGAAACTTCATTGAGCCACGACCATCCATGATCCAGCCCCACTCCCAGCTGGATCCAAAACCCACAGCACATCCCAATGCAATCCATGGGGATACTGAGGGGTCACAATTTCCCTGGGCCACAACTATCCATGATCCAGCCCCACTCCCAGCTGGACCCACAACCCACAACATATCCCGATGTAATCCATAAAAATACTGAGGGGTCACAACTTCCTTGAGCCATGACCATCCACAATCCAGCCCCACTCTCAGCTGGATCCACAATCCACAGCACATCCTGATGTGATCCATGGGGATACTAAGGGGTCACAACTTCCCTGAGCCACAACCATCCACAATCCAGCCCCACTCTCAGCTGGATCCACAATCCACAGCACATCCTGATGTGATCCACAGGGATACTGAGAGGTCACAACTTCCTTGAGCCAGGACCATCCATGATCCAGCTGGATCCGTAACCATCCACAATCCAGCCCCACTCTCAGCTGGATCTGTAACCCACAGCACATCCCAACGTGATCCACAGGGATACTGAGGGGTCACAACTTCCTTTGCTGCCCTCACAGCAATATTTTCACCCTCCCTTAATTTCCCCCTATTTCCTTGACAGGAAATCCCTGATTTCTCCCTGATTTTCTCCCACTTCCTGGATATATATATATATATATAATTTTTTTTTTGGGACAGATCCGGGCCTACATGGGAGCCTTCGCCGCCGACTTCAACGAGAACGCCGACCTGAGCGCGCTGCGCTTCCTCTCCGTCAACTCCATCGTGGACCCCTGGGTCTTCATCATCTTCCGCACCTCCGTCTTCCGCTCCTTCGTGCGCCGCGTCTGCCGCCGCCTGGGCTCCCGCAAGGCCTCCCTGAAAGGCTCCAGCCCTCCCGGGGACGGCCAGTTCTGTCCCCCGGGCTGGCGCAGGACAGATCCCCCGCGGCTCGGCATCCCCTGAGCGCGGCGCCGCCGAGGAAGCCGGCGGCTGCTGGCGAGGATGAGGAGCGAGCCTTCGGCCCCGCAGCCCTGCCCTGGAGCATCCCCAGGTGGTGCAGGGTGGTGGTGAGGCGGGGGACGGCGTCCAGCTGGCTGTGAGGGACGCTGTGAAGGGTCCCCAGGCTGTGTTTTGTCCCGGAGAGGAGCCGGGGCGCGGCTCCCGGGGATTTGGGAATATTCTGAGGGTTTGGGGAGCGCCCGGCTCTCCAGGAAGGCAGGAGGGGTTTGGAGTGTGGCTCAGGGCGGTGGGGACGCACGGGGAGGAGAAGTGTGGGTGTGTCCCCGTGGAATAAAAGCGGCTCAGTGTTCCATCGCCTCGTCCCGTGCGTGATCCCGTTCCAGGCCGAGGGGGTTTATCCACAGCTGGGTTGGGGTGTCCCCAGGCTGGGTGAGGGGCAGGAAATTTGAGCAGCGGTTCCTGGTGTGAAGAAGAACTGGATGCAGGTGGAATCCCTGAATCTCTGCCCAGGATCTTCCCTATTCCCAGGGCAGGGCTGTGCTTTACCCACCCTTATCCCGCTTTTCCCTGGAAAACTCCGAGCACTGATGTCTCATTTGTGTTCCTCAGCCGTACCTGCTCTGCTGTGACAATTGAAATCCAGTATTTATGGCTGCCCTGAGCCTTAATGAGAGCAGTAATTGAGAGAACACAGAGCCTGGGATGCACGAGCGTGCAAGAGAGCGATCGTTCCAATGGAAGATCCATTTCCGCCCACCCGCGCGGATTAACTGGATTTAATTTTTGCCTCAAGTGACCATTTAGGCCAAAAAAAATCACCATGAGCGACTGTTCAGTGCCCTTGGAGCAGACAGAGAGCATTTCTCTCCTCTGTTTAGCTAAGCCCTGCAAGGTGCAGCCGTGTTCCTGCCTGCTCTCACGTGATGTTTACTCTCAGAGTCACATTCTGGTTTTGAGGGAACAATATCTCGGAGCTTTTTGGAGGTGACCTGCCGGGGTTGGCTCTGCCTGTTTCTCCCAGCTGGAGAAGAGGGCAGAGCTGTGTTTGGGGATGTTTCGGGGGCACCTGCGAGCTGCTGGCTCGGTGCCTCTCCTTGGGTTTTTTCCGAGGAGAAAGAAGGAAATCAGGGTTGGTTCATGGATTGGTTTCGTGTTACTGGCGTGGTATCGACTTGGGGATGGCTCACGTGGGGCTGCAGAGTCAACAGCTCCCAGCCTGCTCCGTGGCTTTCCCGAGATCTGTTCCGCCGCAGCCGGATGAGATAACGGCCCTGGGAAACTTTGCTGTTTTCCTCCTAAACTGGGATTTCCGACCCCAAACAGACCCATGAGCAGGGACAGACAGAGCAGGCACGGTGTTCAGCAATGCAAAATCATGGAGTGATCACTGAGGTGGGATGAGATTTCCAAGATCATGGATCCAGCATTGACAGGAGCTGAGGGTGCTCTGGGTGTGCAGGGCATCGTCTGCCTGTGAGGATTCACTCCTGGAGAGGCCCTGGCCCAGGAAAAGTCCCTGTCCCAGGGGAGATTCCTGGTCCAGGAGAGATCCCTGCCCAGGAGAGATCCCTGGTCCAGGAGAGATCCCTGCCCAGGAGAGATCCCTGGTCCAGGAGAGATCCCTGCCCAGGAGAGATCCCTGGCCCTGGAAAAGTCCCTGCCCAGGAGAGATCCCAGCCCCAGGAGAGATCCCAGCCCCAGGAGAGATCCCTGGCCCAGGAGAGATCCCTGGCCCTGGAAAAGTCTCTGCCCAGGAGAGATCCCTGGCCCAGGAGAGATCCCTGGCCCTGGAAAAGTCTCTGCCCAGGAGAGATCCCTGGCCCAGGAGAGATCCCTGGCCCTGGAAAAGTCCCAGTCCAAGGAGAGATCCCTGGCCCAGGAAAAGTCCCTGCTCAGGAGAGATTCCTGGCCCTGGAAAAGCCCCTGCCCAGGAGAGATCCCTGTCCCAGGAAATGTCCCTGCCCAGGAGAGATCCCTGTCCCAGGAAATGTCCCTGGCCCAGGAGAGATTCCTGGCCCAGGAAAAGTCCCTGCTCAGGAGAGATCCCTGGCCCAGGAAAGGTCCCAGCCCCACGATGTGTGTGTGTTTAGATCCCAGGGCAACCACGATCCATGGAAATCAGCAATTAAACCGACACAAACCAAATCAGGCTCTTTATTAAGGTGCAGAAATCGACTCCACCTGAGCCCAAGACGGTGCAAACACCACAGCGCTGATTTTATCATCTCAGGAGATAAATCCCATCCCTGCAGCACCACTGCTCTCTACCTGGGACATTTCCCAGTGACCTTGACACACTCCTCTGGCTCGGGCAGCGCTTTTAATCGGGATTCTGCCCTTCCCCGTGCCCGACCTGCTGTGGGAACAGACTCGGAGTCTCCTGCGGGCGAGCCAAGCGGCGGCTGCAGCCGGCGGGGTTCGGGCTTGGGGCTGCAGCCAGGGCGGGTAAATCCAATCCTCGCTCCCGGCTGTTCCCGGGGCTGGAGCTGCCGTGTCCCCGTCCTCGCCAGAGATGGCAGCACGTCCCCAGCCAGGCCCGAGCGCAAGGAGCCGGGAGGACACGGGGATGTTCTCCACCCCGAGCTGGTCCCTTGGGCTCCCCATTTTCCAGCACAGTTTGGGGCTTTCGGGAGTGATGTCAAAGCTTAGATCCAATCCTTACCGAGTCTGGGAATCATCAGAATAAAAGCGGAAGAAAATAGAAACTCAATAAGAATTGAAATGAAAAAATCCCGGCAAGGCGCGGGTTGGTGGCGAATGTTGCTCAATAGGAACCAAAAAAAGCTCCGGGAGCTGCGGCTGAGGAGGGGAGCGCGGCTGTGGAGCCCCCGCTGATCGCATCCTCCCCCCGGGCTCCCGCACTGCTCAGTCATTCCCCCGGGGACCCCTCGGTGCCAGCCCTTCCCCAAGGGACCGACCTGGCGCTTAATGGAGGCACTCAAGAGGCGCTGTGAGCTCCGGGCTGCAGCTCCAGCCAGCGATGCATTTTTTGGGCGATGTTTTATGTCCCTGTCACCCTCCAGCACCGCCCTGTCCCACGCTGTCACTGCTGCCACCAGCATCCCTGCATCCCCGCTCCTTTCCTGGACATAAATCACTCTCAGGGTGTTTTTATTTTGGTTTTTTTTTTTCAGCTCGTGAAATCCAGGCACAACTTTGCTCATTTCCCGACAAATTGTTTCGTTCTTGCAAAGAGCCCTTTTATTTTTTTTTTTTTTTTGCCTGCCTGCATTTTTCAGCTATTCTGGAAGCAGGGAGACGCGTGCCCGGGCAGGCTGAGGCTGCCAGGAGCCCCTGCCAGCCCAGGAGTGGCTTCATTTATTTTTTTAACACGTGCACCCAGGTGCTGGTGCAGGAGAACAAGACAAGGCACCAAAATCTGGTCAGCCCTGCTTTCCCAGGATGGGGAGTGAAGCTTCTGGAAGCTCTGGAATATGAGATAAAGGATGGGAAGGCTTTGGAAGTGTTGTCTGGATTTGTTAAGCACAAGTCAGGATGGGGGTTTGGTTAAAAAAGGATGAAATCCACTCATTATAAATAGGGATGGATTCCTCCATGTCCCTGGTGTCAGAGGCATCCCTTAAAATCCACTGGGAATGGAGCAGGATCCCAACAGCCTCCCTAACACAGGCAGCAAACTCCAGGGGCTGAGCCCTCTCTGTGAATTTAAGGAAACTTTCCTACAAGCCCAGAGTGTTTTCTCCAACTGGGCCAAGCCTGGAAATCTTCTTTTAGGGAAAACAATGCCAACAAACCTTGAGAGGATGTGTGAGGGGCTGGAGGGTGTCCAGGGAAGGGAACAGAGCTGGAAAAGGGTTTGGAGCCCCAGGAGAGGCTGAGGAGATGGGAAAGGGGCTCAGCCTGGAGCAAAGGAGGCTCAGGGGGGACCTTGTGGCTCTGCAGAATTCCCTGCCAGGAGGGGACAGCCAGGGGAGGCTCTGCTCCCAGGGACACAGGGACAGGAGGAGAGGGAATGACATCAAGCTGCACCAGGGGAGGTTTGGATTTGGATTGGATATTGGGGAAAATTTCTTCATTGGCACAGCTGCCCAGGGCAGTGGTGGAGTCCCCATCCCTGAAGGGATTTAAAAGCCACGTGGATGTGGCACTTGGGGACACGGGTCAGTGGTGGCCTTGGCAGTGCTGGGGGAGCAGTTGGACTCAGTGTCTTCGAGGACTTTTCCAACTTAAATAATTCTAGGATTTGATGTGGCCCTGGCCAGAGGCAAGACACGAGCTAAAGATGGAAGCTAAAGAAGAAAACAAACCCTTCCCAAGGCAGGACAGATTGTACCAAGCAGTCTGTTTCTGGTTTTGAGCTCAAGGGGGAATTAAAAAAAAACAACAAAAAAACCAAAAGCCCAGCAATTTTCCTATTATTGCAGAAAAATCCCATCAGAGACAACTGTCAGTGGAGAAGCCTGAAGCCCCAGAAGGGTATTTAAGGCTCCATTAGCTGCCAGGAAAATGAGCTCCAGAAGGAGCCAAAACCCCTTCCTGAGCTGTGACACGGAATGCCAGAAAGGAGCAGGAGGCTGGGAAAAGCTTTGGAATGACCACCCGACGGGGTCCTGCTGCTTGGAAAAGGTCTCTGGGTGGGCAGACCACAGCTGGATTCAGCCCCAGGTGAATTTCTGGGTGGCACAAAGGAGGGTTGAACGTGCCAGGGTGCCACCCAACCCTCTGGGATCAAACAGGATGGCTCCCACCAACAGATGCGTCCATGGGTTTTCTGGATCTGCTGGATCAGGACTGAGCAGGGTGGAAAGAGCTCCTGGGATTTGTTTTCCTGGCCCACCTGTGCTGAGGTGGTGTGAGATGGCTGAAACGCCGTCACCTCCATCCCACAGAGCTGCAGCTGCGGCTTTGCCATCTCCCCTCAGCTCCTCCTCCTCCTCACCACGCTGAGGAGCTGTGAGAGGAGAGAAAGCAAAGCCAGGACTGCGAGTGGCCCCTCAGAGATGGAGGTGCTGCCACAAACCACAGCTCGCCCAGCCCTCGAGTTTGCCTTGCCCCATATTTCCTTTACGAAGTTCCTGTTACAAAAACGTGGTTTGAAAAAATAACAGCCAAACCCACCCCGTGTGTCTGCAGCCTGTGGTGTCCCTGCTGGAGTCACCCCTGCTGCGGTGTCCCACTGAGTTTGGGGGGCAGGTGTATGGAAGAAATTAAAAATTAAATCATTAACAGCTGCTGGAACGACCCCAGAGCCACAGGAGGTGAAAGATTTCCTGTCCTTGAGGCGTTCTGGAATTACCTGTGAAGCACCAATAAAGGCAGCTGGAGTGAGGGCTGCTGTCCTGGAGGATGGACAGAGCATCCAGGGCCACTGGGATTTCCCATCCCTGGAGGTGTTCCAGGCTGGAGCACCCTGGGATAGTGGGAAGTGTCCTTGTCCATGGCAGAGGGTGGGACTGGATGGGCTGTGAGGTCACAGCCACACAGGCTGCACCCCCTTGGGGACCTCCTGTGACATGTAGGACAGGGGGACAATGGGGACATGGCACGGAGCCAGCCTTGGGGCAGGGAGCTCTCCATGGGTTCCTCTGGAGCTGTGGGAATTCCCCTGCACAGTCTGGGCTCATCTGGGACTCGGAGCTCAGAGGGATTTGGGGTTCTGGAGCCAGCACCGGGGCTGGCTGTGCCTCAGGGTCCCCAGAGCACCTCTGGGAATCCCTGCCCGTGTGAGGGGCACTGGGATTCCTGGGCAAGCACTGGGACCCAGCGTGACTCCAGGACCTGGACTGGGATTGGCCGTGAGAGCGACCTCGGGTCAGCACCGAGACTCCTGGACCGGCACCAGGGCTCCTGGACCGGCACCAGGGCTCCTGGACCGGCACCAGGGCTCCTGGAGCCGTGCCGGGATTGGCCGTGAGAGCTGCTCCCGGTCTGGCACAGGGACTGGTCGTGCCAGGGACTCTCCAAGCCGCCCCGGGGCTCCTGGACCGACACCGGGGCAGATGTAAGAGACGCTCCCGGTCAGACAGCGGGGCTGGGCGTGCTGGAGCGGAGGCTGGGTCAGACCGGGGACTGTCCCAGCGATCCCGGGGCAGCCCCAGCACTCCTGGCCCGGCACCGGGGCTCCCAGACCGGTACCGGGACTGGCCGTGATCGGGGCTCCCAGACCGGTACCGGGTTTGGCCGTGATCGGGGCTCCCAGATTGGTACCGGGACTGGCCGTGCCCGGGCCCCCCTGACCAGTACCGGGACTATTGGACCGCACCGGGACTGGCCGTGCCCGGGGCTCGCAGACCGGTACCGGGACTGGCCATGTCCAGGGCTCCCAGACTAGTACCGGGACTGCCGGACCGCACCAGGACTGGTCGTGTCCGGGGCTCCCAGGCCGGTACCGGGACTTGCGGTGTCCGGAGCTCCCAGACCGGTACCGGCACTCTCGGTCCAGCCAGGGTCTGTCCGTGCGCGTACCCCGCCTCCGCTCCGTCCATCCCTGCGAGCGCGGGCCCGGGGGGGCCCGGGGCGGTGCCGGGGGCGGCGGGCGGGGCGGTGCCGTCGGGGCGGGCGGTGCCGGTGCCGGGGGCGGTGGCGCAGTCGGGCGTGCGGCGGCGGCGGCGCGGGATGAACGGGACGGACGGGACAGCGCTGCCGGCCGGGGCTCGCCCGCTGGTCAGCGCGCTCATGTTCTCGGCCGGGCTCCTGGGAAACCTCCTGGCTCTGGGGCTGCTCCTGCACGGCCGCCGCTGGCACCGCCAGCGCCCTCCCGCGCTGTTCCACGTCCTGGTGCTGGCCCTGGTGGTCACCGACCTGCTGGGCACCTGCTCCGTCAGCCCCTTGGTGCTGGCTTCCTACCACCGCAACCTGACCCTCACCGCGCTGGCCCGCGGGGGGCACATCTGCCTCTACTTCGGCTTTGCCATGAGCTTCTTCGGCCTCGCCACCATGCTCATCCTCTTCACCATGGCTCTGGAGCGCTGCCTGGCCCTGGGGCGGCCCTACTTCTACGAGCGCTTCCTGAGCCCCCGCACGGGGCTGGTGGCCCTGCCGGCCATTTACACCTTCTCGGCCGCCTTCTGCTCGCTGCCTCTGCTGGGCTTCGGGCGCTACGTGCAGTACTGCCCCGGCACCTGGTGCTTCATCCAGATGCACCAGAGCAGCGGCGAGGTGGCGGGGCTGAACGTGGCCTTCTCGCTGCTCTACGCCACCCTGCTCCTCATCCTCATCGTGGCCGTGCTGCTGTGCAACCTGAGCGTCATCGTCAACCTGGCCCGCATGCACCGCCGCGGGCAGAGGACGCGCCGGGTGACGGCCCCCGAGCAGCCCCGCGCCGCCGCCGGCTGCGGCCGCCGCATCTTCTCCATGGCCGAGGAGATCGACCACCTGCTGCTGCTCTCCATCATGACCATCACCTTCGTCATCTGCTCGCTGCCCTTCACGGTGAGTGTCGCTGTCTGTCCCTCTCCCCGGCACCCACGGTTCTCTCCTGGCCTCGCCAAGGCTTCCCCCAACTGTGCTGGCCAAAGCTCCAGGGTTGAGGTCAAAGCTTGGCTGTTCCCAAAGCTCAGGCGTGAGTTTGGCAATTTGCACATCACCTGGGGAGCGGGGGAATCACTGCCTGTGTCCCCAGTGCCAGCAGGAGGACGGGGTGGCAGGAGGACAGAGTGGCAAGGGGACAGGGTGGCAGGAGAATGAGATGGCAGGAGGATGGAGTGGCAGGAGAATGGAGTGGCAGGAGAATGGTGTGACAAGAGAATGGTCTGACAGGAGAGTAGGGTGGCAGGAGAAAGGTGTGGCAGGAGGACAGGGTGACAGAATGGTCTGACAAGAGAATGGGATGGCAGGATAATGAGATAACAGGAGAATGGTCTGACAGGAGAATGATCTGACAGGAGAATGGGGTGGCAGGATAATGGGGTGGCAGGAGCACAGAGCCCCCCACCCCACAGATGCTCCAAGGCCAGGCCGTGTGGCTCAGGCAGGGACAGGCTGGGAGTCCCCTGGGCCACACGGCATCACTGTGATTCCCAGGATCCAAGAACTCACTGGAGGTGTGAGGGATGGCAAAACAACAATTCCACTTCTAGAGATGGGGTGAAGGAGCTGCCCTGAGCTGGAGGCAGTGGATATCCGTGCTGGGCAGGATGAGTTATCCCCGATTTCTGCGGATGGAGATGCTGAGGCTGCACCCACCTCGCTGTTAGACAGCGATTTCTGCTCCTCTGCAGCAGCACCGAGGCGCAGGCACAGAGATGGGAGATTTCTGGGAACAGAGCTCTGGCACAGCAGCCACAGCACGTGTCATCCCAAGGGATATGCCCACATCCCGTGCCCCATCCGTGCACGAGGCTTCCAGCAGAAATCCAAGATGAGAACAGCCAAGTGAGGAAGTGGAGAGAGCGAGTCCCCTGGCTCTGTCTGGGCTCTCCCCTCCCAAGGGCCACTTCTCATCCATCCAAGTGCTTTTCCACCAGGAGCATCGATGGCTCCAGCCTCTGCCCAGGTGTGTGAGCCCCTCAGTGCAGGAGGTTGATTTGGTTCCATTAAAAGTGACCCCAGCAAGGCTGGGAGCACAGCCAGTGTTTAATTTCATACTCTTGGTGTTAAATAGACTCTACCTTCCCTTCACGCTCCTTGCTTTTCCTAAGGGGAAAGGAAATAACCACAGGCTACAGCCCAGCCAGGGTTTTAGGACAAAGGAACAATGTCCAGATGCTCATGAACATTCCAGGAGCCTCAAGGCACTGAGAGACACTTGAACTGCTGACCATGAACCCACACGTGATGGACAGCTCTTCCCGTGTCCCAAAAAAGCCCCGGCTTGGCCGCTGCGGTCAGCGCAGAGCGGAACCCTCGGTGGGGACACGTGGGCAGGGCCCTGTGAGCGTGCTGGGGGCAGAGGGGCTGGGAAAGCGGCCCTGGCTGGGATCCCATGGGCCCTGTGGTGGCAGATAGAGCCTTATCCAGAGGCAGCTTCCCTTTTCCCATCGCCCCGCTCCCATGCGGGGCCGCGCTTTGGCAGCTGCTCAAACCCAGCGGCCTCCTTGGGGTGACACTTTCTCTCCTGTCCCTGCCTGCCCACTGCGGCCACCGCTCCTGCCAGGAGCAGTCCAGGCATGCAAAGCCCTCAGGTCACAAATTCCTTCCCGAAAAACACACCGGAGCTTGGAAAGGATGTGCCGTGCTGGGGTGGTACCCGGCGGATCCCAGGCAGGGCAGGGATGCTGCTGCTGCCCAGCCCCATCCGAAGCATCTTCCCAGCCCGGAGTGAGGGGGTGGCGGGTGACCCGAATGAGTAAGGAGTGCTGAGTCACCCTTCCAGGAAGCCCCGCGGGCTGTGATGAGTCGGCAGTCGCAGGAAGGACCGGTGAGGTCCAGCGCCCCTCGTGCTCCTCTCCGTCTCCCACGTTCGTTGCTCCCGTGTGGTCTCAAGGTGAGAGACACAAACCACTTCCCCCGGCAGCCACGGGTTCAATTGGAGCTCTGGACGGGGCTGGCTTTTATTTAAAATTCATTTAAACCCACAGAGTCAGCAAATTTCCTGTGACAGCCCAAATGGCCCCGAAAGAGCTGCTTTGGGGCCAGATCCTGGGAGCTCAGGGTCAGGATTATTTCTGCCTGTGATTTCTCCCTGGTTGTGAGACCCCACGGCAGTGCTGTGTCCAGCTCTGGGATCCTTCCAGCACAGGAAGGACCTGGAACTGTTGGAGCGAGTCCAGAGGAGGCACCAAGTTGGTTAAAGGGATGGAGCAGCTCTGCTGTGAGGAAAGGCTGGGAGAATTTGGATCATTCACCCTGGAAAAGAGAAGGATTTGGGGTCACCTAATTATGGCCTTCCAGTACTTGAAAGGAACGATAGGAAAGATAGGAGAGACTCTTTACAAAGGCCTGGAGTGACGGGACGAGGGAGAAATGGATTCAAACCGACAGAGAGGAGATTTAGATGGGATACTGGGAAAAAAATTCTTTACTGTGAGGGGAGCCAATGGTATCCTGGCCTGTGTTAGGAATGGTGTGGCCAGCAGGGAGGTCATTCTGCCCCTGGGCTGGGCACTGGTGAGGCCAAACCTTGAGTGCTGTGTCCAGTTGTGTCCTCTCAGTTCAGGATGGACACTCAGTGCTGTGTCCAGCTCTGTCCCTCAGTTTAGGATGGACACTCAGTGCTGTGTCCAGCTCTGTCCCTCAGTTCAGGATGGACACTCAGTGCTGTGTCCAGCTCTGTCCCTCAGTTTAGGATGGACACTGAGTGCTGTGTCCAGCTCTGTCCCTCAGTTTAGGATGGACACTCAGTGCTGTGTCCAGCTCTGTCCCTCAGTTCAGGATGGACGTTGAGACGCTCGAGCGCGTCCAGAGGAGGCAGCGAGGCTGGAGAGGGGCTGGGAACACAAACCCTGTGAGGAACGGCTGAGGGAGCTGGGCTTGTTCAGCCTGGAGAAAAGGAGACTCAGGGGTGCCCTCATCACTCTCCACAGCTCCCTGAAAGGTGCCTGTGCTCAGCTGGGCTTGGGCTCTTTCTCCAGGCAGCACTGACAGAACAAGGGGGGACAGCCTCAAGCTGTGCCAAGGAAATACAGGCTGGATATTAGGGAAAAGTTTTTTACTGGAAGAGTGATAAAGTATTGGAATGGCTTACCTGGGGAAGTGGTGGAGTCACCATCCCTGGATGTGTTTAAGGAAAGCCTGGATGTGGCACTGGGTGCCATGGTTTAGTTGAGGTGTTGGGGCTGGGTTGGACTCGATGATCCTGGAGGTCTTTTCCAACCTGGAAATTCTGTAATTCTGTTTGACGGGGAGGCGCTGATGATGCAGTGGCTGGAAGAAGACAAAGAGAAGCTGTGGCTGAGAGCATTCCAGGCCAGCTTGGATGAACCTGGGATAGTGAAACAGCAGCCAGGCGTGAACTGAGACAATTTTTAACCTCCTCTCCCAATCCAACCCGCAGATCCGCGCTTATGTGAACAAATTCAGCGGGAAGGAGGCCAACCACGAGTGGGACCTGCTGGCGCTGCGCTTCCTGTCCATCAACTCCATCGTGGATCCCTGGGTGTTCGCCATCCTGCGGCCGCCCGTGCTGCGCCTGATGCGCTCCGTGCTCTGCTGCCAGGTCACCGCCACCGCCCCGGGCGGCCGGACCGCGTCCCCCGCCGTGACCAAGCTGGCGGCGCAGCCGGACCTCTGCGGGCAGTAGATCCCTGGGGATGTTCCCGGAGGATTTTGCCTCCTGGTGGTGTTGAGGGAGCTCTGCCTTGTCTCTCTCGTCGCGTCTGCCGCAGCCTGGGCCGGGGCTGGGGGTGGCTCAGGTGTCACCTGGCCTCTCGCAGGGACAAAAGTGCAAAGTTGGAAGGGCTGGTGAGTCCCTTGGGTGCTGCTGTCGCCTTTTAGGGCTGGTCACTCTTGGAAAAGAGCTCAGCCCTGCTGGGGGTGAAGCTTGGGGGGATTTTATATAACCCCACGGCTGGCGGGTGTTGGGAAGCAGAGATTCCTGCTGATGGGCCTCCCAGCAAGGTCTCCGTGGTTTTTTTGGGATGCAGGCATGGCTACAGCTCCTGGAGATGGGGCTGGGTGGCTGCAAACACCCATCTGTACCCCCAAATCCATAAGGATTGGGAAGGAGAGGAAGGGAGCAGCGTATCCTAAAAAATTCCCCCCTTTTTTTTAGGCTGGTTGCCTACAGAAATGCACTTTTTCAGGGGCAGGTCTGTGTGCTCATGTCTGTCTGTCTGTCAGATTTTAGGCACTGGTGGGACCCTGAGGAGCACCAAGGTACTAAAAAAGCCAAATTTTGGCACTTCCCTGGCGCTGTGATGGAGCAGAGCAGCCCCTCCTCAGCAGCCATTTGGAAATTCCTTTTGCCCCGTAATTTTTGCAAGAGGGAATAAAGATCTTGCCCAGGAAATGGTCACAGCTTCACCCACATCCAGGGTGGTGCTGTTGGTGGGGTTGGGGTTTGTCCTTGATTGGGACAAATATTTAATTAAAATAAAACCCCCCAAAAAACCTCAATAAAAGCAAAAAAAAACCCAACTGCAAAACCATCCAGGTCATCAGTCCTGCCCAGGGAATGGTCACAGCTTCACCCACATCCAGGGTGGTGCTGTTGGTGGGGTTGGGGTTTGTCCTTGATTGGGACAAATATTTATTTATTTAAAATAAATAAAAGTTTGATTGGAACAAATATTTATTTAAAATAAACCCCCCCAGAAAAACGTCAATAAAAGCAAAATAAACCCAACTGCAAAACCATCCAGGTCATCAATCCTGCCCTGTTGAGCAGCATCCTTCAACACCACTATTTTGTTTTCTGGGATCCCTCTTGCTCTTTGGGACTCCAGGGTCATTCCCAGTGGGATCCAATTCTACATTCCAAAGCCACCACTGCCATGAGGAATTTTCCTGTGGCTCCCATTGGAGCAGCATCCCACACCCCCCCAGTGGCATTTGTGCAATTCTGAGCGTGGAGCCTCATTTGGGAGCTGCAGCTCTGCTCAGGGAACCCAAAGGTGCCGAGGTTTGGGGCTTTTCCATGGTTTGTGAGTCGAGGTGATGTGAAAAAGAAGAAGAAGAAGAAGAAAAAAGGAGTTATTATTTAAATAATAAATGTCTCTGGAAGGAGCCTGCTGAATCATGCGTGGGTTTGTGCTTGCGATGCTCCTCGGGGTAGATCTGGCTCCTGGAGGAAATGTGTCGGATGTGGGATGAAAAACCACGGGAATGGGGGGAGAGGGCAGCAGGAGAGGCTGGCAGGGAGAAGTGGGCACCTCCAATTCCCTAAAAAGTGGCAATAAACTCTGTTTTACAGAGACATTTTTTAACCAGAGCTACAAAAATCCTCCCCCCACCTCTGAGCTCTTCCCTAAAAGCTGCCTGTCCCACAGGCAGGGAAAGGCAGGCAAAGCTTCCACCTGTTATCAAAACACAAACCCCCAAAATACCCACCCTAAAAAAAGGCAGAGTTGAGGTCACTCCTGTCAGGCAGCCAATGTGCACAGGAAGTTTCCTGGCCTCCCAAAATGCGTGTGGGCAGATGTCAGACAGGGGCTGCTCTCGCTCAAGCGGGTTTTTGGCAGCTCCCTGTGGCTGGGGGGGTTTTGGAGGGGCTGTGGAATTTTAGGGATAATTTAGGGGATTTTAGGGTTTTCAGATGTGGCTGCCCGTGGGGGTGAAGCTGGGGTGCTCCCCACACTGATGGAAAATCATTAATTCTGGTGCCAACCTTGGGAACCCAAATTTGGCACCACCCCACTCGGAGGGCACAGTTATCCCTTCCCAAATTATTCCCTCATCCACGCACACAGCAGGAGGAAAATCCCATTCTGGGCTCAGTTTTGGGGCTCCCATCACATCTCAGGGCGTGCTCAGCTGGAAAAGGAGCCAAAAAATTCTGGGAAGAGCCTTGGGCCCTTGAGCTTTATTTGTCTGGATGGTCATGACCTGGTTGCTCACGCTGGAGTTTCAGGAGCAGTTGCCTAATTCTCCTCTCAGCCGGAGGGAACGGCTGCCTGGCGTGCAAAAGATAGAAAGAAAAATTTTAAAAAAATGGGAAAAATGTTGGAAATGGCAAGGAGGTCGCATCCTGCAGGGAGCAGCGTGCCAAGGAATGTGGCAGGGAAGGAAGAGAACCCAGCAGGATCCGTGGCACAACCCGAAGGGAGGATTCTCCCAGAGCCCAAGGATTCACTCCTGCCAGCCCCCAGCTCCTCTGCTGACCACTAATTACCAGCTGTTGTTTTTTTGGGAGGTTTGTGGCTCCTCATCAGGAAATGCAGGGCTGGGAGAGAACCTCCAAGCCTCCATCCCCTGGGATCTGCTCTTTGCTGGAGGAGAATCACTCTGCCAACCACCAGGGCAGCAATCCTGGCAAGAGGGATCAGGGAAATGATTGGATCAAACTGAATGCCCAAATAAAAGGAGAGGAACCCCTTAAACCTGAGTCGCTTTTCCAGGACGCATCCTGAGCTGCTGGCCAGGGATTACCCCAAGCTCTGGAATCAAAAAATTCCTCCTTTCCCTGCTTCCAAAGGAGAAAAGAGCTTTCACCAGAGCTCTGTGAGGACAAGGACTGTGAATCTCTGCATCCTGAGCCTGCACAAAACGCTGCTTTTATTAACGTCACGCAGCAGCCTTTGGAAAAAGCAAATTAATTTGCCTCTCGTCAGCTCCCTCAGCGTCTGCTGGGCTCAAGCACAAGATGACAAAGTTTCATTTCATTGTCCGTGCCTGCCCTTAATGACTTTTTTATTCCCACACCGGAACCTGCTGCTGCAGGGAAGCTCCAGGCAGGTCTTTAATCCTGCATTTCCATCTGGGAATCTGCTGCTGGAGGGGAGGGAGGGAGAGGCCATTCCTTGGAGGCAACAGAGGGCGTTCAGCTGCCCCTCAGGCTTCTTAAAAATGGTTGGAGGGACGCAGGGAGTGGGGAATCTTCTCCAAAATCTGCGTTAGAATTATGGGATGGGTTGGGATGGAAGGAACCTTAAAGCCCATCCCGTTCCACCCCGTGCTGTGGGCAGGGACCATTTTCACTGTCCCAGGTTGCTCCAAACCCCATCCAACCTGGCCTTGGACACTTCCAGGGATCCAGGGACAGCCACAGCTGCTCTGGGCACCCTGTGCCAGGGCCTCCCACCCTCACAGCCAGGAATTCCATCCCAGTGTCCCATCCAACTTCTTTCAGTGGAAAATCCCTTATTCTGGCACTTCAGCCCCTTGTAAATAATCCCTCCCCATTTCCAAATGCTGGTGATGTCACAGCGTGTTTTTGGGAAATGGGCGTTTTGGGAGAGTAGAGAGGATAGGAAAAAAGCTTCCCTCCGTCTCCCTCCTTTCCTGGCCTGTTTGGAACCTCTCCTCCACGTTTCTGTGCTGTCAGCAGGGGGGAAACTCTCCTTTTCTGGCTGGTTTGGCCGTGGTTTTACGGGGGGCACAAAACCCCCTCAGCCCCATTCGGGGGGATCAGGAAATGTGGGAAACATTTGGGAACACCCTACAAAGATGGGTTTGGGATGGTATGGGGTGGTATGGGATCCATTGGATGGGATGGGGTGGGATGGGATCCATTGGACGGGATCCATGGGATGGGATACATTGGATGGGATCGATGTGATGGGATGGGATCCATGCGATAGGATGGGATGGGGTGGGATAGGTTGGGATGGGATCCATGGGATGGGATCCATGGAATGGGATCCATGGAATGGGATGGGGTCCATGGGATAGGATGGGATCCATGGGATGGGATGGGATGGGATCCATGGGATGGGATCCATGGGATGGGATCCATGGGATGGGATGGGATCCATGGGATGGGATCCATGGGATAGGATGGGATGGGATCCATGGGATGGGATCCATGGGATGGGATCCATGGATGGGATCACTGAGATGGATGGGATGGGATGGGATGGGATGGGATGGGATGGGATGGGATCCATGGGATCCATGGGATCCATGGGATCCATGGGATGGGATGGGTGCAGTGATGTGTCCGAGCCCAGCATTCCTGCAGAGCACTTCCAGAATTGCTGCTCCAATCCTTTGGAAGCAAAGCAGAGCTGCCTTTCCACTCACAGGAACCCTCCCTGGGCTCCAGAGGGTGTGATCCATGTTAAACTGGATTAAATTAATTAGCCAAGGAAGTGACTTATGCAGACATGGCATGGCCGGGCTCTGCAGTGGTTCCCAGGGCTTCCCATGACACACGAAAAGTCAAATTTGGCTTTACCACAGCAGCCCTCAGCTTCTGCAGCTGCTTTTGCACCTCTGCATCTGCAAATATTCATGTGAAACCTTTTCTCTGAGTCCTCCAGGTCACCCCACATCAGAATGATCCCATTCTGAGAGAGAGATCAACTTTTTCCAGTTGTTGTTGTTGGGGGTTTTTTTGTTTGTTTTTGTTTGTGTTGGGTTTTGTTTTTGTTTTTTGTTTGTTTGGTTGGTTGGTTTGTTTGGTTTGGTTTGGGTTTTGGGGTTTTTTTTTGTTTGTTTGTTTGTTTTTTTGTGGTATTTCCAACTTCATAGGCTTCAAGTCAGAGCCTAGCACCCAACACTGAGACCCAAAATTGATTTGTGATCTGTCCCCTGTCCCTGTGAGGGGTTGTGGGACCTGGGAAGCAGCAGGGCTGGGCAGAATTACCTACAATGAAACCAAACACACCCGAGAGATCCAGAACAAACTTTTGTGGGAGCATAAATTCCTTGTGCCACATCAGTTTTACTTGGGAATCCTGAAGTGGAATCCACGGGCTGGGATCCCTGCATCAGCCTCACCACCCTCAGAGCCAGGAATTCCTTCCCAATCTCCCATCCATCCCTGCCCTCTGGCAGTGGGAAGCCATTCCCTGTGTCCTGTCCCTCCATCCCTTGTCCCCAGTCCCTCTCCAGCTCTCCTGGAGCTCCTTTAAGCACTGGAAGGGCTCCAAAGAGTCCCTGGAATCTTCTCCGCTCCTGGCAGAGCCTTGAGTTTTCAAGCTTTTTTACAATATATGAATAACAATAACAATTTTCATTCTGGTTTTGGGTTCAGCATTGCAGGGTGTGAAGGTCTCACGTGGCTTTTCCCCAGGTTACCATAACCTGCCCATTTCTCGAGCCTAACAGCCAAATTTTAGCCAGTTTTTTTTTTTTTTAGCTGTGGGTGTGACCTCCTCGCTCAGAAGGGCTGTGCCCAGACATTTTCTCATGGAACTCTGTTTTTCTCTTACTCTGACACAAAAACAACAACGAGAACATCCTGGTTTAGTGCAAGGTGTCCCTGTCCATGGCAGGGGTTGGAATGAGATGGGTTTTCCATCTTATTCCAGGTCTCTTCCAGCCTAAATATTCCATGATTCCATGGAGCTGCAGCCCTCCTGCATGTGCAGATGGAGCTGGGTGTGCTGGGAGGGTGAGATGGAGGATCCTGGGATGGGGATGGGCCTTGTATCCCTGAATCCCTGAACCCCTGAATCCCTGTATCCATATATCCCTGTATCCTTATATCCCTGAATCTCTGTATTCCCTGTATTCCCTGAATCCGTGAATCCCTGAATCCCTGAATCCCTGAATCCCTGTATTGCTGTATCCCTGTATCCCTGTACTCCTGTATCCCTGAATCCTTATATCCCTGTATCCCTGCATCCCTGAATCCCTGAATCCCTGTATCGTTATATTCATGTATCCCTGTATCCCTGTACTCCTGAATCCCTGCTATTCCCTGAATCCCTGAATCGCTGTACTCCTGTATCCCTGAATCTCTGTATCCCTGAATCCTTGTATCCCTGAATCCATGTACCCCTGTACCCTTGTATCCCTGTATCCCTGAATCCCTGAATTTCTGAATCCCTATATACCTGTATCCTTATATCCCTGAATCTCTGTATTCCCTGTATTCCCTGAATCCCTGTACTCCTGTATCCCTGTACCCCTGAACGCCTGTATCCCTGAATCCCTGAATTCCTGTATCCTAGAACCTCTGTATCCCAGAACCTCTGTATCCCTGTATCCCTGAACCTCTGTATCCCTGAACCCCTGTATCCCTGAATTCCTGATTCCCTATACCCCTGAATCCCTGTATCCTTATATTCATGTATCCCTGAACCCCTGAATCCCTGTATCCCTGTATCCCTGAATCCCTGAATCCCCGAATTCCTATACCCCTGTACTCCTGTATCCCTGAATCCCTGAATCCCTGTATCGTTATATTCATGTATCCCTGTATCCCTGTACTCCTGAATCCCTGCTATTCCCTGAATCCCTGAATCACTGTACCCCTGTATCCCTGAATCCTTGTATCCCTGAATCCGTGTACCCCTGTATCCCTGAATCCCTGAATTCCTGTATCCTAGAACCTCTGTATCCCAGAACCTCTGTATCCCTGTATCCCTGAACCCCTGTATCCCTGTATCCCTGTACCCCTGTATCCCTGAATCCCTGAATCCCTGAATCCCTGTATCCCTGAACCCCTGTACCCCTGAATCCCTGAATCCCTGCTATTCCCTGACCCACCCTTTATCCAAAATGCACATACAGGGAAAGGCCTGGATGCAGCAGAGCCTCCCACAGTTTCTCCCCCTCCAGCCGCAGGACATCCAACCAGAAAACCAAACAGAAGGACTGGGAAAAATCCAGCCGGGGCTCCAAGATGATCCCCAAGCGCCTGAAAACAGAAAGAAGGGAAAGTTTTACAGGCCTGACCAGGACGTGGAGCTAAAAATACCGCGGCTGTGACTCGGGGAGGGGCCGGGCGTTTGTGCGCTCACAGCCCGCCCAGCCGGGAAAATCCTGTCCCTAAAGAGCGCCCAGATGAGGTGTGAGGGAATTTATATCCCCGCTCCCCGCTCTCCCTGCGGCCGATGCACCCGGCAGGGAGGGCGGGATCGCGCTTCCCGGTGCCCTCGGGCTTTTCCAGAGGTTTGGAAGGGGCACCTCGTGTCCTGATTGACAGCCTGAGGCGGGCAGTGTGTTGGGGACACTCCTGGAAATCTTTTCCCTTTTCTCTTCCCGTTTCCCCATCGTCCTTCCCCATCAATTGTCCCTGCCCTCTTTTCCTTTCCCTTTTCCCATTTCCCCATCCTCCTTCCCTATCATTTGTCCCTTTTCCTTTTACTTTCCCTTTCTGTTTTTTCTTCCCATTTCCCCATCCTTCTTCCCCATAATTTGTCCCTTCCATCTTTTCCTTTGCCTTTTCCCATTTCCCCATCCTCCTTCCCTATCATTTGTCCTTCTGTTTTTTCCTTTCCCTTTTCCCATTTCCCCATCCTCCTTCCTTATCATTTGTCCCTTTTCCTTTTCCTTTTCTCTTCCCATTTCCCCATCCTCCTTCTCCATCATTTGTCCCTTCCCTCTTTTCCTTCCCCTTTTCTTTTCCTATTTCCCCATCCTTCTTCCCCATCATTCATTCCTTCCCTTCTTTCCCTTTCCCTTTCCCTTTCCCTTTCCCTTTTCCTTTTCCTTTCCCTTTTCCTTTCCCTTTTCCTTTTCCTCTTCCTCCTTCTCCTTCTCCTTCTCCTTTCCATTTTCTCTTCCCATTTCCCCATCCTCCTTCCCTATCATTTATCCCTTCCATCTTTTCATTTCCCTTTTCCTCTTCCCTTTCCCCCATCCTCCTTCCCCTTTCCCGTGTTCCCCATCCCTTACCCCCCTTCCCTTCTCTTTGCCCCCTTTTCCCTGTCCCCATCCCAGGGTTTCCCATTTTTAACTGGCTTTCCCTGAAATCTGCAAACATCCCTGTCCACCAAACCCTCAGGGAAACGCCGCCCATCTGCCAGCTCTGGGGCTGTTCCCAAAGCGACCCCAAATCTTCCAGCCCAAGAGACCAAACAGTGTCAAACTCACACGGAGCAGCTGGATTTTATAGGGGCCAGAAAAGCTTGGAGGCACCGTGGAGCGGGCTGGGTGGATCTCTCACCATCCTGCCCCGTGTGATGAACCTGTGACCTCTCCCAAAAAACCCCACACTTATTAGGAAAAATCAGGACCCCATCAGCAGCCTGGTGAGCTAAGTTCATGTGAGGAGGAGAGCAAAGGTCCTGGGGTTTCCAAGCCAGTCAGGCCATAAATCTTTGTAGGGTTTCGTGTGCCAGCGCTGTGGCTCTGGTTTCATTGTGGTTCCTGCTGGGCTGCCCCTGATGCAGAAGGTGCCATTTTGTGGCTGAATTAAAAACTCTCTGCAAAACCACCTGGAAATCTCGTTTTCCTCAGCAGCTGAGTTGTGAGTGAGCTCCTGCCATAATCAAAACTCCAACCCTCAGGTCTGGCACGTCCCATCCCTGGAAGTGTCCAAGGCCAGGTTGGACGGGGTTTGGAACAACCTGGGATAGTGGGAGGTGTCAGGGGATGGAATGAGATGAGCTTTAGGAATCCTTCCAACCTGAACAATTCTGGGATTCTGTGCTTGCTCTGCCTCTGTTTCCCCTCCATGGTGCTGGAAATGGTGTTGGGAGAACCCCCCAGAGACATCACCTTCCCAAACCCATTCCAGCACCACTCTCCTCACCGCCCTCTCCCTCTGGAGAAGCAGCCCAGCAGTGTTTGGCAGAACTGGGATGGATAAATCCCCATGGATGCAGTTCATTGGGACCCCACTATCCCAAACACTGCAGCAGGGACAAGGTTCTATCAGCCTGCTCATGTGGGGGCAGGAGGAAATGGCCAGGGCCAGCGCAGATGTGAAACATCAAAAGCAGACAGGGGTTTGAACAGAGTTAAAAAGAAAAGTCTCTGTTTACAAGAAGCCGTTCCAGGGCGGTTTGGAGCCTGTTTATCCCTGGACATTCGTGCTACCAGCAGAGCCATGGGGTTTGTCATGGGGAGTGGATGTGTACACCAGACAACATTTATTTGTCATGAGCAGCTGCTGTTTCCTCTGCTCCAGACCTTTTCCATGCGGCTGGGGATGGGAATTGAGCTGTGAGGTCTCTCCAAGGGCCCTGCAGAGGTTGGATCCAGCAGCAGATCCATCAGGATGAATCCTCGGGATTCACTCCCCATCAATGCCTGGGGAAGGCAGGAGCAGCCGTGCCCTGCTGAGGGGCTCTGCCCAGAGCTCCCTGGGGCAGCCGGAGGAAGCTGCTCATCATCTTGGAATGATCACGTCAGGCATCAGTTTTGGAAAGCTGTGGAGTGCTCCTGCTTCCCCCAGCATCCCGGGTCATCGCCATCCCCGGCATCCGGGGGCTGTTCCCGGAATTCCTCCTGTCCCCTGCGGGACAATGGCCCCGGTGGGGATAAGGAGGAGCACGGAGCCTCTGCAAATAGGGATGGGGACAGGGGAAAGGGAGCAAGAGAGAAGGGAAGGGGGATAAGGGATGGGGAACACAGGAAAGGGATGGGGGAAAGGGAAGAGGAAAAGGGAAAGGAAAAGAAGGAAGGGACAAATGATAGGGAAGGAGGATGGGGAAATGGGAAAAGGCAAAGGAAAAGGGGACAGGGACAAGGGAAAAGCGAAGAGAAATGGGGAAGGGAAAGGGGACAGGGAAAAGGGAAAGACAGAGAAATAGGGAAGGGAAAGGGGACAGGGACAAGGGGAAAGTGAAGAGAAATGGGGAAGGGAAAGGGGACGGAAAAGGGAAAGGCAAAAAGAAATGGAAAAGGAAAAGGGGACAGGGACAAGGGAAAAGCGAAGAGAAATGGGGAAGGGAAAGGGGGCAGGGAAAAGAGAAAAGTGAAGAGAAATGGGGAAGGGAAAGGGGACAGGGAAAAGGGAAAAGTGAAGAAAAATCGGGAAGAAAAAGGGGACAAGGGACAAGAGAAAAGTGAAGAGAAATGGGGAAGGGGAAATGGAGCAAGAGAAGGTGGAAAGGGGACAAGGAATAAAGAAAAGGGGAAGGAGGTCAGGGGAATGAAAGAGAAAAGGGAAAGGGGCAAGAGAAAAGAAGGGAAGGCAGGGGACAAGGGAAAGAGGAAGTGGATGGGGGAAAGAGGAAGGGGGTGGGGAAAGAGAAAAGGGAAAGGGGAAATGGGGCAAGAGAAGATGGAAAGGGGACAAGAGGGAACAAAAGAAAGGGGAAGGAGCTCAGGGGAATGGAAAAGGGAAAGGGGACAAAAGAAAATAGAAAGGAAGAGGAGGCAGGGGACAGGGAACAAGGAAAAGGGGAAGGGAATGGGAAAGAGGAAGAGAAAAGGGAAAAGGGAAAAGAGGAAAGGGGAAAGAGGACAAGGGAAAAGGGAAAAAGGAAAAGGGGAAAGAAGACAAGGGAAAAGGGAAAAAGGAAAAGGGGAAAGAAGACAAGGGAAAAGGGAAAAAGGAAAAGGGGAAAGCGGACAAGGGAAAAGGGAAAAAAGAAAAGGGGAAAGAGGACAAGGGAAAAGCTTCAAGGCTCTGTCCTGGTGTGTCTGACCACTGGAATTGCTGTGCCTGGCTGGTTTCTCAGTGTGTGGCATTTTACTTTTTGCATCCCCCAGTTTTGGCAGCCAACCAGCCCTAGAAGCCTCAGCATTCCCTGCGAGATGCTCTGGGAACTGGAGGCTCGATGCTGCCGGGGGGTTTGGGAGCATCCCGGGACAGCATCCCTGATGTGCCTGAGAGGGTTCAGGGATCAAATCCCAACACCAGCACATCCAGGGCAGGACATCTGCTGCTCCAAGCAGCTCTGTCCCCCTCAGAGAGGTCTTTGCCCAAGTGATTTGCTCAGCACTTTCCTCCTTGTTGGAGTTTCTGCCGTTCTGCCTCCCTGGGCACAGCATTTTCCTGTCAGTGCATCCCACCGGTGCCACTTCCAACTGCAGCTCGGAGAAACTGGGCTCAGCTTCAAGCAGCCAGAGCTCCCACGGTGCCAAACACTTCTCCAGAGCTTCACAAGAGCTCTTGCCTTAATTATTCATGACTGGGATGAATGCTGTTGGAATAAATCAGTATTTACAGCGTTTATAATAAATAATCTCCCTTCGAGAAGGGGCTGGAGGGTTGCACATCCCTTCTGTTCGGGAGAATTGGAGCAATTATTGAGCATCTGACAACTTTTTTGAGGGGGATCAGCCCTGCCTGGGCATTGCAGAGATGCTCTCAGGGATATCTGCTGCCAGTGCTGCCTCATCCTACCCACCCAAAGCCCCTGGAGCACATTTCCCACCCTCTGCCAGGACAAGGATTCGAGGTCCAGACACCAAACACCATCACACTGCTGCTTTTCTCTAGTTCTTTCCCCTCTGGGGAGAGAAAAATGTGTTTTCTCACATTTTTCTGAAGTCACTGTGTGTTTTTAGAAGGACGTGCTAAGCCAGGGAGGATTTCTGCTTGCGGGTTTGTTTTCTCTCAGCCTTTCCTTCACACAGCAGTGCCCAGGGAATTTTAAAATCCTATTTCATTTCCCTTCCACCCCTGCCTGGATTCACTGGTTCCATAGGGTCATAAATAACAGGGGACACTTCTGGGGTCCCCATCCTTGCAGGGAAGACCCTGTTTTAGGGAATCACTGTGAGATCCTTGTCCTGGCAGCGTTTTCCACCCTGTTGTCCTGTGGGTGATCCCTGTCCTTGTAGGGAGTCATTGTGGGATTCTCATCCTCCTAGAGGGTCTAAACCCTTTTTAGAGTGTCCTTGTCCCCCTGTGAGGTCGCTGTCCTTGAGCAGGACATCCTTGCCCTCTTAGGGGATCTGTAGGGGGTGGCAGCAGCTGAGGGGGGCTGGGTGTCCCCCACAGGGAGCCACATTCCATAGGGGACAGCCAGGATGGAAGGGGACAAGGAGCTGGCTGAAAAATCCACTTTGTGGGGCATTCCCAACACAGACCAACAGCTGCTGTGGTCTGGAAAATCCCACAGAGCCTCATGTTGGGGATATTAGGGCAGGCAGAGGTCACTGTGAGAGGGGAATGGCCAGGAGAGCGAGGAGGGACAAGAAAGAGCTGAGCTCTGCAGAGAATAAAGTGACCAATGTCAGCACTGCCAGCTGGGAATGAGGGCTGGGAGGGACAAAAAGTCACCTTTCCCCATGTGGAAAAGGAAATGGACCTGGCTGTAAGTCCAAGAAAAACTGTCGCAGAATCCCAGCATGGTTTGGGTTGGAGGCAATCTTAAAACTCATCCCATTCCACCCCCTGCCATGGGCAGGGACATCTTCCACTGTCCCAGGTTGTTCCAAGCTCTGTCTAACCTGGCCTTGGACACTTCCAGGGATCCAGGGGCAGCCACAGCTGCTCTGGGCACCCTGTGCCAGGGCCTCCCCACCCTCCCAGCCAGGAATTCCCAGTTCCCAATCTCTCATCCATCCCTGCCCTCTGGCAGTGGGAAGCCATTCCCTGTGTCCTGTCCCTCCATTCCTTGTCCCCAGTCCCTCTCCAGCTCTCCTGGAGCCCCTTCAGGCCCTGCCAGGGGCTCTGAGCTCTCCTGGAGCTTCTCCTCTCCAAGTGGACACTCCTAGGGGTGGCTCAGGATTTGGCAGGATTTGGCTCTGGACACATTCACCTGGCAAGGAATCCCACCCAGATGTTCCTGGTGCCTGCCTGCTTGGATTTCCCCCGAGCCTGGCCCCATATCCCAGAGATGAAGCATCAGGATGTTCCCAGCACCACTGCAGCACTTGATTTCCCTAGACAGAGGAGTTTGGACTGTGGTGGATCAGGGAAGATCCACGGAATGGGAGAGAGCAGAGCAGGGTTACACAGCCCTTGCCTCCGATGACTCAATTCCCAACCACCCCCAGGATCTCTGAGGGATGTTGCTCAAGCAAAAAAAAAAAAAATCATGGAAATCTGCGGAGGTCCAAAGGAAATGGACAACAGGAGGTTTGTGATTAAATGGCTTTAACTCACATCCTAAAGACACAGATCTACTTGGGGAGCTGCTTGGGGACAGGAATGTGCAGGGCTGGCCCTGCTGGCTCACGTTGAAGGCCTCTTTGTAGCTCGTCTCCACCAGCAGACATGAGCTGGGATTTAGGGAATGAGTCCAAGGACAAGGGAAACCAGAACAACCTCAGCTGGTGATGGACTGTGGCTCCCAAAAGCCAACCCAGCCCCTTTCTGATGGGACCCCAACCCCCAAGGCACTTGGGGGCTATCCAGGGATTTATCCGTGGGTGGGGAACACACCTTGTGGGGACAAGGGGTGTAGGGGGTGTCTTCCCAGAGGGAAAAGCTGGGAATTGCAGCCAGCCGGCCCCTCTGACAGGGCAGGACGTGAGGAATAGTTGAAGCTCTGCCATCAGCAGGCAGGGCCGGCTGGGCTGTGTTGGGAAGCCTTTCCCATTCCCTGGGAACCAGACTGCAGAGTAAAGTCAAGTCAGATAAAGTAAAATATGTGAGACCTGTCCCAGCTGGAGCAGAGTCCTTCAAACCGTGCTGCTGGCTTCGAGAGAGGAAGAGAGAAATCCCTGCTGGGGAAAAATTCCAGCTTGCTCTCTCTTACTCAGCCCAGGGAGAATTTTGGTGACCTGTGTGTCATCCCTGGAATGTCGCTGCCTTCCTGCATCCTCCGTGGCCAGACTGGGCAGCGACGGTGGCACCTGGCACTGTCCCATCACCCCGAGCCCTCTCTGCTGTGGGGTGGCATGGCTGGGTCACCGCGGTCCCCAAAAGCCACAGGACTTCCCAGGCCATGAATCAAGAGGGATTTCCTCTGGTGGGGGCAGCCCCGGGGTGACACAGCTTGAATCACATTCCCACCCTCCCGTTTCACTCTCCATGGCTTTCTCCTGAGCTGCTTCGCTCCCAGGGAGAGAGAGATCCCTCTTTTCCCACTCCCAGCAGTGGGGACAGTCCCTGCTGGGCATCCCAGTCCTGGTGGAGTGAGGGATCCACCTGCCCCCAGTGCAGAAAGCTGAGCACACCAGTTGCAAACTGGGAGAAAGGACTGGGCATCCCTCTGGATGGACAGGGACAGGGAAGCCTGGATGCCACCCTCACCCTGGGGGTCTCTGCTGCAGGTGCCACCCAGGATGGTCACCCTGGTGTCCTTGGGGATGATCACGTCCGAGCTGGAAGCCACAGACATTCCCAATTCCTGTCTCCAACACCACTGGAAATCATGGAGTGAGGATAAACAGACAGGTCGGGTTTTGGTGGCTTTTCTTATTTATGGATTTTGGGTTTTGCTGATGCCCCAGGGACGGGGATGAGTGGGAACATGGAGCACTGCCAGGGGGGACGAAGGGACACAGGAATGTCACAGCCAGCCCTATAATTAAGCCAGCACTTAATTAAGGCTCCAAAAGCACTTTGAGTGCATCGCTGGTAGGGAAGATTCTGGTGAGGAGCTCAGTCTGCCCTCAGAGCAGAAGGAATGAAACAGGATCCTGCCTGCACCCGGAGCCTGGGGAGCCTCACTGCTGCCTCCTCCCCAGCCCCAGGGGAAGAGCAAGGAGAGGCAGGAGACCCTGGAGCTTTTGGGATTTGTCCCTCTGGTGTCCCTCGGGAGCCAGAGCCCCTGAGGATGGTGTGGCAGAGGTGCCAGCTCATCTTTTTTCATGCTCTCCTTGAAAGCAGGAGGAAGGATGAATGTCACCAGGGTGGGGACCCAGGAGGGGACAGTGGCCAAGTGACTCAAACCGGTCCTTCCCACCCTGGTTGTCCTCTTAGCTCATTCCCAACACCTGGAGATGGGGTTTGTCTCCCACTGTTTGTCCTTCTGGGGGCTGTGCCCTTCCTGGGGAATTTGGGGAGAGGCAGTAGGATTCAGCAGGAGGGAAATGAAGGACTCCAGGGATGGTTCAGGAAAAGGCAGGATTTGGCTCTGGACACATTCACCTGGCAAGGAATCCCACCCCGATATTCCCAGTGCCTGTCCCTGCTGCCTGCTCAGATTTACACCCAGCTCTGGCTCAGTGGGAGCGGGCTGAGGTTTCTGAGCTCCAAGCTGGGTGTCTGGAGTGGGGAATCTGCTCCATCCCTGTCACCCTGTGCCCTCCAAAAGCACATGGCCCCTTTGAATCCAAAGGTGCTGATTCCTGGGAGCAAATGGGATTATCTGGGTGCTGGTACCCACATTTCAGCATCCCTGTACTGACAAGGAGGATGATGCTGCTTGTCCCCTATTCAGCTTCCAGGTTCCATGGGATGGGATGTCTCCAAAAGAAACCCCACAGATCCCCCCACTGCCACAGGAAGGAGAATTCATGGACAGAAGTTGGTTATTCCCCTTTTCCATCTCTGTCCCCTGTGTCTGGGAGCTGCCCTGGGCTGGGGGACTCTGGCTGCTGCTGGTCCAGCTTTGCTCCTGAAAGCTTTTCCAGCTATTTTTGGGCAGCAACTGCCTTTCCAAATATTTGCCTTGGTGTTGGTGCCTGGCCCTGCTCACAGCTGGGGCTCCCTGCAGTGCTGAGCTCAACTCCCCCAGCTGCAGCATCCCTTGTGCTTCCATACCCAGGATCCCACCTCTCCCCAGGGGTCACTTCTCCCACTCATGTCCCCACAGCAGGTCCAGGATCCACAGAGAGTCACCTCAGCCCTGCAGAGCTCCCACTCCCCAATGTGAGTCACTCACAAGCCCAATTTAAGGAGACTCCAAGACTTCAAACTCAGCAGGAGCCTGAGGAGCTGCTCCATGCACTGCACTGAGGTTCTGCTGTCCCCTCTCCTCTGCTCATGGAGCAAGGCTGGGATAGGGAAACCATGGATTTCAACCCCAAGAGCCTGCTGGGACAGCCTCTTTTCAGCCCTGGGGACAAGAAAAAACGCCCTCAAGTTGCTCCAGAAGAGGTTTAGATTGGATATCAGGGAAAATTTCTCCATGGAAAGGGTTGCCAAGCACTTGCAGTGGTGGAGCCACCATCCCTGGAGGGATTTAAAAGCTGTGTGGACACACCTGGGGACATGGTTTGGTGGGACTTTACAGTGCTGGGGGAATGGTTGGACTTAATGATCTTGGAGGTCTTTTCCAACTTAAATTATTCTAGGATTCCACGATTCCAAAGCCATTCCATGATGTCTTTGCCTTCTCTGAGGCTCCTGGATTTTACTCTCTGTGGATCCACGTGCAGAGCGAGCTCAGGCAGTGGCTGATGCAGAGAACACCCCCAAATTTAGCAACAGGACCATTTGCATTGCCAGCAAGCCAAGAAATCCCAGCTGAAGGGCTCTTCCCCATCTCCCCTCCCCACTGGAGAGCCCAGCTTGCCCTGCAGGGCTGGAGCAGAGCTGGGAACTTTCCCACCACAGCCGTGCTGAGGAACCGTCCCGTGCGTTACCACGGGGCTGAATCATGGGCTCGCAGCCACTCTTTCAACACACAGGAGGCATTTGGCAATTCCACGGGCTATTAATAGAGGCAGGCTGCTCTCCTGGGCCCCACGCCGTGCTGGAGGGGTGAGGGAGAGCAAAGCAAACTCTCAGGGAGGTGAAGGGCTGAGTTTACCTAAGGAGAGGTCGGGAAATAACCTGTCGGGGAGCAGGAACCGAGCGCTGCCCTCTCCCCACTTATCGCTCCCCGACTCCACGGGAGCCAAGAGGGAACAATGGACAATGAACAACAATGTCCCCGAGGGGAAGTGCCACTTGTGCTCCCCGTGGAATCCTGGGGGCTCCTGCTTTTCAGGAGCAGCAGGAAAGGCACTGGGAAGGGATTACCGTGGGCTGGTCCATGGTGGTTGCTGCTCTTCCAGCCTGGACTTTGACTTCAAGGACTGTGTGGGACCCTGCATGGACCTGGCTTGGGAATGAAGCAGGAGAGCAGAGCAGTGCTAGGACGGGCTGGAGGTGGAGCACGTCTGTGGGAAGGGAAAATACAGACAGAAGGTGTTCTTTGAGGAGCTGGTTTGGATTGATCTTCTCAGCTCCATCCCAATCCCCATCCAGGAGGATGGAGGCAGTTGTGTCCTTGAGACCCAACTCCTGCCCATGTTGGGCATGGGGCAGAAGGGGTGGAGACCCCATCCTGGCCACCCTGCAAGCAACAGTTGGGGTTTTTTTCCTGGGCCATTTGTATTTTTAGCAATGGAAGAGCCACCCTATGTCGTGAGGAACCCACTCAGCACCACTCCTGATCTCACATCCCAGCTCCACCCTGCACCTGCACAGCTCCTCAGCCACCTCCAACTCTGCTATTGTGGCATCAATCCTTTCCCATCCCACCCCTGGACCAACATCCGTCTGTCTGTCCCCAGATTGTCCCTGTTTGGTCCCCACCAGCTGCCCCACACCGGCGGGCAGCAGGGACACTGTGCGGGCTCGGGAGGGGACACGCTGGGGTGGGGACACGCCGGCAATGACGGACACACCAGGCAGCTCCGGGATCCTTCTCCATCCCCTCAGGCCATGCCAAGGGCACGGGGAACACATCCAGGGCACCAGGATGGATTGCATCACGCTGGATGTCCCCAGGGGTGGGCTGAGCTCTGCTTGAGGCTATTCCAGACGCCCTCGGCAGCAGCCCAGCCTCACCCGGCAGCTCCGGACAAACATTCCCGGACACGGCTCCGTCGCCGGCGGCAGAGCCCTGCGGTAGGGGCGGGAGCTCCAGGGCAGGGAGCACGGCCAACCTGCCCCGCAGGGAAAGCATCTCTGCCAGGCCGAGCCACCGGATGGGATGGAGGGACCGGTTCTCACTGTCCTGCCAGCCTCCCTGTCCCCAGCCAGCCCCAGGCACCGATGAGCTCAGGGGACACGAGCCAGCTCTCACCAGGTCTTGTCGTGCTCCACATCCTGGCAGCGCTGCTGGAATCTGTCCAGGCAGATCTGTCCTTCCCCTGGCCCTGCTCCTGCCTGGCAGCATCTCCCTCCTGGGGATCGTGTCCTGTCCTTGCCTCCTCCTGCAGAGCCTGGCCATGGAATGAGGCTTGCCAGGAGGGACTGTGGCAATCCATCCGTGGGCCAGGATGGGCTGGGAATTTGGAAATTCTCGGCCAATTTGGCAAATCCACATTCCGAGGCAAGGGCTTGTCTCTCATCACTCTGGTTCTGCTCCAAGGGTGAAAAATTTTGGAAGAAATGCCGTGATTTCTTCCGATGTCCCATGGTTTTGAGACCACTCCCTCTAAAAGCTTTTGGAAAACAACAGACACTTTTAAATATTCCCTCTGCCCTGTAGTGAGTACTGCTGCCAGCCTGGCTTCGTGGGATTCCTTGAGGATGGGGACAGACCAGAGAATCACAGAACATCCTGAGTTGGAAGGGACCAACAAGGAGTGCTGGAGAATTTCCTGTTGCTTTGGACAATAAATTGTTTTGCTTTCAGGACAACCATATAATTCTTTTTTGGGTGCGTGTGTGTCTTTGTTTTATCTTCTGATAATTTAAACACTCCCTGAAAGGCTTCTGAAGCACATCCAAACATCCACTGAAACAAAGTCCCACCAGAAGAAGAGTTTGGTCTGAAGCTGCAGTTGATCCATATCAACCAGGAAATCTTCAGCTGAGCCTACACCCCTGAGGGAGGCAGAGCTGTGGTTTACCCTGACAAACACGGCTTTTATTGTTATTTTTATTATTAGAGGGTTGAAGGGGGAGCTGATAACATCAGTGGCCCCGGTGATCTCACCTCACTTCAGCAGCAGCATTGACACAGGGAGGCTGATGAGCACACAGACCCTGCTGCCTTCTGTGTGCAGGACAGATCCCAGATCCTGCTCCTCCAGCCTCCTGGGCCAGGACAGATCCTGCTCTGCTCCTCCAGCCTTCCAGACCAGGACAGATCCTGCTCTGCTCCTCCAGCCTCCTGGGAATCACTCTGTCCCTCACAGGTGCCCCCCAGAACACGAGCTCTGCCTCTGCCTCACTTCTCAGCCAAGGCTGTAATTCCAGGCCAAGCTGTTTGGGAATCGGAGCAGCCCTGTCCAGTGGGAGGTGTCCCTGCCCATGGCAGGGTTGGACTGGACGCCCTTTAAAAGTCCCTTCAACCCAAACCACTCCGTGCCTCTGATTCCATAAACACCCTCAGAGTGTTTCTTTCTGCCCCCAGAGCTGGAGCTGTTGGGAACAGCCAGGTCCTAGAGCATTTCCTCTGGTGGATGAGGAAACTTTGGGATGCAGATCCCAAACTGCCCTCAGAATCCCTAACATTTCCCCCTGTCCATACATAACCCGGCACATTTCTGCCTCCATGGATTTCCACGAGTGCCTGTTCAGGCTATAAAGTATAAAAGACATTTTGTATTGAAAAATAAAACCCCAATAAACTCAAAGCCACCTGATGTGGTCCAGGACCATGACCTGATCCAGAGCAAACCCACAGCTGGATTCTGGCAGTGATGGACATGGATAAGCACATCCATGGATAAGCACATCCCTTCCCAAGTCTCTGTGCTGCCACCTGCAAGGTGGGCTCAGCTCTGGGCATCCCAACCCAGCCCGGGAGGCTGGAGCTGATGGATCCCACTGGTGATGAAGCCAGCAGAGCTGGGGATCCCCAGGCACGGATCCCACTGGGATCCCACTGGGAAGCTGTTCCTGACCTCCAGCGCTCCGGCGGTGACGCTCCAGCCTCAATCCAGCAGCCCTGGGAGAGGCAGGGATTTGGGAAGCCACAACGGAGATGTGGCACTGACCCCTAGTGACAAACTCCTGCCCCAGTCCTGCACGGGAGAAGGGCTGTGCCTGGATAAGGACACGTGGATAAGAGTGAGGATGTGGGAATGCTCCTCATCGTCCACAAACCTCGTGGAAAAAAAAGGATCCTGCTGATGAGGGGCACCCACCCCGGGCCCACTGCTCCCACCACCCAAAAGAGATGAAGAAGAGCCCACTGGAGATGGAGTTTATTTAAGATGCAATGAAAAACCCAATTATTCCACTTCCAACTGCCAGTGGGCAGGGTTAGATGGGATAATTGGAAGAAATTCTTGGCTGTGAGGATGGGGAGGCCCTAGGACAGGGTGCCCAGAGAAGCTGTGGCTGCCCCTGGATCTCTGGAAGAGTCCAAGGCCGGCTTGGATGGGGTTTGGAGCACCCTGGGAGAGTGGAAGGTGTCCCTGCCCATGGAAGTGGGATGAGATAGGATGAGCATTTTCATGTCACTTCCAACCCAACCCATTCTGGGATTCGATGCTGATGATCAGGGACAGGATGGGAAATGACCAACGTACAGTTCATGGAATTCAGCAGCGTAGGGACCCTATGGAGCAGGGGAATGACGGGAACACACGAAGGATCTGCTCACACCCTTCCCTTGGGAATAATGCCTTCGATCAGCAGGCTGCAGTTTATTCCTTTAAATACATACATTTTGGCTCAAAGCCTGTCACTCAGTCCAAAAAATGTTCTCTCTCAATTAAGGGCTTCCAGGAGAGCCCAGGACTAATGATCTATTTCTGGGCATTTCAAAAGACTCACAGCCGTGTGTGCTGCTTGCAGAAAGAGAAATTCAGAGTTTGCAACGCTCTCAGCAGTTCCTTACCAGCATTTTTTCCTCTTCCCAGTAATTTCTGAGCCCTAAGGAGGAGGATCTGACTCTCCCTGCACATCTCAGCAGTGCTGTGGAAGGGAGATGTTCATTGGAGGGAGTGGGATGATCATGGAATCCTGGAGTGGTTTGGGTTGGAAGGGACCTTAAAGGCCACCTGCTTTCAACCCCCTGCCATTTCTTGTCCCCAGGAGATGTGCAGAGGCTGGGAATCCACTTCCCCAGGTTTTGCATCTCCCCAAAACTTAAACTTTTGGATGTGAAGCAGCTCCATCCCACCTTGGAAGGGTCCAGCCTTGCCCTTCATCTCCCTCCCCTCTCCCACAGCACTCAGCTTTCCACAGGCCCTGCTCCCTGCACCATTCCCAGCTCAGGAGGCACCAACCTCGCCGCTGTCACCGAGAGCAAAGACAAATGGAGGCTGCAAATAACCCCCTGGGCTTGTGACCAAGAAAATGCCAGCAGTGAGGAAAGCCATCTCCCAACCTGCCCACCCTCGGGATTTGCTGGCAGAGTTTTGTCCCAGCTATTCAGGACTGTTGTGTGACCTGAGCTCTGGCCTCTGGAATAAATCTGCTCCAACCAGAGCCTCCTCTTCCCCCTGAGGATGAGCACACTCACGAATTCGGGTCACAAGTCAGGTGTAAACACAACTGGGGGCTGGTTGGAGCAGCTCTGGAGGGGTGGAATGCTGGCTCCAAACCATTCCAGCGCAGATGGAATTGCAGGATTTTCTGTCACGCAGCAGTAGAGCTTCTCCTGCAACCAGGGAGGAGAGAAATGGGCTTTTCACCTTGGAATCACTCACCCCTTCCTGCTCAGGGGCAACTGAAGCGACTCTGAGATTTGGGGAATCCACAGAGCAGGGTTTGGTTTGTCTTTTCCAGTGTAGCTTGTTGCTTGCTGAGCTCCCAACAGCAGCCAGGGAACATTTGGGATATACAGACACGTCCCTGGCATCAGAAGCCCCCAGCATTCTGCAGCAGGGAGTGGCCTTTCCCTACACCATTCCTTGACAGCTGGAATCACTTCTCTCCTTGGAGAAAAGGCCGGGAAAGTGCGAGGCTTTCCAGGGCAGTCCCACACTTTTCCTCACCTCGGCTCTCACAGCTCGCTGTGCCTCTTGCCCTGCTTGTCCTTGGCTGCCAGCCTCGGGGCTGTGCCCCGCAGGCCCCTCCCAGGGGAACCAACTTCCCCTGCCGTGCTCTCCTGGGATGGCTCCTCCCGGCTGGCAGTGTCCCCTCGGGCAGGGTCACCTCCGGGGCTTTGGGGTGGGTGCTGTGCCCGGGTGTCCCCGGGGCGGGGGGGCGGCTCAGGCACGGACGGCTCCATCATCCGGAGGAAATCGTAAGCGGGGAGGGGTGGCTTCCAGTCTTCCTCAGACAAGGTACCTGAGCAGCAAATACAGTCCCAGTTAGTAGAGTTAAAGAGTTATGCCCCACCTCCACAGATATTTCCCTTTCCGAGGAATTGTGGGTTTTTCCCCCCCAATTTTAAGGAATACAAAATTAAAAATCTCTTCTGGAAGATCACAGAACCACGGAATGATTTGGGGTGGGAGGGACCTTAAAGATCATCTCAGTCCAACCCCTGACATGGGCAGGGACACCTTTCACTGTCCCAGGTTGCTCCAAGTCCTATCCAACATGGCCTTGGACACTTCCAGAGATCCAGGGGCAGCCACAGTTTCTCTGGGCACCCTGTGCCAGGGCCTCCCCACCCTCACAGCCAGGAATTCCATCCCAATCTCCCATCCATCCCTGCCCTCTGGCAGTGGGAAGTCATTCCCTGTGTCCTGTCCCTCCATCCCTTGTCCCCAGTCCCTCTCCAGCTCTCCTGAGGAAGGCAGATCCATGCTGGCTTCCCCCAAAGCCTCACCAGGCTGATCAAGACAGGAGGGGTGCAGTGAAAACTTCACAGCACAAGCCAACCCTTTATGTCCCAGATGCCCCAGTAAAACCCCAGCTTCCTCAACCTTTCCCATCCAAAAAGAAATGCAGGAAGGTGCCTAAAGAGCAGCCACTTCTTGCACTGACAGCTGGGAGCTGGGAGGTTTTTTATTAGCAAGCTGTGGCTGGGAATGGGAAAACACAGCCAGATTTGGGGATTATCACAGGGAAAAGATGTCGATTCCAAACTATCCACGTTTGGCTCTGAGCATTAAACAGTCCCAAAGCAAACTTGTGAGTGTGGGCATTCTCTGCTGGCTGGACTATTTGTACTTGTGCAGCTCTAACAAGCAGAGCTGGTTTTTCCATCGTTAAATTCCAGGGCAGACAATTTATTGCACGTAGTATCTTCTCATAAACAGACTGGAGCTCACAGTGTGTGCTTGGGAACGTTATAAACCTGTGTCCACTTACTGCTGGGAATCTCCAGTCCTGCCTGCAGCTTCTCCAGCCACGACAAAATGTTCATCTCAGTGATGGGCTGCTCTGGTGGGAACCTGAATACCTGGCCCCCAGCATGGAGGTTCACCCAGAGGAGAACAGGCAAGGAAGGCGTGGTGGAGAAGTACGTCCTCAGGATCCCATATCCCACTGGAGTCTTCTTCCTGTTGGGAAGAGGAGATGCAGGTTTGGCAGCACGACAGGACTGAGAGCTAAAAAAGCACCAAAGTCTTTGGGTCACATCCAGCAAAGCACAGTTTGGTGAGACTGCAGAAGCATCGTCCTTGGAAGTGTTCAAAGCCAGGCTGGAGGGGCTTGGAGCAACCTGGAATTGTGGAAGGTGTGCCTGCCCATGGAAAAACAGGATGGGCTTTAAGGTCCCTTTTATCCCAAACCATCCCAGGATTCTCTGGTTCTAAGCACTGTAAATGAGCTTGATGCTTAGGGAACCTCTCAATGGAGAGAGAGCAAACAACAGCCTGGATGTGTGGAGAAATCCTCGAGCAGGACAAACTCTGGAGGAAGGTGGGAGATGTTTTCCCCCTTAAGCTTCTAAGAACAGGTGGGACAAGAGTGGGACAGGTCCTGCAGCCCCCCAGGGTCAGACCCTGCCTGCAGGGACAGCTGCCAGCTCCTTCCAGCCCAGCTGCTGCCACTGCCCCACTGTGACACAGTTCCACAGGGATGGAAAGGCAAATTCCTCAAGTGACACAGAGAAAACAGGACACTGAGGGACAGTGAGCCCACAAAGGTGCTGAGACATTCCAGCACCATTTCAAAGCTTTGGGTCTGAGCTGGCTCTTGCCCTGGGAATGAGGGCCTTTTCCTAGGATGAGGGACTTCTAACAAGGACATGAAGTGACAGGACACAGGGAATGGCTTCCCACTGCCAGAGGGCAGGGATAGATGGGAATTGGGAAGGAATTCTTGGCTGTGAGGGTGGGCAGGCCCTGGCACAGGGTGCCCAGAGAAGCTGTGGCTGCCCCTGGATCCCTGGAAATGTCCAAGGCCAGGCTGGATAGTGGAAGGATTTCTTGGATAGTGGAAGGGGTTGGACTGAGATGATCTTTAAGGTCCCTTCCACCCCACACCCCTCTGGGATCCTGCCCTGCTTTGTGGCAGTGCCATTGTGCTCTGGCACAGGAAGGCTTTTTGTGGCTCAGGGAGGCAGAGCAAAGGCAGATGTGTAGGTGGGGAAGTTCCAGGGCTCTGGTTTCTGGTGCATTACTGGCAGCCCAATCCCCTGCTCTGTGAGCACATGTGCATTTTCCCCCTCAGCCAAACTCCAGCCCACGCTGGACGGCGCTTCCCAGACTTCAAAGCACGTTATGATTAAACCACTGAAGTTTCTCTGGGCTTGGGCAAAACAAACAGAGACCAAAATTTCAAAATGCAACTAAGAAGAGGAGGATTAGAAAAAAAAAAAAATCAAAACCCTTTCCTAGAATTTTCTGTTTCTTAGGTCTTGAATTAATTTTGTTGCTTAAATATTTTTTAGGTTTAATTTATGAGGCTTCTGGTTGAACCCTCTTGTGAAGAAAACTTTTTTTCCCCAGTCAATGACCAGTCATTCCCTCTAACTGCTGGTGGAAAATCACCATAAGACATTCCAGGAGGGAAAATGTCCTTTTTTTTTTTTGTTTTTTTTTCTCCCCACATGCAACAAAAATACAAATAACACCAGACCCAGGGTCAAGCTACTACAAGCACAGCAGAACATTCTCCTCTATTGAAAACGATTTCTGCAATCAATTAAATATTTACTAGCTTTAGTTTGTCAGGCAATTTTTGCAGTTGCCCAGAACACTGAGTGAACCATTGCTCAATGGTTTGACCTCCCAGCTCCTGAAGATTTCAGACCCAACAATCACATTACCAGCTCGTGTTCTCAGTAATTGCAGCCTCAGGGGTTTTTTTAGCCCTGCAAGGCTCAGAGTGAGTTAATGGAAAGACTTTCAAACACTCACAGGTTCAACCAGCAAGCCACAAACGCCTGCTGGGCTCTTCCTTTTGCCAGCTTCAGCATTTCCTTGCTTTCCACCTGGCTGATGTCACCAGCACTGAACAGGATGAGGAAGGGCTTTCTGAGCTGCAAGTACTGGGGCAGATTTGGCACGGTGATTTCTGGCTGTGGGACGTCACAAACAAGAAATTGAGGGTTATGAGGAGGAGAAAACAGGAGGAAATTCCACTTTCTGCTCTTACATGAGGGTGCAGGGGTTAAGCAAGGCTGCAGTGTCCGTGTGGAATGTGGGAAGCTGGAAGAGGGCTGGGATTTTGGTGCACTTGGAGATGTCTTTGCCCAACCCAAGTGCACCGAGTCTGTGGGAGCAGCTGTGAGCTTGGAGATGGGGATGTGAGCAGAGCAGGCAGAGGCTCCAACAGGCACATGGAAAAAGCCCTGGGAATAGGGAATAGACCCGTGGGAGGCCAAGCCACTGCTGCAGCAGGTGAGTGACTCTGAGGCCAGCCCCTCAACTCCAGGGTCTCCTGCTCCAAGACCACACAGCAAACAGCAGATTTCTGTCCAGACTCCCTGCTCCAAGTCATAAACTTTAAAAACAAACTCGTCACGATAAAAATAACGAGCGGCCACGGCCGTTCTGCAGAACTCCACGCCATAATCAGGGCTCTGCAAACGGCTGCAGTGGAAAAAGGACATTTTGATTTTATTTTTACTCACAAAAATGTCCAGCAGTTCATATCTGATCATCTGCACCATGTCCTGCACGCTGTGTTTGGACAGGGCGATGCCTTCCACGCTCCGGCCGCCGCTCCGGGCGAGGAGGAGGGCAGGGGGGGACACGGAATATTTTCGGGATCTGAAAAAGAGGGATGGGCACAGAGGGGTTGGACACACCCCAAATGTGCTGCACACTGAGCTGGCATCATCCTGGAGACATGTCCCATCCTTGGAAATGTTCAAGGCAAGGTTGGATGGAGCTTGGAGCAATCTGGGATAGTGGAAGGTGTTCCTGGCCTTCAGAGCTGAAGTTCCTGGGATGAACTTTAAGGTCTCTTCCAACCCAAACCATTCTGGGATTCTGGGGTTTTATTCCTACTTCTCCTTCATTTTCACACCTGCAGCTGGGTGATACAAACACCCACCCAGGGCTTCACTCTTCCTCCCCAGCCAAGGCAAACAGAGGTCTCAGATTCCATCCAAGGGACACAACCCACATAAAACAAGGTTGGATCCTCCAGGAAATCCGATTTTTGTCTCAGTGAATGAGCCCAAAAATGGTGGTGAAGTCCAAGCTCCACATTGGAGCAACACACAGAGGCTGCACCCACATTATCCTTTGTTCCACCACGTCCTTCTGGTAAGAAGGTTCAAGGTATTCAAAGAAAAGCTGAGAAAGTGGGAAAAGCAAAATTAGGAGAAGTCTGAGCAATGAAAGGGCAGAGAGGACACCAAGCCAAGGCAGCAATTTTCTGGAAGTTTGAGAAACTTCAGCCCTGGAGGCTGCAGATGGCACTTCCCAGAGGAAGGGTGTGACAGGGGAAATCAGCTGTCTCTGCAGTTCTGGGGGGCATGTCTGGTTTGTTTTTCAAAGGCTCCTGGCAAATTTTCAAAGGCTGTGACACCAAAGAATCCCAGAATGGTTTGGGTGGGAAGAGACCTTAAAACTCAGCCAGTTCCACTCCCCTGCCATGGGCAGGGACAGCTTCCACTACCCCAGGCTGCTCCAAGCCCTGTCCAACCTGGTCTGGAACATTTCCAGGGATCCAGGGGCAGCCACAGCTGCTCTGGGCACCCTGTGCCAGAGCCTCACCACCCTCACAGGGAAGAGTTTCTTTAGGTCACCAATAACACAACAAATGGAGGGAACTGCAGATAATTCCTTTCCATGGTGTCCAACTCTTATGGAGGCCTTTCCCACCCTCCATCACAGCATTTATCTCTCTAATACACCCACTGCAAACTTCACCGTGAGCTGAGGTATTTAAATTGATTAAGGCTGGCAAAACCCTAAAAAATATTTAATTCAGGGATTTTGAACTTATTAAACTTCTATGGGTTTTAAAGAGATTCTTTGGCTTGGTGATGGCTCAGAGGAGTGAGGACTCTTGTTCTCTGTATTTAAAGTAGATCACCTTGTTCAGCAGCCTTTGATAAACATAGGTGAGGGTGGTGAGGCACTGGAAGAGGATTCCAGAGAAGCTGCCCCATCCTGGAAGTGTGAAAGGCCAGGCTGGATTGGCTTGGAGCAACCTGGGACAGTGGAAGGTGTCCCTGCCCATGGAACTGGATGGGCTTTAAGATTTCTTCCAATCTAAACCATTCTGGGGTTCTACTCTATGAGTCTATAAGGAAATATCGTATATACTGCCAGAAAAATCACCAAATTCCCCAGCTCCACTCCATCCTGAAATCCTTTCTCCTCTTCCTGGTACTGAGGGCTTGTGTTGCTGCTCACCACAGCTTTCTATTTATACAGCAGGACCATTCAGTGGGTAACACGAGTCTTGCATTTCAATCAAAACCATCTGCAAACGAATACTTGGCAGGAATCTCTGACATCGACGTGGAGATAAATAACGACCTCATGCAAAGCATTTCTCCCTCAATGCCTTTTTCCCCTTCATTAGTGACCAGCCCAGCAGGTGCCTGCTGAGCAAACAGCTTTGTTGACAACAGCCCCTGTGTATCCTGCAGCCTTTTTTTCTCTGGAAAAGGTCTACAGGATGCACAGGAGGGGAATCAGCTTTCTGTGACCTGGGAGCCACAAATATTTTCTCTGTGAGCACTGAGCTGAAGAAATGGCTTTTCATTTTCTGAAGGGAAGTGAGCCTGGCTCTTGCATAAGGAATTCCTGTAAGTGTTTACTTTCTGCTTACAGTTGAGAAGCCCATGGGCTACAGTAGCTTTGCCCACAAATCACAGCCAAAATCCAAATTTGGCAGAAGGATTATCAATATAAACTGCACTAAATATTCTTGTTAAACAGGAGCAGGCTGCAGGCTCCTGGAGCAGGAGCAGGGAGGTGGATTCTTGCATGTGTCAGCTCTGAGAGAGCACAGGCTTCTTCTGCTGGTACCTTGAGAGATCACCCTGTCCTCTGCTTTTTTTTTTCCTTCTATCAGCTGGGCTGAAATCCTCAGGGGAGAAAAGTTTTAACTGATGCCTGGAGCAGTTTGGTTAATAGAGATGCATTCCCAAGGTATTTGCACTTTTATTCTCCGTGCTCACCACAAAAATGCCCGTGTCTCATCAGGAATGCATCACACCTCTGAGGAAGTAATGAAAACAATTCCCTGCTGCACTGCAGGCTGTTAAACCCACACCTGAAAAACAGGCCACAGACCTCCTGGGATTTTTAACTCTGCCTTGATAGCTCATTCCTGATGGAAATGAGATGCCAGGGCAAGCTGGAGATTCCCCCTGGATCCAGCTGCATTTCTAGGCACTGAAGCACCTCTCACACCCCAAACCAACTTTGCCCCTTGCTGTGGTCTTAATGACACAGGTGAGATCCCATTAACTCCCATCTGGCTTCAAGTCAGGGATGCAATCCCACCAGGAATGCAGCTCCATGGCAAGCCAGCATTTATTTCCCAGCTTCCAAAGCCTTTTCCAACACCCACACTCAATGTCCACTCCACTCCTAGCCCAAGCAGTCACAAGCAGCTTCTTTGCTGGCTGATCTTGGCAACTGGAGGGCAACCACCAGAGCAAGGGAAGGCACTGCAGTGATTATCCATCATTCTTTTTCCTCATGGGAGGAGAAAGGCAGGACTTTTTCTCCCTCACACACTGAGGGTGTGATTTTCCCAGCCTGTTTTTTATTTTCAGGAAGGTTTGCTCCTGTTTGTGTGAGGAACACATCCACATCCACAGGGGCTGAAGGACTGAAAATACCCAGAGTCAACATGTGACCATGGACAGGCTGAGAATCAGTGGCAGAGCCAAGGTGACAATTCCCTCTGGATGATTCCTGACCCATCTCCCTGCAGGAAAATGTCACTTGTGGCTGTCACTCAGCACAGTGACACTTGCCTTTCACTAAGTGCAGATCAGCTTGAATTCTTCCCAAAGAAAAAGAGGAACCACTTACAAAGCCAAGGCATCATCTTCAAAATACATCCCCATCCTTACATGGCCACTTAGGATGTTTCCTGCCTCTTCAAAAGCTTCCCTGGCTGGAAAAAGATAAAGATACAAGAATAAACAATAAGAAAAGAGGTGTTGAGGTTTTTTCCTGGAAACCTGATCGATGCCTGCACACATAACATCCTGCCAGAGCAGACTTTCAGGCACTCAAGCAGGATTAGAGGCTCACAAGAAATTACTGCAGCTCAGGGCTGCAGGCCATGGGAGGAGGAGCAGGCAGAGAGCAAGGATCAGGGGAAAATTCCCATCATGAGAGCAGTGTTTGCTCTTCAGCCACCAGCACTGAGCCTCCAGGATGTGCAGCACAGAGGCACTGCTGGAAAATGAAATGTCTTTAAGGACTTACAGTCTGTAAGCGTTCTTGGAAACAAGAGACCAATTATAAGTCTAAACAGAAATCTTATAAATCCCAGTGACCTTTGAGAACTGATGGATGATGGTTTTACTGGAGTAGGGCTAAGAGCCTGGAGATAAACCAACCTCTCCCTCAAGTGTCTCTTGGTTTATCCAGCTCCTCCCAGCAGACCGGGGCTCTTGCAGGATAGGGAAAAACCAGGCTGGGCTCTCTTGGTCACAGCTGAGACTGAGAGCACAGCTGCAAAACAAAGCTGACTGCAGAGCTGGTTTATTCCCTTATAAAAAGCTTCCAATTTCACAGAATTCTGGAACGATTTAGGCTGGAAAGGACCTTAAAGTTCATCCCATTCCACCCCCTGCCATGGGACACCTTCCATCAGACCAGGTTGCTCCAAGCCTTGTCCAGCCTGGCTGTGGTTGCAGGCAGTGGATCCATGGGAAAGCCAAGCTCTGTGAGAATACGCAAGGCATGGTGGGGAGCTTGTGAAATGCAGAGATCAGAGCTCCAAACAGCTGCTGCCAAAGGTGGGGTGAGAACAGGGAGGATTTCAACACCACCACTCCCCTCCTCCTTGGCATTGAGCAACTGAAAGCAACAAAAACGGCTCTTCCGACCCAAGGAGAGGGAGAAACCTCACTTTTTGGAGAAGCCAGGTTTTTCCTGAGAATTAAAGGGCTATCTCAGACACAGCTATGATATAAATTGCTGTCACACAGCAGTGACTGTTCCTCAGAACACTCACTGTCACACAGAGCTGGCCAGCCCAAGCTCCTGGGACCAGTGACTCAGAGCTCAATGGATGGAGCTGCCTCATGACTGGTCACTCTCTGCTTCTTTGATTCCTGTTTTGCAGCTACACTCAAAGCTGTATTTTCCACTGTTTCCCACGTGGCCCATAAACTTTAATCTAAACTGTTTTCCCTTTTCAGATGAAAGGAGTTCCTTAAGGAGTGGCTCATTGAGGGCTCAGTCATTATCATAGAATCTCTGAATGGTCTGGGATGGAAGGGACATGAAAGATCATCTAAGGCCACACGGCAGGGACACCTTCCACTGTCCCAGTTGCTCCAAGCTCTGTCCAACCTGGCCTTGGACACTTCCAGAGATCCAGGGGCTGCCACAGCTTCTCTGGGCACCCTGTGCCAGGGCCTCCCCACCCTCACAGCCAGGAATTCCTTCCCAATATCCCGTCTCTCCCTGCCCCGTGGCAGTGGGAAGCCATTCCCTGTGTCCTGTCACTCCAGGCCATTGTCCAAAGTCCCTCTCCAGCTCTGCACAGAAACCATTCCTGGATGTTGCTTTCCAGCTCTTCTAATCTTTGGCTACTTGATTTTATCAGTGCTGAGAGAAAAGTTCCCACCCCGAGTTCCTCCACCAAGCTTTAAATCCTCACTTGAGATATGAGCTTGTCTTGAAGTGCTGCCCTGGCTCAGCCCTGGCTGCAGGAATTCCCTCCAAAGTCAGAACAACCTCCAGCAACACCAGGCTTATTCCTTGACCTGATGAGATCCTCCCTCCCCATCACACTTCCAAACTTTTCCCTATTTCTGGCTGCACTAGACCCAGAGCCACACACCAGCCCATATTTCTCCACTGACAGGTCCTTTCCTTTGTACCCAAACCACACCCCAATTCACACAGCTCCACTGAAAACAGGAAACACTTCGAAAAATCTATTTAAATATTTCCTACGAAATTAGACCCTCTTGAAAGCACAATTTTAATTCCCTGAGGGGCCTGATCATGCTCTGCAGCTCTTTCCTTGAGCTGGAATCCCAGCTGCCCCAAACTGCACAAGCACAACTTCAGTAATTTGGGAAGAAGAAGGAATCAAGCTGCCAGATGAGGGAGGGTCTAAAATCCCTGCAGAGTTTTGGGGAGCAGGATCTGAGCCCCATCCTTCATCCCTCTGGAAGGAGGCATCTTCTGACTGTGCTCTCCAGCACAGCAGCTCCTGTAACATCTCCTCACTTGGCTTCCACTGATGCTGCCAAGCCCTGTGAGCCACCAGAGCTCAGGGATATTTTCAAATATTTATTTCAGTTTTACTTCCCAGGATGCTCCCAGATTCTGCATCAAAAGCAAATTTCTGTCCTAAAAGTTCTCCGAGTGTCCAGGAAAACACTCGTTCATCGCCCTCGTAATACGTTCACATCTTCCTAGGAAATTTTATTTAGGGTTTTTCCACTAAGCCTCTTTTAGCTCAGACCCCCTGAAGGGCTTCTTAATATAGTCCTGATGCTAAGGGTTGGAAAAGTTCCAGGATTTTTTTTCAGCAGGACATCTCATTGCTCTGTTTCAGTTCACTGGAAATGGCAACGACACGGCTCACTGCTGCTCGGGGTTAGAGCAGGAGTTCTGCCACGAGAAAATGATTGGGAATTCCACAAAAATCTGTAGGTTGATAAGGGGAACAGCCTGGTTTGATGCCAGAGCAGCTGGCTCCAGGTTCCTGCACCCTCGGGCTGCTCTGCGTCACAGCTCCAGCACCCCCAGGAAATGGGTGGAGAAGACATCCCAAATTTTATCTCCCAGCCTGAGGATGCCATTCTGGGTTGCAGATAGATGTGCCCTGAGGGAAGAGACAATCCTACAGGATGCACAAAGAGCTCTCTGAAAACCTCCAAGGCTCTTGTTTGCATGGAAGGAAATGAACAGCTTGTCTGTAGAATCCCAGAATGGTTTGGGTTGGAAAGGACCCCAAAGCCCACCCAGCTCCAAACCTCTGCCATGGTCACACCTTCCACTATCCCAGGCTGCTCCAAGCCTCATCCAGCCTGGCCTTGGACACTTCCAGGGATCCAGGGGCAGCCACAGCTGCTCTAGGCTATTTTTTTTTTGGGATCAGTAGGATTTCCTGCTGCATTTACCAGATTAGATCTCCAGAGGAAGGCAGAGAATTGGCTGTCAGCTGGCTCAGGGAGAACAGCCCAGGTGTTTTCTAGTTGGTTCCAGGCATCCTGTCTTGTTCTCACTCTTCCCTCTGGACCTTCTTACATGACAGACAAGCTTGGTTTGCATTAAACCAAAGTTTAGAGGCACAAGGGAGCTTTAAAATGAAAAATAGTCTGAAAGTTTGATCTTGAGAAAGATCAGGGAGTTCTCCTATTTTTAAGGCAGCAACTCCCAGGGGAAGCTGGCAACTGAGGGTCTGGGGGGTTGGAAGATCTCAATTCCCAACTGTGAGGCCCTGGCACAGGGTGCCCAGAGAAGCTGTGGCTGCCCCTGGATCTCTGGCAGTGTTCAAGGCCAGGCTGGACAGGGCTTGGAGCAGCCTGGGACAGTGGAAGGTGTCCCTGCCATGGCAGGGGTGGACTGGGATGGGCTTTAAGGTCCCTTCCCACCCAAACCATTCCAGGATTCTGTGATTTGCCTGATGTTCTCTCTCCAGACTGGCTTTATCCCCTCTCCCTTGGTAACACATTGCATTTCTGTGTCCACCTATTCCAAAATCCACAAGTGGATTTCATCAAGTTATTCACATTTCATTCCTTCTGAGGGAATAGGAATAGGAAATAGGAAACTTCCATTTTACCTTATTGCTGTTCTGTTTTTGTAAAAAATAAAGGTTTTGGATTGTGTGTTACAAGAACTGGGAGAACTTCTTCAGGAGAAGTCAGCAAGATCCAAGAGTGGATCTCTTCCTTTTTTAGGGAAGAATATGCTGGGACATGTTGTACATGGGCCACAGGAAGAGGCTGATGGATCTGGGCTAAACCAGAGGCCAAGGGGGAATTTAATGCCAGCCTACAGCTGCTTTGAAGGGACTCATAAAGAGGACAGAGCCAAACTCTTCGGGGTAAAGGGGCAGGAGATACAACAGGGACAACAGGCTTGGGGAGTTTCTGCTCCCACAGTGGGTGTAGCAAACACACCTGGCAGCTGAATGTCCTCTGAGCCAGGGTATGGATCTGAAATCCCCCACCTGGAATCACCTCTCACTGTAAAACTGAGGAAGGCAGTGCCAGGCACAGCTGGAAGCATCCCTGTCCCACCAGGAATGAACCTGGAGAGTGCTAAACCCACCAATCCCAACAAACCTTCGCTGGTGGCTGTGCTGAAAACTCCCAGGAGTGAGGGGTGGTGGTGGGATGGGAGCTCGGGTGGAAACTCCCCTCTTAAATATCCTTCTGCTTCATCCATCGTGGCCAGCTTCAGTGGGCAGGAAACCTGGCTCCTGTGGAAAGGCAGAGAAACAACTTGGGCTGAAGAGATGAAGAGACAACAGGGCAAACCTCAATCACAATGGGACAAGTGTGACACTTCATTAGAGACAAAAATTATCATCTGGGAAGTCCCAGAGAGGTGTTGGAGTTGGTTAAAGTGAAGAGAGAAAAGCCTGAGTCAAACTGACAACCTTGGGATCCCCATTAAAAATAAAAAAGAAGGAATTCCAGCAAAAAGACAGGGATGGTGACAGCAGGAGGACGTGGGAGATGTGCCAGTGTCACCCTGTGGGGATTTGTCACTCACAGCAGGATGAAGCTGCTCAGCTCTTGGGTTCCCCACATGCCACCGTATGTCACTGACTGCTGTCCCTGCTTGTAAATCCTCAGGGTGGGGAACTGGGTCACATTCTCCTGGGAGCAAAGGCCAGGCCAGTCCCAGCAGTTCACCAGGGACAGCAAAACCCCTGGAGTTCCTGGAGTGGAAAAGAAATACTCGTGAAGGATATGAAAAGCTCAAAACAATAATAAATTGGTTGGAAAATAGAGCTTTTTATTAGCTTGGTGGATATTGTTGTCTATATTTGTATTAATGCTGACAGAAATCCACCAAAATCCAGCCCCAAGAACAGCCCATTTCCCTCTGGAAATCACTCATTCCCAGAGACATTCACATCTGAATGGTAACTCCAAACAACACCACAAAACCCTGAGACAACTGCCCAGGAGATTAAAAAGCAGTAGGGAAAGGTATTGGAAATACCTCAGGAATAAGGCCAAGAGAAAGAAATAATGCAGGCACTCACTTACAGGAAAAAGGGAAGATAAAGCTTGGCAAGGTGGAGGAGGAGGATGCAGCCAAGATTTTTGCATTTATTAAGTTGTTCAATATTGAAAAATCTCTGCTCTGCCTCAAGCATGAAGCCAAATGCACATGGAGCAGTTAAAGGGGATGGAAGAGAGATGCTCCCATCCACTGCCCTCAGGCACAGGTGGGATTCTTGGGGCTGTCCTGAGAGCCAGGAGTTGGGCTTGATGATCCTTGTGGATCCCTTCCCACTCAGGATTTTCCAAGCCCCCACCCAAGCCACAAGCAGACACCTGTAGGATGTTAAGAAAGGGGTCTCACAAGTAAGGGAGTGGGAAAGGAAGAGCACTTGGGAATTACAGAGCAGTCAGTCCAACTGTGGGTGCTGGGATATGTCCTAAAAAGGCTTTTTATGGATCTCACCAAGGCAAGAAACTCAAGAGGTTGGGAAGAAGTGAAACAAATGAGAAGTTGGTTCCTTGAGTGCTCTCTATGAGCCCAAAATCTGTGCAACTCCAGCATTTCCTTCAGCAAAGAACCATGGAGTCACAGAAAGTTTGGGTTGGAAGGGACCTTAAAACCCATCTCATTCCACCCCTGCCATGGGCAGGGACACTTCCACTATCCCAGGTTGCTCCAAGCCCTGTCCAACCTGGCCTTGGACATTTCCAGGGTCCTCATCAGCTTTTCTTCATCTTTGGGCTGGGTGAAGCCCAGCAAAGGCTGCAGCTGCTGGTCCATGGCTAAGCCTGACCTAAATCCTGACCAGCTTCCCTCCCTCCCTTCCCTTGGCTTCCAGCCTCACCTGAGCTACCCCAGGGGCTTGACCAAGGACAGTGTGCAGCTGTCCATGCCCATGGCAGGAATGCTCTATCTCAGAAATCTTCACTCCTTCCCTAAATTTCTTTGAACAGGACTCAAAAGCTGCATGGGAAAGATGGGATAAAACCTAGAGACAAGTACACACATGGAGGCAAACCAAGGCAAAGAGTCCTCCAGAAACCAGGGCTGGGGCAGATGGTGAGGGTTTCTCAAGAGAAACCAGCCAAGCTTTTTTCTCTCTGTGTCCTGCGTCTGATTCTGATCACTATTTTCATTAAAGGCCTGGCTGGTGGAATAAAACACATCCAATTTGGTTTTGATCTCAAGCCTCGAGGGGCAGAAAGCAATTTGAAAGGCAAAGTGTAAGGACAGCAGCATTCCATGAGGAGTGTTGCCTTGGGAAGGCTGACCTGGAAGTCTAGCTCTGACTAGCCAGAGCTAAGAAAATAAAGTAGAGATTTTTTAAAAGGCCTTTAAGGTACACCTTGGGCAGGACAAGAGCCTGGCCAGGGCTGCACCCAAGGTGGACTCAAAATGGTCACAAAATGGACACAAAATGGTCACAAAATGAACCCAAAATGGACCCAAAATGGTCACAAAATGGACCCAAAATGGTCACAAAATGAACCCAAAATGGACCCAAAATGGTCACAAAATGGACCCAAAATGGTCACAAAATGAACCCAAAATGGACCCAAAATGGTCACAAAATGGACCCAAAGTGGTCACAAAATGGACGACTGGTCACGAGGTCTCACATTTTTATAAGTTTTGGTCCCAAATTTGCATCTTGGGGTTTAATTGTCCAGTTACAGCTTCAGGTTGTGCAGTCCCACCCTTCTTGTTCTCTCCTTCCAGCCCCCGTTGTTGGTGCTTTGGGGCCTGGAAACTTGTCCCAGTTGTCCTTGGTGTGCAGCAGGACAAGGATTTGTTTTGTGTCCCTGCTGTGTGCAGAGAGCTCAGTGACCCTGACTGTGAGCTCAGAGCTGCACCCTGGGCAGCACAGAGCCTGAAATACATGAAAGCTCAAACTTAGGGCATCAGGAGAAGCAGGATGCAAAGGTACCACCAGTGCTGCAGGAAAGGGATGGACACTCAACAACATCTGCAGTCCATGGGAAGAAAATGATGTTCTTCTGTTCTGGTGAAATCTCTGCTGAGCCCAGCAAGTCAGCCTGGGAAACACATTTTTGGAAAGGTTTAAGCAAATGAGAATCTGGAGCAGATTGGAAGATTTCCCTCCTGAGGAAAACCCAACCAAGTTTTGCCTGGAAATCGCCAGTGAGAGAAAAACAATAAAATCTCACAACACGTCAAGGGTGCTCTGGAGGGGGCAGTGAGATCACTGGGCAGGGTCAAGCAGCAACCCATGCCAAGGTGGGCAGGGCTGACCAAATATTAAAACAAGTTCTGAGAGCTGAGCACAGCTGAGTGCTGCACAAACTCTTGTTGTCCAGAGGAGTTCTGGTGCCCCTAACCCCTGGAAGTGTTCCAGGTGAGGTTGGATGGAGCTTGGAGCACCCTGGGATAGTGGAAGGTGTCCCTGCACATGGCAGGGGGTGGGATGAGATGGAGCTTTAAGGTCTCTCCCAACCCAAACCATTCTGGGATTCCATGAGGATTTGTGTAGATGGGGATGAAGGCAGAGGTGACCTCAGAATTAGTTCCTGCTCCTTATCCCTGCATCCTTGGCCTTCCCACAGGACCATTTTCTGCAACCTTCATCTGAGGTTCTGCACTGCAGCTCACAGGAGGAGTTTGCTGCTGCTCTGCTTTGCATCAAACCCTTGTGCAGAAAGAGCAGGAAGCAGCACAAGTGAAGGGCCTGCAAATCCACTCAGACAGGCAGGAACTGTCAGAACACTCCACGAGAGCAGAAATGGTTTGTGTCAGTCCCAGACTCTGCAAGATCATCTCACAATGAAAGCCTGACCTCAAATTTACTTCACACCTCTGATCCAGTAGAGCTGGTTCTCATCATCTCTTACCACATCATCTTGTGTCTTGCCCAACTCTGGAATATAATTCCATGGAAATGAGGCTTTGATGTCCTGTTAAAATCGAGTTGTGGGGCTGCTTGAAGCTCTTTCAAAGATGAATTTTAATATTTGGCTATTAGCTCAGGGAATTACCTACCACGTGCTCTGAAGGAGCCCATCTGGCCTGAAAATCACCTGGTACAGGATGGTCCCTCTCCCATCCCATCCTGCACCATTTCATTCATGACTGAACCAGCAGAACCTTCAGGAACTGAGCAACTCAGCAAAGGAGTCTGGTCACTGCTGAGAGGGGAGAAAGGTGAAAGAGGAACACAAAATCCTGACCTGTGATCTTAGGTGCTACTAAACCCAGCAACAGCAAGAACCTCTGTCCTGGAGGTCTTGGAAAACCAGGACAAGACAAACCATCAATGCCACAGGGAACAAGAAAAACCAGGAATCCCTTGAACTTACAATCATTTGAACTTGTAATTATTTGTAAGGCAGGACTGGCATGGTGCTCGAGCATGTTCAGGGAAAGGGATGGAGCTGGGAAGGGTCTGGAGCACCAGGAGGGGCTGAGGGAGCTGGAAAGGGGCTCAGCCTGGAGAAAAGGAGGCTCAGGGGGGACCTTGTGGTTCTGCACAACTCCCTGACAGGAGGGGACAGCCGGGGGAGGCTCTGCTCCCAGGGACACAGGGACAGGACAAGGGGAAATGGCCTCAGGTTGAAGCAGGAGAGGTTTAGGCTGGATATTAGGGAATATTTCTTCATGGAAAGGGTTGTCCAGCCCTGGTACAGCTGCCCAGGGCAGTGGTGGAGTCTCCATCCCTGGAGGGATTTAAAACCCCTGTGGATGTGGCACTTGTGGACATAGGACACAGGTCAGTGGTGGCCTTGGCAGTGCTGGGGGAATGGTTGGACTCGATGATCTTGGAAGGCTTTTCCAACCTCAACAATTCTGTGATTGTATTAAAAACCAGCTCACTTGAACAGCTGGTCCAAAGGCCACAACATAAAAGAGAAGTCAAGTACAAAGTGCTGCACTTCAAGAGGAAGAATCCAATACAGAATGGGAACAACTACAGATGGGAATTATTATCATAATTATTATTATTACATCCAATACAGATGGGAAAACATCACACAGTGAACCCTGAAATCCTTATTTCAGGTTTAGGCTCCTTGGATATAAATTGTTAAATCATGCAGTGGTTTTTCCTGCCTTTGAGCTACAACTTCACCCCCTGCCTTTGTAAGTCCCTGGTCAAGAAGCCCCCACAAGCACAGAGGAGGGAAGAAGAATAATTTTCATCACAATATATTACTCTTCTTAGATGCTGATTTCCTCTCCTCTTTGCAAAAAGGCCAACAATCCACCCAGGAAATGCTCAGCTCTGTCTCACCTTCACATCCTCTGCTCTTAACCCTGCTGCTCCCAAAAATTCCCATCTTGCAAAAGCAAACCAGAGGTGCAAGAAGTCCCAGTGGGACTGGGAAATTCTTGCTCCAAGGGTAAAAAATCTTGCTCAGTTCAGCAAGGCAGAGATGCTCCTCTCTGCCTCCTGCTCAACTGGATCTCTCAACAAATGGAAAACACTTGAGGGCTGGAAACTCCACTTGGTGAGGATCTGCTGAGCATCTGGTAGGGGCTGACTCACGGGGTCATTGCAGCCTCCAGCCTCCTCCATTGCCTCCTCCACGTGGGGTTTGATCACACATGGCCTATCCTCAGTGCCATTTTGCACAAAGAATTGGCATGGGGAGCAGGACCTGCTCCTGCAGCTCAAAAAGTGCCTCCAGCATGGGTGATTCACTGCTCAGACAGCTGCTTGTGGATTCCCAGCCCTTGGGAAGGAAGCTCCACCCCGGAGCAGGCAGGAATACCAGAGCTTCTGGGGAGCTGAGAGTGCCCCAAGCCATACCCCACGTTTTCTTCTCAGTCCTGCACAGCTCGAGGTCTTCCTGATCCAGCCCTCACTGAGAGCCCAGGGAACAGCATCCTCTGAGGTTTTCCAGCTCCTCTCCTCTGGTTTTCCCAGTTCCTTGAAGTTCCCTTAGCAGCAGGGAAAAAGGATCTCCAGATCCACCAGTGCAGCTGTTCTGTGTCTGCCCCGAGGCCACGGCAGAGAAACCAGACTGGAGTCATTCCATGGGGTCACATCTGGCCTGGGAGTCTTTGGAGAGACCTCAGTGATCACAGAGGAAAGGCCCTGACCCCAGGCAGTTCATGATCTCTGCTGAGAATCTGTCTGGGGCTGCTTCCCTGCCCCGAGATTGTTATCAAGTGATTCAGAACACACATGGTGAAATCCAAGCCTTGGCCACTGGCTTGGGAAGAGGCTGGGTTTTACCCACAGACTCTCCTGTGCAGCTCCTTTAGCTGGTCTGGCTGCTGGGGAAGTCCAGAAGAAACCCCAAACCACCACCAACCCCAATATCTCTAACAACAACAGCTGCTGGGGAAGTCCAGAAGAAACCCCAAACCACCACCAACCCCAATATCTCTAACAACAACAACAACTCCTGTCTCTTCCTGTTTATTCCTGGGATTTCAGTGCAGATCAAAGCTGCCAGTGACTTTCCCTTCATGCAAACCATGAATGCAGAGCTGCTTTCCTCCAGCCCTCAGCACTGCCTGCAGCATTCCCAGAAAAACTTCTTGGAAGCAGCTCCCAGAAAACTGTGGGGTCCTGTGCACACTCCATTCATGTGAATCCTGCAGGACACGGTGCCCAGTGCCAGTGCCAGGAAAAATGAGCCTTGATGGAGAAAAAAACCAGGAGAAGGCACCAGCCACCTCCAGAGGTGCTGGAACAGCTCTTGCCCAGATCCACGAGACTTCCCCACGCTGCTGCAGTGGGATGAGGGCAGCTCAGTGTCCCCTGCAGCCAAAGGGAGAAAAAAGGCACCTCTGGCAGAGACTGAGCCCATGTGAGGACTCACCTCTCTCCACAACCAGAGTGGGACGGGGTTGAAGGCCTGAATGTGGGGCTTACACTGCACAGACCCTCCTGAAGGATCCCTCCCTCCTGCCTTTGCTCCCAGATTCCCTGATGTGTTGGCTCTAAGTGCTGCTGGGGCACTGGAGCTCTGCCCCTTCCCAAATTCCCCCTCATGCAGTCACTGTGCCCACCAAATGGGATCACAGAATAATCTGGAAGGGGCAGGGACACTTTCCACTATCCCAGGTTGTTTCAAGCCTCATCCAGCCTGGCCTTGAATGTTTCCAGGATGATAAAATCATGGAATTTAGATGGAAAAGCCCTCCAAAATCATGGAGTCCAACCATTCCCCCAGCACTGTCAATGCCACCATTGTCCTGTGTCCACAAGTGCCACATCCACAGGGCTTTTAAATCCCTCCTGAGGTGGAGACTCCACCACTGACCTGTGTCCACAAGTGCCACATCCACAGGGTTTTTAAATCCCTCCAATGGAAACTCCACCACTGCCCTGGGCAGCTGTGCCAGGGCTGGAAAATCCTTTCCATGAAGAAATATTCCCTAATATCCAGCCTAAACCTCTCTTAGTGCAACTTGAGCCCATTTCCTCCAGTCCTGTGGTTTTTTTCCCTGAGAGCAACTCTGCAAAGATCCCTAAATAAGACACAAAGGAGAGTTCCTAAACAACCTGGTGTGGATATGACTTTCCTTAGGAGTCTGAGGGGGGAAAATGAGTGTATTCCAGGTGAGGGAATGAGGCACCATCACTGTCTTGGTTCCTACTGCCAAAGGAGCAGGTGAAAGCCCTGAGCCCTGGAGTAGGGAAATCCACTGCATGATTTGGCAATTTATATCCATGGAGCCTAATGCTGAAATGAGGATTTCAGGGTTCACTGTGTGATGTTTTCCAGGTTGTTTCCATTCTGTATTGGATTCTTCCTCTTGAAGTGCAGCACTTTGTACATGACTTCTCTTTTATGTCGTAGCCTTTGGACCAGCTCTTCAGGTGAGCTGGTTTTTAATACAATCACAGAATTGTTGAGGTTGGAAAAGCCTTCCAAGATCATCGAGTCCAACCATTCCCCCAGCACTGCCAAGGTCACCACTGTCCCATATCAAGTGCCACATCCACAGGGCTTTTAAATCCCCCCAGGGATGGGGATTGCACCACTGCCTTAGGCAGCTGTGCCAGGGCTGGACAACCCTTTCCATGAAGAAATTTTCCCTAATATCCAGCCTAAACCTCTCTTAGTGCAACTTGAGCCCATTCCCTCCTGTCCTCTGGTTTATTTTCCCTGAGAGCAGAGACTCTGCAAAGATCCCTAAATAAGACACAAAGGAGCGTTCCTAAACAACCTGGTGTGGATATGACTTTCCTTAGGAGTCTGAGGGAGGAAAATGAGTGTATTCCAAGTAAGGGAATGAGGCACCATCACTGCCTTGGTTCCTACTGCCAAGAGGAGCAGGTGAAAGCCCTGAGCCCTGGGGTTCCTTACCCTTCAGGAGAGCGGCCACCTCGGAGTAAGAGCGCAGCACAGCCAGGGACACGGCTTCCCCTGAAACACAGGAGGGGAAACACAGCCCTGAGGGACAGCCAGGGGACAGCCAGCCCCACTGTGCTCCCTGATAATGTCACACTAAGAATCTCTGCTCCCTGAGGTGCTTCAAGCTCTGTAAGATTTGAAATAAATAAGGAAAATTTAACTTTATGCTTCAGCAGACAGTGCCCACACTGTCCAGTTCAGCACATGAGTCTATGCTACATTAATTTCCCCTCTTGTCCCATGTTTTTTTCCTATAAAATGAAGGTTAAAAATCTCTAAATATCAGGTTGATATCTGCTCTTATCAGCCAATGGGAAGAACTGATTTAATCTGTGCTCACAGGACAGTGCCACCTCCTATTAGTGCTCACGTGGCACGGATTAATGGTCAAAACTTGTCTCCAGGATCTCTCCAGGATCATGGAAAGCACAGAGAGCATCCCAAAGTTAGAGAAGGGCCCAACATTTCATACTCACAGCTGGCATAAAACAGCACCACTGTCTGGGCAGCCTGCGAGAGGGAAGAGTTGAAGTTCTCCTCTGTCAGGACAAGGATGTGCTCCAGGGGCAGCTCTCTCTTCTTGTCCCTGGAAACTGCTTCCACCACCTGGTCATCCTGAATATCTGCAAGGGACCCACAGGTGTGTCCAGGGCAGGGGGAACTGCAGCCCCCTGGGCCACCCCAGTGCATGATTTTGTAATCCAGAACCTCTCAGCAGAGATCTGGGGTGAGTGAAATTTTGTGTGGGGAGAGGAGGCACAGCCACGCAGACAAACCCTAAAATCCCCTAATCCCACCTCACACCAGCTCTGCCCTTGGATTGGAACAATACTCTTCAGGCTCCTCTAGGATCCTGTCCCTTTTTTTTTAAGAAAACACCCCCAGTTTTGCACAGAGAACAAATGTATTTTCAATTCTGCATTGCAGGGACCAGAGTTTTCTCCCTGGAGGAAGCAAGTCTGGATCTGCTCTTACAAAAGGGTCCCAAACCCTTCAAAAAGGGATGGATAATTTTCAGATGCTTGTAGAGGACAGTGTCACTTTAACCCCCCCATGCCTCTGGTGCATCCAAGCACATTCCTGTCCCTCACACAGCAACTGCTCCTCTAACAGCTCTGATTTTTCTCCCTGGTGTTTCTACTGAAAATCAGACCTGTCTGTCATATTCCAGTGACCTCAGAGAATGAAAGAGCCACCACGAAGTGACTGTGATGGTTTGCAAGTGTTCTCTAATGCTTTGCAATGTCTGATGCTGATTGCACCTTCTGTCTGATGACAATCAGCTTTTCACTGATTAATTGCACACCTTGATTGTTATTCTCTTTCTCATCCTCATCTTCCTCCTCCTCCTCCTCTTGCTCATCCTCCTGGATTTGTTTGACCTTGGTCTTGTCTTCCACCAGGGTTATAATTTCATCAGTGTCTTCCAAGACCAGGTATTGGATCGGCATTCCCTGAGGAAAACAATCAATCAGTGGGAGCACAACATCCCCCTCTGCTCATTTTGTCTGCAGACCAAACTCAAGGCTGATGGGGCACCTTATTTTTGGGATATGCCACAGATCCCTGAAGCTGCCAAACAGGGAATGTTTGGGTTAAGTTTCTTTGACCCAATTTCTCCTGTGCATGAGTTTTTCTATCTCCAGGCTGATGTTTCCTTGTGAGGAAGTAAGGGATCCTGTGGTGAAAGTGAACACCAGCCCCATCTCCCAGCAATTTAACTCAGACCCAGCACTGCAGGAAAAATCCCAGTGGCCAAGCAGGGAAGGAGAGCAGGGAAGTTCATTTGGATGTCCCCTCATTAGAGGGGTCAGGCTGGGTCTGAGGAGCCCCTCACAGCCTGGGAATCCAGCACAAAAAATCCTTTATCTCATGGAGCTCAGCCAGGAGAAACGTTCCCAAATGTACAGGAACTGCAAACCCATGGAAAGAAGCAAAAAAGCAACAGGAATTTCTCAGAAATGAGACCTTGTCAGCTTAAAACCAGTGCTGGCATCAGCTCAAAGGCACTGGAGAGGAAATGGGAAGTTCATCGGGAGCTGAGAGAAATGACAAAGTGCTGGCACCTCCCACGGGCTCCCAGAGCCACCCAACTGTGCACACATCTCTCAGCAGGCCATGGGAAGCCCTCAGGGGATGTTCAGGTCTGATCCTGCACCTGAAATCACAAGTGTGACAGTTCAGGTAATCTGGGCCATGCTGTGTTCCCTGGCATCTGCCAGCACCCAGTCCCAGCCTGCCTCACAAGCTGGGTCAGGTCCCTCCAGAGTTTAACTCATCTTGATCAACCTCGTTTAACTCACACCCTGCCCTTTTCCCAGCTGGCTGCCAGAGGCACTGGGTTACCTCAGCTCAGCACAGACCTCTGCTTGTTTGCTCCTTGTTTCACACCCAGTCCCTCTCCCATCTTTTGAGGCCTTTCCTAAGGCCTTCAGAAGTCCAGATCTTTGGGGAATTTGCACTTGGATGTCATTCACAACCTTGTGTTAAGGTGTAGTGGAGATGTCGCTCAATGTTTTGATAAATAAAATAAACTCACTGTTTTCTCTTTCCCAGCAGGCACCACAGCTCTGCAGCACCCAAATCATGGAATCATGGAAGGGGCATTAAAGATCACCCAGCTCCATCCCTGCCATGGGCAGGGACACCTTCCACTATCCCAGGATGCTCCAAGCCTTGTCCTGGAACACTTCCAGGGATGGGAAATCCACAAATTCTCTGGATAATCTGTTGCACACACGTGTGCAATTTGGGAAAGACACTTCCCCTTGAGCTTCAGGGAATGCTGTCAAATTAATAGCAGAGATGAGCAACATCCCACCACCCTCTCCAGAGCTAAGAGTTGTCCAATAAATTCAGCATCCAACCTCCTCTGGTGTCTTGATGGCGACGTTTGACCGGTGCAGAACGTTCAGATCCCTGAGGTCCCTTCCAAAACACAAGGTGAACATTACATGGTGTGACATGGAAGGTCACCCTTCCTCCTTCTGCCCTAATTCCATCAGTGCTAAGGTTCCTCTCCAAAATCTCTCTTAGTCTGAATATTTTTCCACCCCTAAGCCAGCAAATGAATACAATTCTGGACAAATCCTTAAATATTAAACATCCTGTCACAGGATATAGCCTGGTTTTGCTGCCTCTCATCCATGTGTGTGAGTGCACTGACTGTCATCCTGGTGTTGGGGTAACCCAGCTCAGAAACCCCACAAAAAAGCAAGGAGAACCCCAAAACCACCTGAGATAAATACCTGGACAAAAGGGCAACTCCTGCTTTCCCCAAGAGCTGCCAGGCCACAAACTCTGCTGTCCTCCTGTCAGCCTCGTGGGTCTCTTTTTGGCTCAGGATGAACACCAGGGGCAGCCCGAGCTGCAGGTGGACAGTGGAGATCTTCTCTGGGTCCTCAGTAACCTCTGTCTGGAGAACAGCCAGGGTTATGTTACAGCACAGCTCCACAAGTTGAAGGTACCTCAGCTCTTTCCCACCCTTAGAAATCCTCAGGAAAAAGTTTCCAACCCCAATTCTAAAACATCCACGGAAGCAGAACCCACACAGCTCCGGTTCAACTGTTCCAACACGTCACCACCTTCCCTGTTAAAAACCTGGGCTTTATTTTGTGTGGGGCTTTTTGTGGTTTGGCAATTCCAGATGTCAAATCTCCACTCATTTTTATTTACCTGGCATCCATGCCCCCGGGGCAGTTTGAAAATCTCAGCCACAACATGCCAGAGCTGGAACCCTTCCCTTCCTGCCTTGGACGTGCTGCTTCATGACAGCACAGAGGTGCTTGATGAAGTGTTTTCCCTCCATGGGGTTAATGCAGGAAAATGGCTGAAGGAGAATTCCCTGCTCATCTACTCAACCTTTTGGATGGGCAGGGATGACCACTGGGAACAGGAGGCTGCTGAAGTTCTCTGCCCCATGGAAGGAGGAAATAGGAGGGAACCTCCTGTTCCTTGTGATCAGCAAGGCGTGAAGGACTGATAGCAAATTCCAGAGGGTGCTGAAACTCCTGCACGGAGCCTACAGGAGCAGCTGAGGACTTTGGGGCTGCCTAGTTTGGAGAAAAAGAGGCTGAGGGATGACCCCATTGCTCTCCACAGCTTCCTGAGGGGATGTGGAGAGGGAAACATTGATATCTCCAGAGTATCCAGGGTTGAAAGTTGCATCAGGGGAAGTTTAGACAGAACATCAGGAAGGTTTCTTTACCAAGAGCACTGGAGTTGGGCAGTGCTTAAGAGTCATTTGGAAAATGCCCTCAATAATTTATTTATATTTTGGCCAGCCCTGAATTGGTGAGGCAGTTGCACCAGGTGATTCCTGCTCCTTGTCTGTACAGATTCCCACTCTCAGCCTTTCTCTCTGCTCTCACCCTCCTCATCCTCACATCCCTCCCTGCCCTCCCACCCAGGGCCCCAGCAGCTCCTCCTTCCCAGTCCTACCACCAAGGGAGCCCCCATGAGCTTGAGGTGCCTGTGGATGTTGAGCAGGGTCAGGGGCTGTGCCAGGGCTGTTCTCCTGCAGGGCTGGGCTGGGTCTGTGGCCCGCTGGCAGTGGCAGAATGAGAGCCAGGCAGAAGAGACATCGGGGTCACCGTGGCTGTGAGAGAGGAAACAAAACCCACCCTGAGCAGGGGTTCAAAGGGCCCTGACAGAAGGACCAGGTTTGCTGATGTGTGAAAGGCTGAGACAGGCTGGGTGTGTTCACCTGGAGAGGAGAAGATCCAGGGAGAGCTCAGAGCCCCTTCCAGGGCCTAAGGGGGTTCCAGGAGAGCTGGAGAGGGACTTGGGACAAGGCATGGAGGGACAGGACACAGGGAATGGCTTCCCACTGCCAGAGGGTAGGGATAGATGGGATATTGGGATATTGGGATATTGGGATATTGGGATGTTGGGAAGGAAGTTTTGGCTGTGAGGGTGGAGAAGTCCAGGCACAGTGTGCCCAAAGAAGCTGTGGCTGCCCCTGGAAGTGTTGCAGGCCAGGTTGGATGGGGCTTGGAGCAACCTGGAATAGTGGAAGGTGTCCCTGGTTAGCTGTGACACCATCCCTGCTGTTGGCCTGTGGGTAACTTTGGGAAGTCACTTTCCTTTTCTGATGCACCCGTTCCTTATCCCCTAAAACAGGGATCACCTTACTTGGATAAGGATTTAAGAGCTCTCCATGGAAGAGCAAAGTGCACTATTAAGACCTCAAATCCTGCTGCCCCAGTTGGCTGGAAGCTGCTCCTGTTGGAGAAGCTCCCACCATTTCAGCAGCTCGGGAGGTGGTGGCGCTGTTTTAAGGAGAATTAAGGCGATTCCTGTGCAATGACAACCGTGCCATCTAGTGGGAGCCAACAGCACAATTCCCCGAATTCCTGCAAGGATGGAATGGCACCTCGGGAAGGGCCACTCTGGTGCCTGCCCTGGCGTCACCTGTGACAAAATCCCAGGTAAATCATTATGGAGTTATTAATGTTGGAAAAGCCCTCCAAGACTGCCAAGTCCAGCCATTCTCCCAGCATGGATCACTGATCCATGTCCCCAAGTGCCACATCCATACAGCTTTTAAATCCCTCCTGGAATGGGGACTCCACCACTGCCTTGGGCAGCCTGTTCTGACACGACAATCCTTTCCAGGTAGAAATTTTCCCTAACATCCAATCTAAACCTCCTCTGGTACAACCTGAGGCCGTTTCCCCTTGTCCTATCCCTGTTCCCTGGGAGCAGAGCCTCCCCTGGCTGTCCCCTCCTGTCAGGGAGTTGTGCAGAGCCACAAGGTCCCCCCTGAGCCTCCTTTTCTCCAGGCTGAGCCCCTTCCCAGCTCCTTCAGCCTCTCCTGGGGCTCCAGACCCTTCCCAGCTCTGTTCCCTTCCGGACACACTCCTGCCCCTCAGTGTTTCTTGTCATGAGGGCCCAGAACTGTCCCCAGGTGTGGCCTCAGCAGTGCCAGCACAGGGGGACAATCTCTGCCCTGGGCCTGCAGGCACAGACTGGTACAAGCCAGGTGCCTTTGGCTTCTTGGCCAGCTGGGCACACTGTGGGCTGAGGGAGCAACACCCCATGTGGTGTTCCCACTCCCTCCCTCACTTTCCTGGCTGCAGGATGTCACATGGAAGGATCTGCCATTCTAGAGCTGCTCCTCCTGCTTGGGAAGGGGGTGGCCAGTGAGGCCATGGGATGGGAATTCCCAAATCCATGAGCAGTGCTACAGTTCTCACTCTTGGGTATCACAGCACAAGGTGGGAGTGCTTTAAGATTTTAACATCAACTCTCCTGAAAACCCGTGGCTGAGGTTTGATCCATCAGCCATGGAAAGGAGACAGAGGGCTCTTCTCCTGTGAAATCCCACCCAATGCAGCCACAAACAGCAAGGCTACCCCAGGGCCAACAACACAACCAGCAGCTTCTGGAAAGCAGATCTGACTGTCCAGCCTTGGCACAACATCCTAATGCAATCCCAGAGTTGATTTGGGAATCTGAGGCACCAGGAGTCAGGCAAACAGTGCATGGAAGCTGATCTCCATGGTGGGGCTGTGTCTGGATGTACCTGGTGGCTTTCAGCAGTGCTGCCTCAGTTGTCAGGACAAACTGGTGGATGGTGCCATAGACAAAAGCTGCCTCCATCACAGCTCTGTGCTCTGCAAAGGGAAAGGCCAGGTGAACTCAGCTCTGCTCCCTCCACATCTCCTGTTTCATCCTTCCCAGGGGCAAATATCAATTCCCAGCCTTCCAGAAACTTTTGGTACAACATCACAGAGTCTGTCTGAAAACACACTGTGGAGGGAAGTGAGCAACTGGAGTTGCAGAGCCAGAGATCTGCCCAGGGATTTATTATTTTTAAGACAGCAACCACTTGCTTTCCCTCTCCATGTCCTCTCAAGGTTTATGCTCCCAGCAAAATTTTTCTGGTGCAACTGATCCCTTTGGAAACAAAGCAGGATATATGGAAGTAGAGCTCTTGTGGCTGAGTGGCTCTTGCAGGTCTCCATTTGCAGGATTTTGGGGTCAGAAACTCAGCTCCTGGATATTCTACCAAAAAAAAGGCTGGGGGAAGAGAGGAAAGATGGAAAGCTGAGCGTCCATACCTGCTGTCCCAGTAGCTGGTACGTAGGCAAAGACCATGTTGGACTTCCCTTTCAACACATTTTCAATGTTCTCAAGATCTGCCAGTGTTTCAATGTATTTAACTTCATTAAAGAGCAGGGCACTGAGGAGGCAGAAGAAACCTCATTAGGAAGTAGTTGAAGAGTAAATTTGCAGCCACACAACCACGATGGGAAAAACAGGATAAAATTCCAGCTTCTTGCTGGCAGATTAAGGATTCACAGCCAACTGGAGGTGCCCAGGTGTGTGCTGGTGAGTTGTCTCAAGGGAAAAATTTAACAGCCATAATGAAGAGAGAAGCTTGACTGAGAGCAGCCTCTGGAATACCTGGGGTTGGCATTTAGTGGGAGTAGAAAGGAAAAAGGATTCCAGAGAGTGGGATGTGGTCTGGACTTACAACAAAACGTTGGCCACGATGGAGTTCACGTCGAACAGGGCGTCGGTGGGGAACTCCCGGATCAGTCGGGTTCCTCTGGGAAGAGAAGAGAGAGTCACCAAAGGAAATGAGAGAGATTCATGCATGGATCACACGGGAAAAGGGAGCCAAGGCAAGCACAGAAGGAGAGGGAGGACGATGGAGAAATGGCAGAACACACTTGAGATGTCTTTGATCTGCGTTGGGAATGATTCAAGCCTGGTTGAGCAGGTTCCTGCTGCACTTGGGGACATGGTGGCCCTGGCAGTGCTGGGGGAAAGGGTGGACTCAATGATCTTTAAAGGACCTTGGAATGGTTGGAATTGATGATCTTAAAGGTCTTTGGAATGGTTGGATTTGATGACCTTAAAGGTCTTTGGAATGGTTGGACTTGATGACCTTAAAGGTCTTTGGAATGGTTGGACTTGATGACCTTAAAGGTCTTTGGAATGGTTGGAATTGATGATCTTAAAGATCTTTGGAATGGTTGGACTTGATGACCTTAAAGGTCTTTGGAATGGTTGGAATTGATGACCTTAAAGGTCTTTGGAATGGTTGGACTTGATGACCTTAAAGGTCTTTTCCAACCTTAATTATTCCATGATTATCAGTACAACAGTCAATGAGAACTGAGCTGCTAACATGGAAAAGCTTCCAGGTGACAACTCTTGGAGAGACCAGGAGCTGAACCTTCCCCTCCAGGGCAGAAGAGTTAACCCCAGCAACAAGGAGAGCACCAAAATGTGGTTTTTTCTTGGACTAGACCCAAAATCTTGTGGCCAAAATCGGAGTGTAGCTCTGGGGGTGGGAGGCCAGAGGAACAGAAGAACACTGATGGAGGGTTTCTCCTGTGGTTTCATTCCACAGCTCACCCTTCTGCTGCTCCAAGGAACTTGGGGCAGGATGGGAGAATCCACACTGAGGACAAAGCATCTCCTCTGCCTGTGTTGGAATTTTGGGGGTACCTTTGGCTAAACCATGCAGGTCACTCCTCTCATTCCCTCACAGACATCTCTGATTGCTGCCAGTGTTTCCTTCAAACATTTGCACTGGAAAGAAATCCCAGTGCAGTGCCCAGAAATGCATCTCACCTGAACAGGAAAGCTTTCCTTAATGCATTTTCTTTTCCACAATATCTTGAGACATCCTCTTTGGGACAATTCACCTAGAGAGCAAATAATATTTATTTATAAAATAATAATTACAGATTCTGCCCCACAATGACAACCCCCCCCCTACAGCTTTCTTCTATTCAAGAATGTAAATCCAGCCTTTTCCAAACCTCCTCTGAGGGAAAATCCACCAAGATGGAGACCAGAGATGGAGAGTGGAGTTTGTATTTCAGTTTTCCAGCTCTGCTGATTTGGGTCAGATCAAAAGACCCCATGATCTGCCCAGCATATTTAAAGTGACAGATCAGTGCTTCCTTTCTGAATTTGGGCTGTAGCTGGAGGAAACTAAATAAATCCAAATATAAATATATAAGCACTTCTTAGAGTCTAATTACACTTGCCTGAATTTGTAATTTCCTCGTGTGAATCTGCATAAAATTTCAGCTAAAAACTCCTTTGTATGAAATATTTATTGCACTGAGCTGAAAAGAAGTTTTAACCAACCTCATCCATCATGGAACATGGACTCTGGAACATGGTGCCCAGAGAAATTGTGGCTTTTTCATCCCTGAAAATGTTCCAGGCCAGGCTGGACAGGGCTTGGAGAAACCCAGGATAGAGGAAGGTGACCCTGCCCATGGAAGGTGAGGTGGAAAGAGATGAGCTTTGAGGTCCCTGAAAGCCAAAGCTGTTCTGTGGGTCTGTGATTCTATGAAAAATCTGTGCCCATCCCTTCCCTGCTCATCTCCTGCTTACTCCATCCCACCCAGCAGCTCCCCTGAGCCCCACTTACCTTCACCACAGAAACACCATAGTCCTGGAGGGCCTCAGCTGAGCTCTCAATCTGCTCCAGGAAGGGCTGGGCTCCAGGAGAAACTGAAACACAAAATTAAAAAACCCTCTGCAAGTCCTCAGGGTGAAGAGCATCCTCCTGCCACACACACTGAGGTGTGGGAGATGTTCCTCAGCCCACGCCAATGTCTTTGGGAAACCACACCCAGGGGATCACAAAGAACAAAAGCAAGGTCAAGGATCTTCTCCTAATCCATGACAGCCTTTACTTCTACCTCATGAAAGGGATTCTCCTTTTTTCTAGCAGGTATTACGGAAAAGGGGAAAATTCCTCAGGAAATTTGTTTGCTCCTCCACAGTATCTCCAGGAAATAATCCAGAAAATGAATGAAGACGTTTGAAGGACCGTGCCTGAGGACACAGCCAGGAAAGAACCCATCCCAAGAGGTCTCTGCCTGTGAGGAGCACTTGGAATTGTGCAAACACAGTGCTCGACCAGCTCTTCAAAACCACTTTGGGTTTAAAAACTCAAGAACTGCCTCTTCATTGAGGAGGGCCACAAGTTGATTTGAGGGATGGAGCAGCTCTGTGAGAGGAAAGGCTGAGAGTTGGAAAACAGAAGGCTCGGGGGTGAATTAATTGCAGCCTTCAGTGCCTGAAGGAGCCGACAAGAAGGATAAAGAGAGACTCTACAAGGGGTGGATGACACAGGGAATGGCTTCCCACTGCCAGAGGGCAGGGATGGATGGGAGCTTGGGAAGGAATTCCTGGCTCTGAGGGTGGGGAGGGGCTGAGATGGAATTCCCAGAGAAGCTGTGGCTGCCCCTGGATCCCTGGAATTGTCCAAGGCCAGGTTGGACAGGGCTTGGAGCACCCTGGGATAGTGGAAAGTGTCCTGTGAAAAGGGGGTGGGACTGGATGGGATTTAAGATCCTTCCAGCTCAAACCATTCCACGATCCTGTGATTGTTCCACTCTCACCCAAGCCTTGCTGAGCCCCCAAGGCTGATGGAAATTCACATTAAACACGTACCACTGGGGGTGAAAAAAGCCAAGGATGTTTTTCCAGCTTCCAAGCCACTGAAATAATGCTGGGGGCTCGGCTCCTGCTGCAGGCTGGCACTTCCACGTTTTGGGATGGAGCAGGCACAGAAGAGAAGGAAAACCAAGGAAGAAACCCATCTGTCCTTTTGGGCTGACATGGCTGCTCCCAGCTACAGACACAAGGGAAAAAAATTTTTAAAAAATATACATAAACACACACAAACACATATATGAGTGTTCCTCTGTTTTAGTCTGTGTTACATGATATTATTTCCAACTGTGGAAATTATTACTAATATCACACAAACATCTTGAGGATATGATGAATTAGTCACTCAATCCACAGGTGACTCACACAACTGCAAAGGGGACAGCAGAGGCCACTCTCCTCCCTCTGAGTGGCACCTTTAAGTGCACAGACCCTCAGTGCTTTCAGCTTAGGGCTGCTTTTCCTCCCTCCTCTTTATTTCCTTTGAGTCAAACAAAAATTCCATGCACAGGCATCAAAGCAGTGACAGCATCATCCACAAACCCCCGCCCAAACTGTCTCAATTCCTGCTCAAAAGCTTCGAGGATGCCAATAGAATTTATCTGGCCCTGAAAGGTGTTTGCAAAGGGATGGGAGACACTGTGGTTGCCAAAAACCAAATGGCCATTTGAGATTCAAATAGGAGAGCTCCTGTCTCAGTGCAAAATAGAAATGTGCATCTCCTGACACTTGTTTCTGGTCAGAGTGAGGCAGAATTTTGCAGGTATATTTATAAAGATTTTCTAGCTGAAGTCCTCAGCATGAGGATGTTCTGCTGGTGCTTCAGGAACACATGTTCCGAATTATTTTTTTTATAGAATAACTGATTTCTCTCTTATATTTATAAGGATTTATGTAACTTAAATGGATGCTATTTTTATATATACTGCTGGGGTTTTTTTCTTTACTCTGTGATCAGACGTTCTATATGATTTAACCTTTAAAGGATTAATTAAAAAATCAGATTACCCTTGACCTAAAATATGCACACCAATAAGTCAGAGAAGAATTCTGTAAAATCTTTTCTGTTCCTGGCTACTGATTTGCCACTTCTTAGTAGCCTCTGTTATAAATGATCAGAAGCAAATTCAAAACAACAGGATTTATATCCCAGTGAATACATTTATTAAGTGTGAAATTTCCTGAACAGATTGATTTTCATGGGAAGTGTCCCTGCCCCTGGGATGGAACAAGATGATCTTTAAGGTCCTTCCCAACTGAAATCAATCTGGGATTTTGGGATTCTGCTCACTTCAGGCCCTGGCAGATGATGTGAGAGGTTCAAGGATGAGAAGCCACCTTCTTCCCACTCCATTCCTTCCCAGCCTGCTCCTCTGGGATTGCTCTCTGCTGCTGGAGCCTGGCTGCTCCCTGCCCAACAAAGGGACAAAGCTGGGACTGAATCCATGCAGAATTTGCATCACGAGCTGCAGCTGCTTCCCTCAACAAACACCCCTGTGTCCATGGGCTGTCACTCCCTCCAACAGCCTGGCAGAGGCTGTCAGCTCACCACGGCTGCCCTGGGATCAACCCAAGCTCAAACACTCCAAAAACAAGCAGGGAAAGACCCTTCTGCCATGCTCCAGGAGTCAGGAGTTACTGACAGGCACACTCAGCCTTCACAGGCTCCTTCTCCAGGAGCTCAGGGGTTTGGATCAGGCCTGAAGGCACAACAGAGCTGGAAAAACATTGATTTCTTTTTATTTTCATCTCAAAATCTCCAGTTGTCTCCTCTCCAGCTTTGGGCAGTGTCAGGCATTTCTGGTCCTGTGCCCTCCCATCTGTTCCCCTGGCTTACAGAGGGGACAGGGATCAAGCTGGGGGGGGTGATGTTTATTAAATGACAAACTTGGCTACAGCAGGATGGAAAAATAAACACAATCCTGGCACGTGGGAACGAGCCCAGGTCAAATGGGAGAGAGGAAGGAAGAGGAGCAGCCTCCAAGGACTCAAAGATGTCACAGGATTATACCTGGAGGAGAGGCTCAGCAGTTTAAAACATAACTCCAGCCCCCCAGGAGAGCTCAGAGCCCCTTCCAGGGCCTAAGGGGGTTCCAGGAGAGCTGGAGAGGGACTGGGGACAAGGGATGGAGGGACAGGACACAGGGAATGGCTTCCCACTGCCAGAGGGATGGATGGGATATTGGGAAGGAATTCCTGGCTGTGAGGGTGGTGAGGGTGCCCAGAGAAGCTGTGGCTGCCCCTGGATCCCTGGAAGTGTCCAAGGCCAGGCTGGATGGGGCTTGGAACAACCTGGGACAGTGAAAATTGTCCCTGCCATGGCAGGGGGTTGGAATGAGAGGGGCTTTTAAGGCCCCTCCCAACCCAAACCATTCTGGGGTCCAGTGAAAAATGTGTGCTCACCCCTTCCCTGCTCCCCTCCTCATCACCCCATCCTGCCCAGCAGCTTCCCTCTGCTCCCCATCAACCCACACCTGAATATTCAGCTTTTAGGCCATTTCCTCTGTCACCTCTTTCCCACCAATGGAAAATTAACACCCCAGGGCTGGAAACAGGCAGAACCCTGTACCACTGACACTTGCAGGATTGCCAGAGATGTGTGAAAATACCACAGATGTGTGAACCAGCTCTGTGTCACTGCTGGGAAACCTTAACCCCACGGACAAGGGACAGCCTAGCACAGCAGTGATGGAATGCCAGGCCTGGTTCATCTTTCCACTGCCATAATTCCAAGGCAGAGCCAGGCAAGGTGGTTAAGGTTATTGTAGGTGACCTGAAGTGAAACAAAATCTACCAGAGATATCCAGCCCAAACTCTTGTGGAGGCATAAATTTCTTATGCCAACATCAGTTTTGCTTGGGAATCCTGCAGTGAAATCCATGGGCTGGGATCACCTCTGATCCCAGCTGCTTTCCCTGACACTTTTCCTCACACAGATCTCAGCTGCCAAGATTTACCACTGAGGAAGATGAGCTTCCTCAAGGGAAGGTGTTGTGGGGTGGGATTTAAGAGTCATAAAACAAGGATGAGCTGCTGTCCTATGGAATTATGGACTGCACAGCCAGCTGGGACCAGCTCCATCATCCATGGACTTGAGAGAGACACCACTGTGGGTTTGTTATCTTTTTTATTGTTAGAGCCGGGATTAAATGCTCAAGAGACGTAGTTTTTGTGTTCAAACTCAGATGTTTATTAATTCTTATCTAAAGTACAGTCTCACAAGCTGTGAGTTCTGGCTAACAAAGTAAAAAATGGCTCTGTGTCTATCCCTTTACAAGGTCTTTTAAGCACAAATTGTCCAATTAAGAAATGACACCTAAATTATTTTTACTTTTAACCCAATAACCAAACACCCGTGACCCACAATGGGGATTTTTCTATCCAATTACAAAACACCACCCAAACCTATGAAGAAGAAGGTGAAAAAGAAGGACTGGCTTCTGCCCTAAATCCTCCATCTTGCTTTATATATATTAAATTATAGAATTATATAGATATAATTTAAATATATATTATACTATATATTTTATTTTATTTATATTATATTATATTATATTATATTATATTATATTATATTATTAAAACCCTTAAACGCTAAGTTTTCCACCCTGTAACATCACACACTTCTATTCAAACTCCACCCCCACAATCCCAGTGCTTTCATTCAATTTTGGAAGCCTTTTCCATGCCCTCAGGTCAGTGCAGTGTTTTCTTGAGGGTCAGTGCCTGTTAGCACAGAAAATCTAAAATTCTCAGTGCCCAGGGTTCCAACACACCACCAGCCTGGACTTTAATGCCAGTGATGTAAAATCTACATTTTGTCTTGTCTAAATATCATCACAGAATCACAAAACAGCATGGTTTGGGTTGGAAGGGACTTTAAAAACCAAGGTTCCAACCTTGCCATGGGCAGGGACACCTTCCACTGTCCCAGGGTGCTCCAAGCTCCACCCAACCTGGCCTGGGACACTTCCAGGAATCCAGGAGCAGCCACAGCTTCTCTGGGAATCCTGTGCCAGTGTGTCCCCAGAAATACACCACCCTGTTGCTCCTTGTGAATTTTACCCCATTCCATCCTCTCCCAGCCTGCAGAGGCCTCAGCTGGAAAGTTTTAACTCCCTAGGTAGATGTTTCTAAACCAGGAGCATTTAGGATGCTCCTAAATGGAGTCACCTCAAGCTCTCCTGTGCTGATTGACCCAAATCAGGCCTCTCTTTGCAGCAGCACATTCACCCCACACCCTGCTGGCACAGATTTTGGCAGGATTCTCACCTGCCTTCCATGCCCTTCTAGCAGCACTTAACCAGGGAGCTGATCTCCCAAATTTCCTGGCAGGGAGGACACAAACCAGACCCCAAATCCACGTGGAGCTGACTCAATCCCTTAGCTACAGCAGGATGGACAGGCTGAAGCTCTCCCTCCAGCTCACCTAGATGTTCCAGCACAAAGATCCCTCCTGTTGCTGCTCCAAGATGCAAGCCAGAGAGGAACACTGACAGCTCCTCCTGCATTTTTGTCCATGCAAACAAGTTTCCATTAGGTGAGCCAGAAAAATGACAGAATCCTTAAGGTTGGAAAAGCCCTCTGAGATCATTGAGTCAAATCATGCCCCAAGGGAGAATGGCTTCCCACTGCCAGAGGGCAGGGTTGGATGGAATATTGGGAAGGAATTCCTGGCTGTGAGGCTGGGGAAACCCTGGAACAGAATTCCTAGAGAAGCTGTGGCTGCCCCTGGATCCCTGAAAGTGTCCAAGGCCAGCTTGAATGGGGCTTGGAGCAACCTGAGATGGTGGAAGGTGTCCCTGCCATGGCAGGAGTGGAACTGGATGAGTTTTAAGGTCCCTTCCAACCCAACCCAGGATTCCTTGCCTGGAACTGTATTGACTTTTCATGTTTTTCACCACACACTTCCCTTCCCCGCTCCAGACTTTTCCAACACAGCCAACAAGTTAATTATCACAAACCCATGACAATTATCACAGGTTCATTATCATTACCCAATTAGCTGGCACAGAGCTCAGCCCAACTCTTCAATTTTTCCAAAGGCAAGTTCTTTGATGCAACTGATTTGAGTAGGGTGGTAGAGCTGCAATTCCTCAGCATTTGGAGCTGGAATAACACTGAGATGCTTCTCCAGAGCTTTGGGATGAGCCTGCAATTATGGGACTGAAATAACCACTGGCCCTTTGCACTCACAGGGGCAGCTGTGGGAGCATCTTAAAGCACAGGGATCCTTTTCTGGGAACATCCAAGTGCATCCCAGCCCAGTGTGCTTCGCCTGGATTTTTGCAGGATTTTTTGCCTGGACTTTTGATGCTCTTATGCTGCCCCTTATCCTGCCACTTCCAGAAGAGTTTTACTTTCATTTTCACTTCCAGGTCCAACTCCTCAGCAGTTAGGTCTCACTTGCTATCCAAGGCTGCAGGAGGGACACGCTGCAGCCTTTACCTCTGCCCACGCCAGGAGAGGAGGGATTTGATTCCCGTGCACAGCAGACAGCCTGCAGCATGGAATCACACAGGCTGGAAAAAACCTCCAAGACCAGCGAGTCCAATCATTCCCGCATCACTGCCAAGCCCACCGCTAACCCATTGTCCCCAAGTGCCACACGCATACGGTTTGCAAACACTTCCAAGGATGATGAATCCTCGGATTCATCTGTCACTTCCCTGACAGCATCCGCTGGAATCACCACCTGCTGAATCCCACCACTTCCCTGGTGGAACCAGCATCACCCACAGCTGCTGCTGCCCCATCCAGCCTGTCCTTGGGAACCAGCGGCCCGAAATCCCTGGAAAGCAGCCGGCACTGGATGCACATCACCGAGCAAGCTTAGGGCTGTCACCCACCTGGTGTCCCGAGCGTTCAGGTCGATATCCTCATCCTTCCTCCGCGGTGCTGGGACAGCCTCCCGCCCCGAGCCGTCCCTCGGCCCTGGCTGCTGGAAAAGCTGGGATGGCCAAAGCAGCGCGGGGGAAGCGATCCCAGAGCCGAGCGAGGCCTCTCGGTATCCAGCGGTGCCCCCCGGAGCCCAGAGCTCTTGGCAGCGCGGGTCCCTGAGCTGTGCCTGCACCCACAGGGATGGATGGATGGCCGCCTGCATGGAACAGAGGGTCCGTGAGCGACACCCGGGCATCCCCACACACCCAGCCTGCAACGGGGATGTTCCCGCACCGACGGGCTGTGAGCGACACCCGGACATCCCCACACACCCAGCCTGCAACGGGGATGTTCCCGCACCGACGGAGATCCCCACAGAGCCAGCCTGAAGCGGGGATGCTCCCGCAGCCCGACTCTGCTTGCGGAGGTGCCCAGATTCCCCCGGCTCCTCCGGGAGGCCCCTCAGCGCTCCCCTCACCCCTTCACCGCCCCTCTCAACCCTTCGCCCCTCGCTCCCCTCTCTCATCCTTCTCATCCCTTTCTCTTCTCTCATCCCTCCCCGTCCCTCTCTCCCCCTCTCACCCCTCGCCGCTTCTCAGGGAAGGAGGGAAGGAGGGATGGCGGGCGGGCGGCGCCGCCAACCCAAGAAGCAAAGCGGCGGCGCGGCGGGGGCGTCGCGCGGGTGATTGACAGGCGGCGCCGGCCAGTGGGCGCGGCGGGTGGGCGCGGCGGGGGGCGTGGCCGGCGGGCGGCCAATGGGGAGCGCGCGCCGCCGCCCCTCAAATCAGCGGGCTCAGCCGGCTGTCCCCGGCACGGAGTTGTTTGGCGGCGGGCGGGCGGGCGGTGCAGCCGGGCGGGCGGGAGGAGGAGGAGAAGAAGAAGAAGAGGAATAGCTGGGGGGGTCCTCCCCTTTGTTGCATGGGGGTGTCCAGCCGAGGCTGAGGGAAGGCAGGGAGGGGGTCGGTGCCTCCCGCTGCCCCATGGCCCTCGCTGAGGGGGCGGCCGTGCCCTACGCCGTGGAGCTGGGGCTCACCGTGCTCCACACGGCGCTCTACGCCGCGCTCTTCCTCTTCGCCTACCTGCAGCTCTGGCTGCTGCTCTACTACCGCGAGCGGCGGCTGAGTTACCACACGCTCTGCCTCTTCCTCTGCCTGCTCTGGGCAGCCCTCAGGACCACCCTGTTCTCCTTCTACCTGCAGAATTCCCTGCAGGCCCTCCGCCTCCAGCAGCCCTTCGCCCACTGGCTCCTGTACTGCCTGCCCGGCTGCCTCCTCTTCTCCAGCCTCTGCCTCCTCAACCTCTATTTCGCCGAGGTAAGTTTTGCCTTGTGGGCAAAACCCCTCCGAAATTCCTTTTCCCAAACCTCCACCCTGCGGGACACCGGGGCTGGAAGCTCCTCTTCAGCCGCCTCTCCAAACTTGGAGCGCCCTGGAGCCGAGGCTCTGGGCTGGGATGGGGATGTGAGCGCCCAGCTGAGGGTGGGAGGCGGTGCTGGGGGTCTGCCCTCGGTGAGGGCTTCGGGACAGCCTGAGGGGATGCGGGGCTGTGCCCTGAATCCCGGCTTGCAAGGAAGCACAGGGATTGTGCCCTGAATCCAGCCCTCGGTACAGACTTTGGGACGGGCTGGGGGGGATGCCGGGGTTGTGCCCTGAATCCAAGCTCGGGGGAGAAGCACACAGGGATTGTGCCCTGAATCCCTGCTTGGGGAGAAGCACAGGGATTGTGCCCTGAATGCAAGCTTGGGGGGCGGGGTGGGACTTGGGGGGGATGGTGTGAGCTAAAAGTGTGCCCGGAATCCCAGCATCACGGGTTTGGGGTGCGGGGCTGTACCCTGACTGCAGACCCCGCATGGGGGGGGGACAGGCACATGCCCTGAATTTGGGATTTTTGGGGGTGCAGGGAGATGCCCTGCTTCCAGGTGGGGTTTTCCTCTTTGCAACCCAGACCCACGGCGGGGTGTTTGTGTGTGTATGAGGGGAGGGGGCATCACTTGAGGGACTGTTTTGCATCTTTTTTTTTTTTTTCTAATTGATTTCCCTTCTGCAAAGGGGACCAGAAAGTGGCAGCAGCAGGGGCTGCTCTGGCCTGGAGTGATGCCAACCATTACGTCACCAGCCAGAGCCTCTTCTGCTATTGTTGCTGCGCTCCCTCCTTCCCTCCATCGCTCCGCTGCAAACCGGGCTTGTTGTTCCGCAGCTTGTCAGACAAAAAAAAAAAAAAAACCCCGAGATCCCTCACACAACAGCCCGGGGCAGCCGAGGGGGGCCCCTTCCCAGCCCCGGCATCGCTGCTGGGACAGCACCGAGCCGCTTGTTATTGTCACCGAGCTGTGTCCCTGCTTTTCTGGGTTTCCCCATCACTCGTGTCGTGATTTTAAGCCTCCTTTCCTTAGTCCTTCCACTTGTCTTTATCTCCTAAAGCCCTGGCTCTCCCCTCCCCATCCTCCTCCTGAATATTTTGTTTCTGCTCCAGTTTCTCGTGAGCAGCCCTCTGCTCGCCTGCCTCCCGGTTCGCTGCCTATTTATGAAACAAGTCACCACTTTTCCCTTCCAGCTTTGTTGTTGTTGTTGGGATTCTTTGCTCTGCAGCTCTCGGCTGTTCCCCAGCCTCACAAAGGAATCGCTAGCACACAGTGAAATCACTCCTTTGCTCCAGTGTGTCACCCACGGGAGTTATGATTTCATTTTCCCCAGGACACTGACGTTCACATGATACTTGGAGCACTGGGGTTGTTCTGCTGTTCTGGTTCTCTTTCCCCCCAGTAAACACCTGGAGGTTTTGGGGGTGAGTTGCCTGTTGCAAAAGCTGTTGGAGGTGTTGTTGATGGAGTGGCAGTGGAATAACAAATGGTGCATAGAGTGCCCAAATCCATCTTGCCTGCTCAAGGGAGCCTGACCTCCCAGTTGCTCCAGCCAGGAGGGGTTTGTGTCCCTTGAAAGGCAGGGATTCTGTGCTCTGCTCCACAAGAGTGGCTGGATTTCTGTTCTCCTCTAGGTCACTGGATTTGACAGCAGATTTGCCTCTCTGCAGCCTTGTTTAAAGGTCCTCTTAAAGTAAATCCAAATAGATTCCCAGGCTTGCCCTCCTCCCACGGTATCTGTTTTGCAGTGAACTCTGCGTATATCCCATTTCTTTCTCCTTGAAGACTTAGAGCCAAGGGAAATCCTGTCTGAGGAAATAAGAGCTCTGAATCTGGAGTGGGGAAGGATAAAGTGACTTATGAAAATGGGTCTGTTTGCTCAGCTCCAGGGAGGGCCTGACATTTCCCTGGAACAACTAGGAGGGGTGTCCATCACTCCGTGGGGTTTTTGGGAGGTCTCAGTGGTTTGGAGAGAAAAAAATGCCTCTGCAGCTTTTCTGGCTCCCATGATCTAGAGGTGTGTTTACTGGTGTGACTCCAGCAGAACTGTGCCCATCCATTCCCAGTTTTTAAGGGCCACTTGGCAGCAGCCTGTGGAAGGACACTGAGCTTCTGCTGCCCTGGGGGTGGCATCCTGATCCGAGATGTCCTCGGATAAAAGCACGGGCTGCTGCTGTGCTGAGGCTCATTGTCCCTGGACACAGAGCCTCCTTTGTGGAGATGCTGGAGAAATGGCATCTGGGGAGGAAAATGGCCTGTGCTGATATTTGAGCTGATCTTGCTTGATTTACGGAGCTCCTCAGGCTGTGTAGAGGCTGAGGATGGAATGGTGGTGGAGAAGAAGCTCCAGGAAAGAGACTCCCATAGAAAACTGGTATTACTTAACACTCCAGGCTGTTTTGGGGCTGAAATTCAAATTTGCTAAACTGCCTGGTGTTCCTCCTTTCCGTGGGGGCAGGCTGTCCTCTTCCTATCACATCTTGGCCCCGAGATTCCTGAGGGGATGCAGAGACCCGACAGAACAAGTGTGGGATGTGTATTTCTTTTTCATGGAGTCCCAGAGTGGTTTGGATTGGAAGGGACCGTAAAGCCCATCCAGTTCCACCCCTGCCATGGGCAGGGACACCTTCCACTGTCCCAGGTTGCTCCAACCTGGCCTTGGACACTTCCAGGGATCCAGGGACAGCCACAGCTCCTCTGGGTACCCTGTGCCAGGGCCTGCCTACCCTCATAGCCAGGAATTCCTTCCCAATATCCCATCTAACCCTGCCCTCTGCCAGTGGGAATCCATTCCCTGTGTCCTTTCATTCCACACTCATGTCCTCTCCAGCTCTCTTGTGGTCTCCCTTGGGATGCTTTTTCCACCTGGAATATCCCTTTAGCTTGGGAGCATTTCTTCCTTTCAACTCCAGTTTGTACCAGAAGAAATCCTTTCCTGGGAATCCTGGAGTTCACAGTCCATCAGGTCAGAATTCCTCAGATCCGCTCCCAATCTTGCCTGAATAGCTCTGATATCCAAGCTAGGATGCTCCTTTGCCTTGCCTTTGGAATAGCTCCTGTGCTGCTTGAATAATGTCACCTTTCCCAAGAGTCTGCAACTTGTGTTTTTCCCCAGGTCTTTGTCAGGAGCATGGGACAGGGAAATGGAAATATGTGGAGGGAGCTCAGGATATTTAGCCTGGAGAAAAGGAGGCTCAGGAGGGACCTTGTGGCTCTGCACAACTCCCTGACAGGAGGGGGCAGCCAGGGGGGCTTGAGCTCTGCTCCCAGGGAGCAGGGACAAGAGGAAATGGCCTCAAGCTGTGCCAGGGGAGGTTTAAATGGGATATTGGGGAAAAATTCCCCATGGAAAGGGTTGTCAGGCATTGGAAGGAGCTGCCAGGGATGTTTGGAGTCCCCATCCCTGGAGGTGTCCAAGGAACCCCTGGAGGTGGCACTGAGAGCTCTGAGCTGGGGACAAGGTGGGAATTGGGCACAGCTTGGACCTGATGGCCTTGGAGATCTCCAACCCAAATGACTCTCTGAAATGCAGCCACAACAACCTTGATCTTAAAGACCTTCTTGAGCCCTTGGCACCCCTGGCTGTCCTGGGAATCAGCAGCTGGCACAGGGATGAGTAAGGAATGCTGTGCTGGTGGGGCTGGTGGTGTGGCCAGAGCCCTTCACCTGCCTGGGTTTCTCTAAGTGCTCCATCTGAGATGACATCAGCCCCTTTCATCCCTTCCTGCTCTAATTGCCCTGGAGACAGGCATGGAGACAGCATCCAGCCTGTTTTTGCTGTCCTGGATCTTCCTGCCTTCTCAGATGGAAAACTGGAAAAAAAAAAATCTCCATCCTTTGTTTCCCTCTTTCACCTTCCCTGTGTAGCAGACACCTGGCAGTGCCCTGTGCCTCTGAGGGACAGCTGGTGAGGGATCACTGAAACTCCAAACTGCTCCATCCCATAGCTGATGATTCCCATGTTTCCCAGATGAACAGGTGGCCCTGCTGGGGACCAGCTATTCTAGGAAAGGAGGGAACAGGCAACATTGCAGCCTGTGTTCATGATGGCATGGAACAATCTCGATATTAATATGAGAGTGGTGAGAGATCCTCATGGATAGTTCCAGCTTTTCCTCTGTGGATTGAAGCGGGGGTTTGCACACTTGGAACAAGGTGTGATCCCAAAATAGCCTGAGCTGTGCTCCCATTATCTGGTGTGGTGAGGGGAAGGATCTGTCTGGGGATGCTCCTGCAGCTGAGCTCTGTTGGGGCAGGGCATGGCTGTGTCTTGTATCTGCAGAGCCCAAATTCATGTTGTCTTCATGAAACAAAAAAATAATTTGATTCCAGTGGACAACAACAAGTTCCTGGATCTTTCAGATCTGCTGAAAAGTAGCTTGGTTTTGCTCCATCCTCACTGTTAGGGTTAAGATCCTGCCTTGTGCAGGTACTGGGAGTGGTCCTTGGATTCATCTGTGGGATCTGGGATGTGTCACTTATCTTCCCTTAGCAGCTGTGGCACCTCCAGTGAACCTTCTAAGGGTGAGTGTGTCTCTTGAACACACCCTTAGGGACTCTCTGGGCTGTGATGTGAGCAAGGAAATCTCTTTTCTGGGATAAATCCACTCATCACAAACCCAAAAGCCTCGAGCATCACGGAGGATTTTGGGGTCTGTGCCTCATTTCAGCCTCACCTTCTGGCTGATGTGGAGTGCTCAAGGGATCCATGGCTCTGGAAAAGCACCTGAGTATTCCAAACTGCTGTAAAAGACTGGTTCAGGAGTAAAATGTTCCCATCCTGCTGCTCTGTGCTGCTGAGACCTCTGTTCCCTGCTTTCATGCTTGATTTCTGGAGCTGGGCTCAGCTCAGATTTGAGGGAACCGTTCAGTTTGCAAGGATTGCTGCTCACAGATTGGCCTAATGCACCTGCTGAAGCACAGGGGTCTATTTTTCCTGGTTTTCTGAAGAACAGGATTGCTCCTGAGCGTTCTGTGCTGGATTTTTCACAGCAGAACCCTCAGGCTGAGCTGTCCTTGGGTTCTGAGAGCTCGTCTCAAGGATAAGAACCCAGAGACACCCTGTGCACGCTGCTGGTGGCACCTCCTGACCCAGTCCCTGGGAAGGAAAAGCAACCTTCAGATAACTTATCAGCCTTAATAACCAGCCCCACCAAAGCAGTGATGTCTGTTCCCTTCCTGAACTTACAGGAATAACTATCCAGGGGCTAATAAAAGTGTAAGGCTGGAGCTGTGGTCTCCCTCTGCTTTCCATGGCAGCGGGCCAAGCATGAGGCTCAAATTGCTGTTGCACTCTTAACCCTGACTCAGCTTTGTGTGCTTTAATCCCCAGGGCTGCAGGGGAGGGTTGGGGAAGAGTGTCCTGCCCAAAACAGCACCTTCCTGTGAGCCAGGGGCACTTCCCTGCTCAGCTGAGGGGCTGTTCCCACAACATTCCCAGCTGGAATACAAGCCAGGGACTGAGGTTACAGCAGGAGTGCAGATTCCTCAGTGGATTTCCATGCTGCTGGAATGGGTGCTGAACCAGGAGTTTCCCAGCTGGAGGTCAGCGATGCCTGTTTTGACAGGACAAGAGGAAACAGCCTCAAGCTGTGCCAGGGAATATTTAGATCCTAAGTGGATGTTAGGAAAAAATTCTTCGCTGAAAGGGTGGTGAGGTGTTGGAACAGGCTGTTCAGGGCAGTGGTGGAGTTCCCATCCCTGGAAGTGTTTCAGAAACTCGTGGATGTGGCACTTCTAAGGCATGGTTTAGTGGTGAATGTGGTGGTGCTGGATTCAGGGTTGGACTTGATGACCTTGGAGGGCTTTTCCAGCCTCAGTGATTCAGTGATTCCATGACACTCCCAAAGTGCCTGAATGTCACCCACAGGCAAACAAAGGAGGATTCAGGGATATTTCTGTTTTGGAGTCACCACGTGGCCGTTCCAAGGCCCAGTTTCCTGTAACTGAGATGAGTTTTAGGGCTCAGAGTGGGTTGTGTCACACTCCTGTACTTCTGTGGGCTGGGACAACGGGACAAAGGACATTCCTGAGGCTGGATGCTTCTCTCTGCTGAAGAACCATCTCTCATTCCTCACTAAGTTGAGCTCATCCAGCCTCAGGAAGATGAGCCAGGCAGTGGAAGTGACTCTTGGAAGAGAATCCCTGAAGCTGTCCAATGTCCTTTGAAACTCTTGGAACCACTGCAGTGGCTCAGGCAGCCCTCAGATCCTGAAATGTCTCTGGAAATCCCGTTGGCAGCAGCTCCATTCCTGAAGCTCGTGTGCCATTTCTGCCCCAGCGCTGACTTGGAAGCAGGAGCCAAGGAATCCCACCAGGATAAAAGCTGCCTGAGGATGCCTGGGAGGAGAGGAGTGATCCTTCACTGCTGACAGGGAAGGCTCCTTGTGGGAGAAACTGAACCTCCACACCTGTGCAGCGATCCCACAAGTACAGTTGGGATCGCTCTGGATGTGTCTGTGCCTCTTCCCAAATTCCTTCAGAGTCTCTAATCAGGACATCATGAGCTTTGCCTGTGGCTGAATGTGACCCCAGCTCTGGGATTCTTCCTGGTGGGGTCTGGACCTGGAGCTGGACACAACCCAATTCCTGACCAGTGTGAGCACTGGTTCCCTGTGTCTTTGCAGCAGGAATTCACATCTGAGCTGTCACTGGGGAGTATCTGCACCTTCCTAAACTGTCCCTACTTCTCTAATACAGAAATCCAGCATGGTTGAGGTCCTAAAACAGCACAAAACATTGGGAAAAGGAGATGTATTTTTGAAGGACTTAATGACTTTTAAGTGCTAAATTCCCTTCTTTTCTTGAAATCTTTAAAATGTGGTGTTGTCACATATGGGGTGTTAAATATGTTTATGGTTGTTGGGAACCTGTACAAGGAAAAAGTACCATTCTTTTGGGTCCAGAACAAGGGTTGGTGCTAATAAATAACCCAGAGTCCTTGGAGATGTCCAGCTGGATTCTGGCTTCCCTGTTTATCTTTTGACAAAGTTGAAAGGAAACTGTAAGATGTGTAAAGTAACTCTGTGCAAATCTTTCCTCCAGGTCATATTCAAAGTGAAATGTGCAGCTGAATTCAACAAGTACAAGTAAGTGCTGCTGTCCTGACCTTCCCTTCAAGGCTGGTCCCAGGGGAACTGGCTGGGAATGGGGGGGTCAGGCCCCAAAAGCTGAACAGAGCTCTGATTCCATACCTGTGCTCTGAGAAAGGAGCAGAGTTGGACCTTGGAGCAGGACTGGGAACTTGAGGGGTGCCAGGGGAGCTCCAGCATCCCAGTTCCTCTGGGTGGACTCTTAGGGTCACTCTGAGCTGTCCCAGCCCAGGAAAGATCTGCAGAACAAGGCCTTGAGCAATGGGTGAGCCCCAGGTTTGTGCAGCCCAGGTGCTTCCCAGGGAAACCCAGGGTGGAAAATGCAAGCTCCAGTGGCTCTCAATAAAGGAGTTGCAGCGGTTGTGATGACTCATGGCTTATTGACTGGAGTTAATGCAGAGCTGGAGCAACACTTAAAATCTGCAAGATAAGAACCTGACTGTCAGAAGATGAGTCTTGTAACTCATGACTGCTTACGCTGCTCATGTGTTATGAGAGCAGCTCCAACAAATCCTCTGCAGCCTTGGGCTGCCAATACAACCCCTGAAATCTGCTGGAATGCCCGAGCTTCCCTGCGAGCAGAGCGCTGGGAGGGGCTGCTGAGACAGGAGGGAGGTGCAGAATGAACCTGGGTGTTTTTCCCCTCACCATCTCTCCAGGGTCCTGTTGTACCTGGGCTCCATCCTCACCAGCCTCCTGTTCCTAGTTGTGAATTTAACCTGTGCAATGCTGATCCACGGCGAGGTCCCGGAGAAGCAGCTGAGGTGGACGGTGCTGGCCCGGGCTCTGGTCAACGACAGCCTCTTCATCCTCTGTGCCATCTCCCTGGCCTGCTGCATGTGCAAACTGGGAAAGATGTCTTCAGCCAACGTCTACCTCGAGTCCAAGGTGGGTAAAGGCCTTGGGAATTCCCACTGGCACTGCTCAGCTGGATCTGGGTGTGCTCACTCAGGGCAGCGCTGGCCTGGTGGCACCTGAGCTGCGCTTGCTCAAATTCTCCTTCCAGTGGGGAGGTGGCAGCTCTTGGATTCCTCCCTTTGACAAAGTGCTGCTCGTGTTGTGGGAGTGATGTTTCCTGCATGTTTTAGGGGAATACTTGGTCTGCAGTTTTGGCATAACAGATTTATGAGCTGCTTCTGCTTTTCAAGCATAGAAAATCCCAGGTTTGCCTTGAAGAGAGAGTTCTCCAAGAGCAGCAGATGCAGTTTTTGCTGTGCATTTTAACTGTATCAGGTGTGCCATGATTCCCTTTTTCTGGGAATCCCCCAGAAATCCAGATTTAGCTGGAGTCTGCTTGGCTAGGATGAGATGGGCATTTTGGAATGGGAGAAAAAGTTGCTGTAGGTCCTGTCCCAAAGCAGGACGGGTGAGAGTCTGAACACACTGAGCAGATAGGAAAGGGGAAAAACCACCAGCAGTGTGGCAGGAGGCTGAAATCAGTGTCAACTTGAGTTCCTGGGAACATCTAGAGGAAAAACCAGAGCACCTGAGCATAGCCAGCTGAAGCTGAGGCTTTCTGTAGGAGATGTCTGGCTCCTGAAGCAGCAGAGGGCATCGGTGGCTTCCCAGAATCCAGGATGTGTGAGCTGGGTCTGGTGTCCTACCTGGCACCTCTGAGGGCTGCAGGTTGCATCCAGATCTGCAGTGAGGCAGGAGCAGAGGAGCTGCTCACATCCCTGCTGGCCTGGGCCTGGTATCCAGCTCGGACTGGCTCTGGACACTCATTAACTCACCCAGTTCCCCCAGTGCAGGAAGTTCCTCTCCTCACATGCCCGAGGCTGCCCCTGGGCTGTGTACAACGAAGCCTCTGCTCTCACTTGGATACTCACCCTGGCTGTCTGCTAAAGGTCTCTGCCTCCCTCCCCTGCCTTGGGGGCATCCCCTGATGTTGTGTGTGGGAAATTGCTGCAGAAACAGGGTGGGGATGAGCAGAAATGTTACACACAGATCCCCAGAAGGTTGTCCTGCCCCTGGACTCAGAGCCATGCAGCAGGACTGGAGACTGCTGCCTCCACAATGAAGGTGGGAACGTTGGATCTGTGGGAAGGAGGCTGGACTGCAGCCAGCTCCTGTCCTGTGCTCCTTGTGAGCTGGAGATTTGCTTTTGTGCCTTATTGTGCTGGCCTGAGCACCACAGGCTCAGCTTCCAGTGAGAGCAGGATGTGTGCTGGGTGTTTTGGTTTGGAAAGAGTTTCTCTTGGAATGCAAAATGTAAACCCTATCTGTCTGAATTATTATAATTTTGAAATTAAGGGGCTTTCAGGCAAAGCTATGGATATAGGAGTAACAATTCTTTATTAGGAATATTAAAAATGAAAATGTAGTAGTACAAAAAAAATCCTAAGCAAACAAAAAGAAAAGAGTCAGAAGACAACCTGACACTCTGTTGATCAGGGTGTTGGGAGCAATCCAGTTAATCCTCCTGCAGTGCCAGATGTGGCTCTGCTGGAGCAGAGATGATCCTGGAGCAGGGGCAGTTTCCTCTGAAGCTCCAGGGGTGTGAGATGGGTCCGGGCTCCCTCTGGGAATGCCGTGCACACAGGCTGGGCTGGGCTTCTGAATCCCAGGGTTTATCCAGGTGGGAATGCTGGGCTCCTCCCCCTGGGTGGAGCATCTCCCAATGGGATGATGGAATTGTATCAGCCCTGCAGTGAGCCTGGATGGGCCATGGACAGCAGAGATCCCCTGGAGGGAAGATGGGATGGAAGGGATAAAGAACACTGCCCCAACTGGTTTAACAGCTGCCCATTAACAGAAGACACCTGCCCCCTCCCCTCCAGAGTTATGTGGCATGGGTCATAGAAGAGACAAAGAAAACTCCTCCCCAACTGGTTTCAACAGATGGAAATAGAATAGAAACTTTTGGTTGCATATTGCATTGCAGCCCAAGACACTGGGCTTCAGGGCTGTCACTTGTCTGTTGGCACCTCTCTCCTGCCAGCTCTCTCAAGACACTGTCCTGAGCTCCAAATCTAGGAAAATAGAGCTGGGATGTGGAGCAGACCAGTGGGATGAGCTTCCTCAGCAGATTCTCTGCTCAAACACAAAGGCAGCTCAGGTGCTGAGGGGTGCTTGCCCCCTCACTGTGACTTGCTGCCTCCCAGCAGCCATTAAAGGGACTCATGGATGGATTTAACAAAACCTGGTTTGTCTCAGCATTCCTGAATAGTTTGAGTTGGAAGGGATCTTAAATCCCATCCAGTTCCACCCCCCTGCCATGGGCTACCTTTAACTAGATCAGGTTGCTCCAAGCCCCATCCAGCCTGGTCTTGGGCACTTCCAGGGATCCAGGGGCAGCCACAGCTGCTCTGGGCACCCTGTGCCAGAGCCTCAGCTCCCTCACAACCAAGAATTTACTCCCAATATCCCAACTAACCCTGCCCTCTGTCTGCTTGAAGCCATTCCCTTTTCCTGTCCCACCAGGCCATTGTAAATGCTCTCTCTCCATTTTTCCTGTGGGATCCCTTCAGGTATTGGGGTTTAAGCTCTGGGTCTTTCTGCTCACCCCAAATATTTGAATAATTATTTTTTAGGCAAACACTGTACAATGTAGGGGTGCTGAGTGGTTGCAAGTGAAAGGGCTGAGTGAACACCCCTGCAGAGTCTGGGCTGTAAAGCAGAAGTTCATTTTTCTGGTTCATTTTCATTTTTTGGTTGTTGGCCTTGTGGAGATTCCCAGAGGAAGGCAGGGGCTGGAACAGCATCTCCCTGGACCCCCAGTTTGGAGCTGACTGACAAAGCCCTGCCAGGGACTCTCCAGTGCCTCAGATCCTTCCCTGCTGCCAGGCAGCTCTGGCTGCGTGGCTCCTGCAATGAACTCATCACATGAGAAAGCTCTTACCCAGCTCTGAATATTTTAGCAACAACATACAAATGTTCTGGGTCATTCTTGCCTGCACAGCTGCTCATGCATTTAAGGGAACAGGGAAGAACATCACAGCTCTGTATTAAAACTCTTTTTATTTCTTCCTGTCCTAGGGAACATCTGTCTGCCAGGCTATTCTGGTGGGATCTGTAGTAGCCCTGCTGTATTCCTCAAGGGCTTGCTATAACCTGGTAGCTGTGGCCATATCTCCAGACAATGTTCCTGGTCCTTTTAACTATGGCTGGGACAACCTTTCGGACAAGGTGAGTGTGTGACCCCCAATCCAGGGCCAGTGAAGTGAAATGCAGTCACTCCTCATGCTGAGAGGGTGAGCAGGGGGCTCTGGGGGGTGTCTGGGTAGCTGAACCCCCACATGAGCTGCACCCAGCAAACCTGAGTCCTCCTCTCTTCAGCCAGTTCTTCAGGAAGGATTCCCTGTTGTGCTCTTCCCTTTCAGCCTGCCAACTCTTCTTTTGAGGGAGAGGAGGGACGACTCAACTAGAGCAGAACAGCAATGCTTAATCAGGCATGGCTGTGTGTGAGGGAGAGTCACTGGTGTGGGCAGCGAGCTCCCAGTGCCCTGGTAGCACACTCTGAGCAGAACCAGCTCACCCAAACCAGCAGCAGCAGCCAGGTCAAAGTCACTAAAGTGCAGCTTTAGGGACTCCTGCCTTTGGGAAGGTTTCTCTGCACTCCCAGTTCCAGCTTTTGGGAGCTCTCTGGGTGGCTGGGATGACACAGCCCCCTCTGCCTTGTGCCCACAGGTGCACGTGGAGGTGAGCAGCGAGGAGTACGTGGTGTTTGGAGTGGTCCTGTTCCTCTGGGAGCTGGTGCCAACCACTTTCGTGGTGCTGTTCTTCCGCGCTCAGAGACTGAGCCAGAACCTGGTAGGCCTGAGCGAGTCCCCCTGTGCTGGGAGATTGCCTGGGATGACTTTTGGGAATGTTTTGCCTCTGGCCTAACTCCTTTTTATCCTTGGCAGGCTCCAGCAGGGATGGTCAACAGCCACAGCTACAGCTCCAGGGCCTATTTCTTTGACAATCCCAGGCGCTACGACAGCGACGATGACTTGTCACGGCTCGGGGCCAGGGAAGGAGGGTAAGGAAGGGTTCTGCTCTGCTGCCCCCTGGGCAAGCAACTGAGCTCCTGGCTTCTGCTCCTAGGAAAAAAACTTTGGTGGAAGAGGCAGCTTGGGCAAGGTAGATGGGGCAGGGAGCCTCTGACAGAGCTTTTGTTCCCTTGTGCAGCTCACAAGGAGATGTTTTTATTGGGCAGAAGTGACCGGCTCAGAGAGGTGGATGGTGCTCACTGGTGGTGATTGCAGACAGGAGAACTCATCCAGGAGGGCTGGGATCCATTTCAGAGGGCTCTGAAATGATCTCCAGAGGGGTTTCTCCACTGGGAAGTGAGAGCTGGTGAAGTTCTGGAAGGGAGCTGGGGGAAAGCTCTCAGGAAGTGCTGGTGTGAAGGAGAATGGTCAGGTATCCCCAGCAAAGCTCTTAGGAGGCATCCTGGCAGCCCTGTCACCTGTCAGCAGTCATCATGGAATGGTTTGGCCTGCAAGGGACCTTAAAGACCATCTTGTTGCACCTCCTGCCATGGGCAGGGACACCTTCCACTATCCTGGGCTGCTCCAAGCCCTGTCCAACCTGGCCTGGAACACTTTATTTCCTTTCCATTTCACTTCCAATTCTTTCACTGTTGGAATAAATCAGCCGAGAATCCATTTTCTTCATGCAGAAAGCCAATTCTTTATTCACAAAGCTCATATTTGTAGGAAATATCTGAAGGCACTGTGTTAAACCTAACTGGGCAGCAATACAGTGGAACTCAGCTCATTGGTCAGTAGGGGATATTGTATGTGTCTATCAAATTTTCTCTCTCTAGGTATGTTTCTATTTTTCCTTTGTGGGTTCTCATGGGACAGATGTTATTGTTTACACAGGTGCATTTGTTTTTCACCTCAGAATAGATTGTTGTGTTCAATGAACTTCTCCTTCTCAAAATAGCTTCACATGGGAACTTGCAAATTGCTTGTTGGCTGCCCTTAGAAGAAATGACAGGCCAGGTTTGGCAATTTTAGCAGAGCAAGGCCTGATTTCATCAGATCTTTCTTTTGTAATTCTTCTACCTGTCTATGGTATCTCACCCTTTTTGTTAATTAAAAAAGGCTCATATGTTCTGATGTTAAAACAGCTTGCTCTTGTGAGGGTGTTATCTCATGAAGGTTATCACTGGTTATCTGTTAGATATGGGATAAGATACATAAGAGACCAATTACAATCAACAAAACTTACCAAATTCTATCATGCCATTGAACACAGAGTTTTGCAGCATGAGAAAACAAAAAGAATAACATCCAATATCTCTTAGAGAAATGGAAATAAATGACCATTGTTTTAAAGTCCAAATAGTTGAGATTCAGGAGAAAGTTCATTAGCTGGAAATGTTGATCTTTGACATCACTGAATGTCCTCCTGGATCCTGGAACAGGGAATAACTGAAGAAGGTTAGTGGGAACACTATACCATGATGACAACATAAAGCTTTTGTTGGCAAATTGCCTCTGTAGTTTGCAGACACAGCTAAATCTTGGCAGTCCTGCTTCTGTTCCTGCTCTGGCCACGAGGGCTGCCTGGTGATTAGGTTATTTCTCTTTGCACTGGGCCTCATTTTCTCAGAGGTGATCAGTGTCCAATCGAACACACAGGTGAGCACTTTGAACCTGCTGATGATAAAACACAAGCACACCCTCTCTTAAAGTCAGCAAATCAATTAGGCTTTGCTGTGGCACACTCAGTTAAGATCCAGATTTAATGATCTTTTTTTTCCAAATTTCTAATGCAAATTTTGCATTATTCAAAATTATGTTATTTCAATTTCTAATGTACATATTACATTATTTGGATGTTCTTAAGGCACTGAACTCCCCTTCTTTTTGTTTTTTTTTTAAATGAGATGCATGTCTTTGGTTATGAGCATGAAGAAACATCAAGGCAAAACAATACATGTAATGAACAAGAAACTGACAGCAATCAGGAATAAGTCAGGTACAACAATTAAGAATATTTCAGATAATACACATCATTAATAATACATGTGAAATTAGGTAATTAGGAATCTCTGAAATACTGTGCTGTCATCCCAGAGTCTGCAAACAGCTGACAAACCTCAATTTAGTGAGGGCTTGGATAATTATTTCCAGATAATAATTCCCAAGCTCACTCTAAAAATATGTTCAGCTGTCATATATAAAGGGTCAAATTGCCAAGTCCAAGTGACCTGAATCTCATTTTGATGCAGAAAACATCTGGGTTTATTGGCAAATTCTCCATCCAGGTAGAGCTAAGGCCTGGCCACCACCCAAGCTCCAACTGGGAAGGAATTCCCTAAACACATTTTAAAATAAGGCTCTTAAGAACAGCAGTTATGAGTAAAGGCCTTGGGGTTAAAGACTAGTCAAACCATCCAGTAGTTGGATCCCTCTGAAGTTTCCTTCAGGATAGAGATGCTTCAAACACAGCAAACTGCTGGAGTGCTTCTGTAATAATAACTGGGAAAAACCACAAGACTGGCAGTTTGGAGGAGGCTTTCAGGGAAACTCAGATATCTTTTCTTGGAACTCTGAAAAATACTTAAAATTATGAGACAGCATTGGGTCAAACCATAGAGGCAGTGCAGGGACTAGCCAGAGTGCTAACCTGGTCTAAGAGATGTATAAGCAGCTAGAGAACAAAAAAGAAGGATTCTGAAATGTGTCTCTTAGATAAGTACAGAAAGAGATGTTAAAGCATATAAGAAGCTGGCTATAAATGAAGTAATAACATCTTATGAATAATGCCTATTTTAAAATCAGTAAATTCACATCATGTAATCAGTACATCAGTGGTAACCATCTTAGGAAATTGGGATAACACCTTTCTAAACAGTCATGTGCCTGTGACAGCAAACTGAAACTAAGGAAAACACTAAAACAGCTTAAAATCAGTAACAGCCATAATGTAGAATCTCAACTGACTCTGCTGTGTTATCTATGGAAGATAAACCAGCAGAGATTGTAACGAGCAATAGAATCTTTGACAAAATCAAGGGTGAACACCCTGTATCTTCTTTATCCACAAACTGGTGCTTATCAGTGTTTCCTCACAGCTGTTTTAGTCAGTCATCTTATCTTTTAAATGTATTTTATCACCATCTGTTAAGACCAGGTGGGGCAGTGTTCTTTATCTTTTCCACAACCAATCCTCCCTCCAGGAGGTATCTGCTGTTAATGGGCCATTGAGTCTCAATGCAGGGCTGATACAATTACATCATCCCATTGTGAGATGCTCCACCCAGGGGGAGGAGCCCAGCATTCCTACCTGCATATAATCTGAGATTTGGAGCACCACAGGCAGCCTTTTTCCACTGGATTCCTAGAGGAAGACCGGATCCTTCTACAGGATCACTGCTTCAACAGGACCAAATTTGTCACTCCAGGAGGTCTGCAGCCACCATTTATTCAGACTGCTACCAGCACCCTGACCGACAGGGTGTCAGGTTGTATTCTGACTTTGCTTCAACAGTAATTTTTTTTTTTTTTGTGAGCTAATTATTTCTAAACTTTAAAGAAGCGCTGCAGATAGATTCAAGGTTATAGGACTTTGTTAAGAACTTAAAATTAATTGTTGCAAATAATCTTGGGAGGAGAGGAGAGCTGCAGGTTGTACGTGGGATGGAGACAATCCTGGAGCAGCAGCGGCGGTACCACGAGGAGCGGGAGTGGCTCATGGAGGTGATGGTGAAGGAGATGCTTTCCAAGAAGTCCACGCTCCACAACCAGATCAACTCGGAGCACCACACCCGGGCCATGCAGGACAGGTACATGGAAGTGAGCAGGAACCTGTGGTACCTGTATGATGATGAGGATGGCCAGGGTAACGAAGAACTCGGTGCCATTTCTGGGCCAAATGAATTTGTGGAGTTTTACAACAGACTGAAGCAAATTAAGGAATTTCACCGCAAGCACCCAAATGAAATCTGTGTTCCTATGTCAGTGGAGTTTGAGGAGCTGCTGAAGGCCAGAGATGACCCGAGTGAAGAAGCTCAGAATCTGGTGGAGTTCACAGATGAGGAAGGGTATGGGCGATACTTGGATTTGCATGATTGTTACCTCAAGTACATTAACCTGAAATCATCAGAGAAATTGGATTACATCACTTACTTATCCACATTTGACCAACTCTTCGATATTCCCAAGGAGAGAAAAAATTCTGAATATAAGAGGTATCTTGAAATGCTCCTTGAGTACCTGCAGGATTACACAGATCGAGTGAAACCACTACTGGACCAGAATGAACTTTTTGGGAAAATTCAGATGGAGTTTGAGAAGAAGTGGGAGAACGGCACATTCCCGGGCTGGCTGAAGGAGACCAGCAGTGCCCTCACCCATGCTGGTGCCCACCTGGACCTTTTGGCCTTCTCCTCCTGGGAGGAATTGGCCTCCCTGGGACTGCACAGATTAAAATCAGCTTTGCTGGCTTTGGGGCTCAAGTGTGGCGGGACCCTGGAGGAGCGTGCTCAGAGGCTTTTTAGCACTAAAGGCAAATCCCTGGAAGCACTTGATCCTTCCTTGTTTGCTAAGAACCTGAAGACAAAAGGAAGCAAAACAGACACTGAAAGAAATAAAGATCTTGCATTCCTGGAAGCTCAGATTTATGAGTATGTGGAAGTTCTTGGGTAACAAAGATGCCTCACCTACGAGAAAGTGCAGTGTAGGCAGGCACGGACAGAGGAGGAGAGAGAGGAGGAGGAGGAAGAACAGATCAGTGAGAGTGAAGATGAAGAAAATGAAATAATTTATAACCCTAAAAATCTGCCTCTTGGTTGGGATGGGAAGCCCATCCTGTACTGGTTGTTCAGACCATGGAGTTTATACATCAGCTACAACTGTGAGATTTGTGGTAACTACACCTACCGAGGGCCCAAGGCGTTCCAGAGGCACTTTGCAGAGTGGAGACACGCCCATGGAATGCGGTGCCTGGGCATTCCCAACACAGCACACTTTGCCAACCTCACACAGATTGAGGATGCAGTCTCGTTGTGGGCAAAGCTGAAACAGCAGAAGACTTCAGAGAGGTGGCAGCCCGATACAGAGGAGGAATATGAGGATTCCAGTGGGAATGTGGTGAATAAAAAGACCTACGAAGACCTGAAGCACCAAGGGCTGCTGTAGCTGTCTCCAGGTGGAGGATCCCACATCTGCGGAGTGGATCTGGTAGCAGCTCTGACTTCTTCATTGTCTGGGTTTTGTATGTGCATGAATATAGATTCCAAGAATATAGAGTAGCTTTTTAGTAAGCCCCTTAGACTAGTGACATTGTTTTATATTAATAAATACCTTGAAAATTAAAGTTATTGCAATTTAAAACAAAACAGAAAAAGGAACAGAGCTGCAGTGGCCAAGCTGCATGCTGGGGTGGGGGGGAGGCCTGCTGTGCTGTCCTGTGTCTACAACAGGTCTTTTAGGTGAACAGCAATTAAATATAGATCAGCTGGTCCCAAGTGATGGGCCAGCACCACCCCAAAAAGGAGGGAGGAGGGCTGAGCCTCCCTGCGATGCCGCTGCCACCAGCTAGGCAAGGGAAAACTCCGTGGCACCATCCTGCACCACTGCACCTCTGTTCTCTCCTCTGAAACACTTGTGGCTGAAAAAGAGGAGGGGAAAAATCCTAAAAACTGCACACCAAAAGGGGAAAAACACCAGAAGACAAACATGGAAAACGCTAGAAAAGCACAAAGCACCACCAGTTTTCCTCTTCTGTTTTGGAGTCGGTGAGTTCCACGGGGGACCATCGAGCGAGGGGCTCAGCCCTGGTGGAGCTGCTGGGTCTGGAAAGAAGCTTTCCTACAAAAATACTGCCTGGGCACCACTGGTCCTGCAGTTTATGGGTTCTGCTGGAGGATGAGACCTGCTCAAACGGCTGCCGTGATACCCCCCCCAGTCACCACACTTCCCCAGAGGGCAGAGGCTGGTCGCCCCTGTGCTGCCTTGTCCACGCTGTCTGTGGGGGTAACTTAATTGCACCAGAGGTAATTTTGCAGGAGAATGCAATGAATTAGTTTCCAGGCTCCTGGTTCTTTGTTTCTCCACGGGGTTTGGCTCTCACTGTCCCTACCACTTCGTCCATCCCTGGGATAGAAGGGAAAATGACTGACACGGGAGCATCCACATGCGGGGACACACACAGAGGCACTGTCCTGCAACCAGAGTGTAGGTTCAGGCTCCACTAAATACATTTGCTGAATCGAGGACCAGCCTCTGGACCACACAACACAGTAACAAAGGAATCAGTGTATCCTTATTGTACTTTCTCTCTCCTTTTCCCAGCATATTCTGCCTCTGTTAACTCACAGTTTGGCTTTCTTTCCGTGACGCATACGTTTCCGCGCAGTCGCTGCTCCCTTGTGCCATTTCCGTGTCACAGTTTTATTCTGTGACTTTCCCCACACCTTAACAGACATACTTTCCATTTCTTAACTCATCACTCATCACTGTTCTTGGGACTGTTGTCCCCACAATTCTCTGGGCCATTCTTTCCTCGGCAGCTCTTAGGCTGCCTCACCTTCCATGACTCTTTTGGCCACGTATCTCCTGCAGTTCAGAGACCACGTTTGTGTTCTGTGACTTGCAGTTTTGTTCTCACTGGGTGCGCGCTTTCTCCCGGGAGTTGTGTTCATTTCTGTGTGATCCACACTGAATGTAGCTGTACCTTTTGCTACTTTGTGTATTGGCTGCTTGAATTTCTTTTTGTGCTGATCCTGTGGCCAGCGATGCTGCTGCTTGCATTTGTGTGCTGTGTCTTGTCTCGCTGCTGTTCGCTACCACCTCAGCTGTCCTTGCAGGCAGCTGCAATCATCCTTTCACAATTTGTATATTCCATCTCTAAATCCCATCTCACTGCTCAGTCCTGTGGTTGGCTTCACTCATTTCATCTTCTTCCTTTGTGACAGGCTGTTCATCTCATGTTGACTCTTCAGGGTCACCATGAGTTGGAATAAATCAGCCAAGACTCCATTTTCTTCATGCAGAAAGCCAATTCTTTATTCACAAAGCTCATATTTGTAGGAAATATCAGAAGGCACTGTGTTAAACCTAACTGAGCAGCAATACAGTGGAATTCAGCTCATTGGTCAGTAGGGGCTATTGTATGTGTCTATCAAATTTTCTCTCTCTAGGTATGTTTGTATTTTTCCTTTGTGAGTTCTCATGGGACAGATGTTATTGTTTACACAGGTGCATTTGTTTTTCACCTCAGAATAGATTGTTGTGTTCAATGAACTTCTTCTCAAAATAGCTTCACATGGGAACTTGCAAATTGCTTGTTGGCTGCCCTTAAAAGAAATGACAGGCCAAGCTTTGGCAATTTTAGCAGAGCAAGGCCTGATTTCATCAGGTCTTTCTTTTAGAATTTTTCTACCTGTCTGTGACACCTCACTTGCTGCCCAGGGATGTAGTGAGCAGTTCAGAGGTTCTGGCTCCTCCTGACCAGTGCTGTGGGGTCTGGTGCTCTTCTTGCAGCTGTCTCATCCAAGCCAAGCTCCTTGGAGGTATTGTACCTTCAACACCCTGACCAGTGCTGGGAGCAGAAGCCTGGAGGAGCCAAATTATTCATCCCTAAAAAGTCCTTGCCTGTTTTTTCTGTCTCTCCTGCAGCTTGGCCACCCCTCAGTCTGTTTTTTTCTGTCTCTCCTGCAGCTTGGCCACCCCTCAGTGCTCGGGCTGCTACGGCTCCCTGGCTGGCACGGACAGCGCGAGCACCGCGGACAGCGCGCCCTTGCTCTGCGCCGCTGGCGGCTCGGAGATCAACCACCACCACCACCACCACAGCTCCCACCCCGCCCCACAGAACTGAGGAGGCTCCCTCTCTTCCCAGAGTGGCACTCGTGTATAGGATTGTAACCTGGTTTTCCTCTTTTCCTCCTCTGCCCCTGAAGCATCTAACTCATGACACAAACATTCCACTACCTGCCGCAGCTGCGCAGGACTGAGCCCAGGGCTGCAGGCAGTTAAGTCAGAGAACTGTGACTTTAAGGTACCATGTAGCAAAAGTGAAGCTGAACTCTCTGGAAGCTTTTTTTTTTTCCTCTTGGTCTGGTCTTCAAGATGTTGGCAGCTAAATGCACCAGAGCTTCCTCACTAGAAAAGAAACATCAAATGCATATTTGCACTTTTATCTGCACACTTGGAAGGAACGAATCTTGCTCGGGCTGTGCTTGGCCTGAGACTGTTCTAGTTACTCTTTTAATTGCACATCCAGAGCTGGGAGAGGCACCGTTCTTCCTGCAAAGACGTGTTCCCTGAAGGACTCTGCATCCTGCCTCCCTGGCAGCGGGGAGCTCTGTCTGGGCAGGGCCCCCACCAGCGCTGGATGCTCGAGTTTACTGTGCCATATTCCCACCTGGCAGGGCTGGGTGAGGCCTCGGGGCTCGGGGAGGTCTTGCTCTGCCTGCTGGTCCCACCTGGCTGCTGCCCTGTCCTAGCTGGGCCTGTGGCTCAGAGCTGAGTGAGGTCGGTGTTCCTGCTGGTCTCGTGACCACCCCGCTGGCCCGTGGCAGAGGGACAGGGCTGGCTTTTCCCTGCAGGGAGAGGCTGGAGCTGGCTCAGCAGGAGTGTGTGTGCAGGAATGTGTGTGAATCCAGGGCTGCTGCACCCTTGGGTGCTGGGAGCGGCCCTGCTCCCCCCTCTTGTTGCCCACAGTGGGGCTCCCCTCGTCCCCCTCAGTATTAAATTGCATTTAGCAGATAACCAAGAGTTTTAACCTGAAGTGAATGTGAACTGCTGGGTCCCCACTGAGGTGGCAGGGGGTGTGTGGCTGCCTGTGGAACGTTGCTGTTGGAGAGGGAAGGGGCAGAAACCACAGGGATCTGATCCTTGGGCTCCTTGCTCTGCCCTCCCCAAAGCTGTGGAGTGCACAGGGTGGGAGTGCTGGGTCAGGCTGGGACAGGTCCCTCTGTCTTTCCTTAACCAAAATAGCCAAGTTTGACCTGGCCTGGGCTCTTTGGAGATGAGGCTTGGTGTTATTCCTGGCTTGTCCCTGAGCCAGCCGTGGGGATGAGCAGAGCAGCTTTGGATAAAGGCACCGATGCAGGGAAGGAGCTGCTCTGAACCTGGGGCAAATCCACCCTAGGACTGCTTTCAACCTGCCTCGTGCTGGTGTGACACTGGGGGACAGGGAATGCTGCACTGGGACAACAGCCTGGGGGCTGGAGGGACCCAGGGCGGCCTCAGTGGTGAGAGAAACCCCAGCCCTGGGGCATCCTCTCCTCACCAGCCTGGCCCCCCTCGCCCCTGGGGCTGAGCTCGGTGTCACTTGTCCCACTGCCCTGTCCCTGCGTGTGGCTGTGCTCTCCCTGCTCACCTCCTGCACTCGTGCTGGCCCAAAAAAGCAGCAAGTGCTGCTTCTTTTTTTGGAGAAGGCAAAGATGGCAACTCTCAGCACATCCCTTGCTCGAGTTCCTGACCCAGAGCTCCGCCCCAGCTGCTCCCCTGTCTCCTGGCAGGAACAGGTTGCTCCATCTCAATCCCTGCTTGGCTTATGGCAGAGTTGGTGATGGGCCAGGCACTGTCACCCTTCCTTCTGCTCCCATAAGTCTCCAAAGACAGCAAGTGACACTCGTGGCCCCTGTTCTTGCTTAAATTCCAAAGCACTAGGAGCACTTTAAGTTTTACTTTCGAGGGAAAGGAGTGTAGTGCAAAAAAAAAAAAAAAAAATTAAAAATCTTACAAAATCCAAGGGCTACAGGCTCATTGTTCCTCTTGCACTGAAGCACACACCCACACCACGATCTTCCTGGATTATTTGGGATGGCAGGTCAGGGCAGTGAGCCTCGTTGCTGATGGACCCCTGAGCGACTGGCCAAGCGTTTGGGTTTTACTCCTTTGTCCGGTGGGTTCCGAACTGACCGCTCCTCCCGGGGCTGGTCCTGTGTTTTACTGAAGTAATTTATAGCTGAGAAGTTACAAGGACTTTTTTAATGCATAGTTGCCTTTCATTAAACTTCCTTTTGGGATTTTTTTTTTTTTCTTTTTTTTTGGTATGGTTTAACAGTGTTCTGGCTTTGCAGGCGGGCAGCAGCTGCTGCCCCAGGAGCTGTGGCCAATGAATGTACCTATTTGTTCTTCACTAAACTGTAACCAAGCACTACTCTGTTGAAATAAATTAAAAAAAAAAAAAAAGGATTTTTTGTGCTGGGATGGCTCCCAGGATGACCCAGCCAGCTTCAGGTGTGGCCCTGTGGTCCCCTGTGCCCTGCCAGGACCTGGCACATCCGACTGCTCTGCTGCCACAGGGCTGGGAGCTCTGGGATGGGATCTGAACTGGGCATGGCAAAAGGGGGTTTCTCCTCTGGTGTTTCTCTGGTTGCAGCCCCCAGGGAACAGCTGGAGCTGAGCCAGGGGGGTTTAGTTGGATTTCAGGAAAGGTTCCTCCCCCAGAGGGTGCTGGGCACTCCTCAGGGAATGGTGACATTTCCAAGGCTGCCAGAGCTCCAGGAGTGCTTGGACAACTCTCCCAGGGATGCCCAGGGTGGGATTGTTTGTGCAGGGGCAGGAGTTGGACTCCAGGACCCTTGTGGGACCCCTCTCAGCTCAGGGAGGCTCTGCCATCATTCTGTGTCTCCATTTTGTGAGGTGCAGTGTGCTCAGACAGCTCCCAGGGCTGCTCAGAGACACTCCTGGCTGTGCTTTGTCCTTCCCCAGGACTGGCTCCCCCAGCCCCAGCAGCACAGAGTGCAGAGGGGCTGAAAGCTGCACCTCCAGACCTGGAGCTTCCTTTATTCCTTTCCCAGGTTCATCCACATCCACACAGCCTTGATCCAAAGAGCAGCAGCTCTGCTGGAGCACACTCTGCTATCCTCACATTTTAGGGTGGAAAGCAGAGGGGTTTCCACACGGATCCAGGCTTGGGGGCTCTGTTTTCCAGCAGCTTTTCCCACATCCAAGCCTGTCCTTTGTCCCTGCTGCAGTGCTGGATGTTGGATGGTGCCATCAGGGCCGCCTCCATCCCTGTGGGGGAGCAGAGCAGATCTCACCCTTGTGGCTGTGGGGGATCCATGGGTTGTGCCCAGCCCAGGAGGGCCCCCCTGCCTGTCCTTGGAGCAGCAGAATTCCCCTGCCCCTCACTCTGTGCCACCTCCGAGCCGTGCCTGGCACATCCCTTCCCATTTTAGCCCTGAGGATCCCAGAAGAGGCCAAACCCCCTTGCACAGGCTGGGAGGGGCAGAAAGGCCGGGAGAAGGTTGGGATTGGGGTCCTGGCAGCAGCTGGGTCACCTCAGGAGAATTCCTGATGATATGGAAAAAAACAATTCCTGGTGATATGGAAAAACCCTGCTGCCCCATGGACACTGGCATGAGGGTGGTTCTGCTTCTCCTGAATGAGGAATGGCAGCCTCCAGATGCCACATGGGAAGAGGTTGGGTTCCTCCAGCATGATCCTCCTTTGGTGCATCTTCCCAGCCTCCAGTGGGTGCAAGGAACACCAGGAACTGCCTGTTCCCACAAGAAGAAGATGAATTCTTGGGACATCAGCAGCTCTTACAAAATCCCTTGAAGTTGGTGTAGGCACACTGTGAGTGAGGGGCTGGTTGAAATGATGGAGCAGACAAGGAATTTCCCCCAAATTTATTCAATGGCACAGTTCTTGCCCTACCTCCAGCTTCCAAAGGCAAGGCCGTGGGTCTGATCCATCCAAATAGCACAGCAATATTTCAAAGAGTTATTCCAAATGATCTTCCAATATATAAAATAAAATTTACATATAGTCCCCACTTTTATACAAAAAAAATATAGCTTTTTTTTTTTTTCCCTTGTACAAAATATCTCCTCAGCAGGTTACAGACAATCATGGGACAGGAGGCCCAGCAAGTGGTTTCCATGGTTTAAGTCAGAGTGGTGGAATGATGGTGTTTGTCCTCAAAATCTCTTTCTCCACTGAATTCACCTCATGTTTTTTAAGATATTCCTAAAATTTTCCAGTTCTTTCACGCTGGTTGAAACCCTGAGTGCAAGGAAAGCAAAAGGGAAACGTTACAGCAACGTTCATGTAGTGAATTATTTAAAACCTGGGAGAAAGGGGCTGGATCAAGCAAAGCTTCAAGCAGCTCTTGGGAAGATTTGGAATTCAAGCTAAATGAGGTTGAGGTTACAACCAGGCCCTTCACTAATTCCCCTGCCTCTTTTTAAAGCAAACACTGGGAATCACAGTGGAATAGGATGTTAAGGAATTCATCCTTGGAAAAACCTGTTTGCCAGAAACTCCTGGTCTCTCAACATCACAAAGAGCTCACGTACAAGCAGAGTGTCCTGAAATCCCCTCCTAAAGGCCTCATTATCCTCCTTTGCTGACAAAAACTCCTCATCCACAGGCTGGACTGATGGATTCCTGTTAATGCCATCATGATCTGGGAATGAACTGGTGGAGAGGCCTAAGGAAAGCAGCCCTTGCCTGGGACACTGTGCCCAAGGACAGAGTCACACAGTCCATTAAAAATGATGAAATTCTATGTATCTTATAAATACTTCCTTGAATTCCCTACAGAAATGTAGAGTATAAAGAACATTTTAATTAATTCTAATTGTTGTAGTCCATAACAACACCTGGTATCAGACTGACAAGAGTCCCCAGCAAAACTGCTGAGAACTGACTGAAATCAGAGCTCAAACTGGATGTAAAACAGCAGCTTATGCAAAAGCAGAGGGGAAAGTCTCAAGCTCACCTTCCAAAGGCATTAAATAAGGCCACAATTTCTTGTCTGGTCAGCTGGAATCCATAGGAAGGGCCGCTCTCAGGAATCTTTTCAATGAGGTTCTCTGAGAAGAGGATCTTCAGCGCTGTGCCCAAGCCCTGGGTCTGTGCAGGGAGCAAAAAGGATCCTTGAACAGCAGCATTCCAACCTCCCTCCACCTGGGCAACATCATCTCAACAGGGCAAGAGGGTTTCACCTCACCCAGGCTCTGCACCCCTCCCCTCTCTTGGGTTATCCCAGTTTGCCAGGCTGAGCAAGCTGGAATCAGCAGCCCTGAGCTGTATCCAGGAGCTGATTGGTATCCAAGGGCCATCCCAGAGCTCCCAGCCACTGCTGACAAATCTCACCTGCAGCTTCCCCCACAGCCGACACTTGAAGCAGCCAACACAGTCCATGATCTTGGAAATATTCTTGAAGTGCAGCCTAAATTCCTCCTGGGGGAAAAGGCATTGTTGGTCATGGTTAGGCACTAATTAGGGCTCCTTCCAGGTATTAATCCGAATTAATTCAGTGGGAATGAGGTGGGGAAGGGCCTCCTCAGTGGGACCTTTGGCAGAAATTACCTTTAGTTTAGCAGCTTCCTTTTTATTCCCTGCAAAGAAGGAGTTTTCATCGAAATGTAGTGGGAAAGACCTGGAAGGGAAGGATGAGAGTTTGATTTCTGCCCTGCCTGGTTGTATGGCTGCAGTCAGGGGTGGGAATAAACAGAGGTGGGAGGCACTGGATATCTCCAGAGGTGTTTTAATCTGACATCCAATCCCAAGGAATGGAATGAGATAATTTAACCTCCCTTCCAACCCAAACCACCCTGGGATTCTATTCTCTCTTCCAATTCAAGCTGACATCTCATCTTGGAGACATTTTCAGCAATTGCTCGATGGTTTTTAAGCAATTTCAGTCTCTTTTCTGACAGACAGAAGCACAGGAGGGTGACAAGATAAATCAAACATGGATCACTTTAGGAGACACCCATTTCTGTCTGGTTCCAGTATCTTCCACTCCTTTTACTCCAAACTCCATCCAACAGCCCAAACCTCTGTTACCAAGATATTTCGGATGTTTTTCTGGTTGCAAACACGAAGCCAGGCCTGGTATCCCACAGATGAGTCACACAGGTAGCCAATTTTAGGGCTGGCACGTAGGCAGTTATTAAATTCAATTCTGCTAAATCCGAAAGGCAGCCGAGGCTATTAAACTGTGGAACTAATTAAACCGTGGGGCTAATTACCCAAATTCTGCAATTTGCATAGAAATATTAATGTGTTCCCAGCAAAACTTCACTACTGGTACCACATCCCTGCTCATTGCAAGGGGGCTGGACTAGAGGACCTTTAAAAAGGTCTTTCTCCACTGAATTCACCTCATGTTTTTTAAGATATTCCTAAAGTTTTCCAGTTCTTTCATGCTGGTTGAAACCCTGTGTGCAAGGAAAGCAAAAGGGAAACGTTACAGCAACGTTCATGTAGTGAATTATTTAAAACCTGGGAGAAAGGGGCTGGATCAAGCAAAGCTTCAAGCAGCTCTTGGGAAGATTTGGAATTCAAGCTAAATGAGGTTGAGGTTACAACCAGGCCCTTCACTAATTCCCCTGCCTCTTTTTAAAGCAAACACTGGGAATCACAATGGAATAGGATGTTAAGGAACTCATCCTTGGGAAAACCTGTTTGCCAGAAACTCCTGGTCTCTCAACCCAAACCATCCCATGTTTCCACGATTCTACTGCACAAATCACTCCAGGAAAGAACCCAGACCCTCCCTTTCTAGGAGCTTTACATGTCAGGTTAAGCACACTCAGAGATGGTGCCAGAGCCACTGTCCCAGGTACTGAGTGCAATTACTTGGCCAGATGGAGAATTTCCAGCAGCAGGTGTTTGGTTTCTGCATCCTGGCTTTCATTCCCGGTGTACAGCTGGAATCCCGGGCGCTCAAAGAAGGGCAGAACTTTGGAGAGGGCCCTGAGCTCGATCAGGTACAGAAAATAAAGGTTCTTGAGTCTTCTGGGCCCTTCCCCACTGGTGAGGACTTCATCAAACCTCTGCTGGAACTCGGTGACGTTGGGGCCCCATTTCTGCTCCGACCACGTATCTGGGACAGAAACAAACCCCAAAGGTGTGAGGTGGAGGGGTTTGGTTTAGTTCCCCCATGAGGTGCAGGGGTTTGGTTTAGTTCCCACATGAGGTGGAGGGGTTTGGTTTAGTTCCCACATGAGTTGGAGAGGTTTGGTTCTGGTTCATCTCCTCCCTCCAGGGAAATGGTGAAATGGCATTCCAGCCAGGGAGATCCCAGCTGTTCCAGGTCACTGACCCAAAACCACAGAATCATTCAGGTTGGAAATGATTGGAAATGACTCCAAGATCAACCTTTGAGTCCAACCTTTGAGTGCCACATCCAGTCATTCCTTGGACCTCCAGGGATGGTGATTCCACCATTTCCCTGGGAAGCCCCTTCCAGGAAAGAAATTTTGCCTGAAAATTATTCAAGGGAGGCATGATTGTAACTCAATTCAAACCCCAACAAACACAAAACTCCTGCAGACTTTTTTCAGGTAATTCCTGAAACTTCCTAACAAACAGGGACACCTTAAGAGAATTCCTGATTATATGGAAAAACAAAAATGGCAGAAACTGGCCTCTATTTTCCATTTTCAAGCCCACAAAGAACATTTCTGTTGCTCATTTTACCATGTATTTAAGATTATTCTATAAAATACATAAATATTCTATAAAATACCTAGTGGAAGATATAAAAGTCATACTAACTGATGCTGCAGCCCCAACTCATCTCTTGCCTCTGATGTTTCCCACATTATCCCATCTCCAATTCCAACCTGGCCTGACTCACAGTGAGGTGAGGTCCAAGTGGGCTGCAGACATTTAAATACAATTATTTAGTTAAATCTAAATGACTTGCCCAAATTCCAACAGCTTGATTTTCAAGCCCAGGGTTGGCATTCTGACAGGTATTTATGGACCAAAGCACGGGAAGGAAATGGAAGTGGACATGGAAATGGAAGTGGAAATGGATATGGACAGGGAAATGGCTGCTGGAAATGGATCAGTGGCCTTGGGAAAGCCCAGCCAAGCATTTCCCAGTCCAGGTGAGGTCAGTGCTGAACTGACCATCATAAAACCAGGCTGGAAAGGGACAGCCTCGACCCACAGCTAGAAACCCACCCCAAAATAACCTTGGAGGGAGAACAGAGGGAAAATGTGCTGGAAGTCCTGGCCCAGCCCCTGTCAGGAACATGTGGCAACTGCATCCCTAACCCTGTTACACCAGCTGGGTGCTGGAGGAGCACAAACAGGCCTGGATCCTGCTGGGACAGGCTCCAGGCAGCATTTAGCAGAGCCATGGAGGTGCCAGCTTTGGAGTGAGGCAGGAAAGCTGGGGCAGGAAGCAGGATTTACCTTGCAGGAGGTACCTGGCACTCAGGTGGATGTTGATGCTGGCGTGGAGACCAGAGATGAGCCTGTAGAAAGCTCTTTTCTCCACACACACCCCTGCAAAGAGAAGGGCAGTTTAAGGCACTGGAAGCACCCACTGGATTTTCAACCCTGGCTGTGAGGCAGGAATTCAATCTCACTGAGAGTGGTCACTAATCCCACCAATTCCCTGGCCATTTCCTGTCCAACCACGTTCAGACCAAGGATTACCTTTGAGCCACTTGTAAAACGTGTGCCCTGGAAAGAAAGGAAAACACATCAGTGAGGGTACAGCCCAAATCTGATGCCCTGAATGCACCTCCCAGGCCAGCCCCAGGGGAGCCTCTGCCCACTCCAGTTTGCAGAAATTGGGAAAGGAGCATTAAAAGAGCATGAACAGAGTTTTCCTGCCCACCCTTGTGACTGATGCTCCTCTAACACGGCATGGCAGCAGCTCCAAACAGCACGTGGGCTTTCCCCAAGGGGCTGAGGGGGCAGAACAGCCCAGGGCTGGGAAAAACAAGGATCAGGGATTGCTTTCCTCTTCTGGGCAGAGTGGGGAGAGGGATATTTTTATAAAACAAACAAACCAACCAACCAAAAAACCACAGAGTGCAACCAAGCGTGCAGAATCCCACAGGTCAGGGTTTCACTATCCCTGCTCTGTGCGTGGAAGTGATCTGGAGGTGAGGATTTGGGGATGGTTTGGAAACAAAAAGATGCTGTGGAGAATGGAGAACTCCAGGGAACAATCCCAGGGCCTGAGGGAATTGGGCATCCAGCTCCTACAGCTCCAGAGGCTGTTGGGATTATGAGTCTGCTCAAAGCTTTCTCAGTAATAAGCACTGAAAAAAACCCAGGACAATTCCTGTCCCCAAAGGCTTCTGACACTTGAGTGACTGCCTTCAAACTGGGTTTGTGCTGTTAAAAAAATGCTGGTGGACTTTTTAAGCCCCTCACATGAGGATGGGCTGGGATAGGGAGCTCACAGGGATCTCCACTCTGCTCACCAGGGACAGGATCCAGGGAATGGCAGGTTGGATTTCCAGGGAAAGGTTCTTCCCCCAGAGGGTGCTGGGCACTGCCCAGGCTCCCCAGGGAATTGTGACATTCCCAAGAGCTCCAGGAGTGCTTGGACAACACTGCCAGGGATGCCCAGGGTGGGATTGTTGGGGTGTCTGTGCAGAGCCAGGAATTGGACTGGATGATCCTCGTGATCCCACTCAGGATTTCCTACGATGCCAAGACTCTAATTTCTGGTTTTCCTGATTAATAATTTTGCTAGCCAGGTGCATTATCTAATGGCACAGCCTGTGACAGCAGGATGAAGACACCCCATTTGTTTCTGTTATCAGCAAAAACAAACAGTGCCACTCACCTCCGTCATCTCCTGGTGGAAAAAAGCACAAGTGGTGGAGGGAGAGAGAGAAAAAAAGGATAAAAACATTACACACGACCAAAATTAGGCTCCAAAGCACAAGCACTGCTCTGTTCATCTGCTCTGACAAGAGAAGGATCCTCTCCAGGGAGCTCTGGAAATGTTCTGAGCACAGAAAACTCCGAGTGCAGCACTGAGGACACCGGATGAGCAACGGTGCTGAGTAACCTGACCAGTGCAGCAGGGATCAATATTTGCAAAGGAAGTAAAACCTGATACTTCCAGGGACATTGTACATCTCCTTCAGCAGGAGAAGAGCCACTCCCTCACAGCAGGGTCAAAGGAGGGGTGTAAACACCTCCATAATTTAGGGGAAAATGGTGGCAGAGGGTTCTGCTGGAGGTTGATGATGTTCTCATGTTTCCAAGCCCCTTCCCTACCTTCATTTACACTGCCAGGCCTTGGCTCTAGGGCAGAGCTGGGTGGTTTCCATGGAGGATCCCAGCCAGGTTCTCATTTCAGTCTGTCACAGATGGTTGGCACTGCCCAGGCACCCAGGGAGGGCTCAGGGGTCAGCCCTGCTCCCAGTCCCTCCAAAATTCACATTTATTCCAAGACTGGAAGATCAGACATTCTTTTTCCTAGAAAAAGCCACTTCCAAGTGCCATCAAATTCTTCATTTGATCAAGAGCTACAAGATATTTCTCATCCAGCAGGAGAAGGAGCCCAGAGAACATTTACTGCTCCTGGAGCTGGGATCAGTTCACTACTAACCCACTTAGTGAGATAAATAAATGACTCACCTCTGCCAGATGCCAAAGGTCTTTTTACATTCTGAGGCCTAGGAGGGGGAAAAAATATCATTTAAATGAGAGATGTAAATAAGTTACTGTCTCTTGTGTGCACAAACAGAGCAGAGCAGAAGTAGCTGCTTCTGCAGTCACACAGCCTGAGGGGATCTAAAATCCTCTTCCATGCTTTGGCTTTGCTCAGGAAGGGAAAGGATAGAGCAAAATGTGGGGTTCTGTGGGGTTTTGGTGGTGCTTTCTTCTTTTTTTTTTAGAAAAAACAGGCAGGGAAAACTCAAGTGTCTTCTTTTGGGACAGGCAAATGACTTTTCCCTGGTGCATCCCACCCTGCACAGGCACTGGAGCAAGGACAGGAGGATAAGGATTCATTTCTGCCCCTCTGCACAGATCAGCACTCTCAGGCTTGTGGAACTTGTCCCCCAAAGCACCTACTTGAAGCAGTTCTCTTCATAAATGCTGTTCCAAATTTTCCAGGCATCCGGCCCCTTGTAGCCAGTGTAACGTTCTGGATTCAGGAGTAAATCCACGTACTCAGCATCAGGAGAATGGATGTCTGTGGGGCAGAGTGACAACATCTTCTGAGGGAAAATGACATTTTCCAAGGCTGATCCACCTCTTCCTCACCTTGCTAAACACAGCAAGGCCCTGAGCAGCTTTATCAGAAATATTTGTGTATTATTTTCAAAATGCTGAGACTAGGGGGGGTGGAAAGAAGCAGAAATTCTATTCTGCTGAAATATTGACATATATTGACACAAAAAGTGACAATATTGAAATATTTACACTTTGGCCTGGAATTGGGGCTGCTCAGCCTGGAGAAGAGGAGGTTGTGTAGAGACCTCATAGCAACATTCCAGGAGCTGAAGAGGCTACAGAAAGTGGGAGAAGAGCTCCACCTCGAGAAATGTAGGGATAGGAGAGCAGGAATGGATTCCCACTGCCACAGGGCAGGGATGGATGGGATATTGGGAAGAAATTCTGCCCTGGGAGGGTGGGGAGGCCCTGGCACAGCTGTGGCTGCCCCTGGATCCCTGGAAGTGTCCAAAGCCAGGCTGGACAGGGCTTGGAGCAACCTGGGATAGTGGAAGGTGCCCCTGCCCATGGAATAAGATGGGCTTTAAGATCCAAACCCAAACCATTGTGTTTAAATGCCAGGCAAGCCCTGCCAGCCCCCCAGGTGCCCATACCATCAGCCTCACAGAAGCTGTCCGAGGAGTCGTCGTGCTGTGCCCACTGCAGCACTGCCTGCCGTGTTTCCTTGCTGCAAAAAACATGGGGAAAAGTGTCTCAGAGTGACTCTGATCCCAGATTTCCTTCAAGGCAAGGAAGGATTATGGTAAAAGAAGTCAAACCTCAAAGAGTCATCAACAGCTCCGAGTCTCTTGGCTTCTTCACATTCTTCAGTGAGGGTATTGGCTTCTTCCGAATACTGGGTTGGAAAGCCAAGGGGTGGGGAGGGATGAGGATTAAAAAGGAAATTTTTTTTGCTGTTTTAATTTAGCCACTTTTCAGGTTAAGCCCCAGAAACCCTTCCATGATTCACCCCAGCCTGTGTTTGCACAGGATGTCTGCAGATATCCAAAGGCTTATGCAACGGTGACGAGTCCTGCAGGGACTCGGGGCAGCCTCTGGCACCGCCGCAGGAGCTCTGTGTGCTTGGTGACACAGGTGACACTGCTCTTGGAGAGGTGTCAGGAATACCTGGCTCCAGGACTGCCACCTCACAGCCTCTGTGGCATCCCAAGCACTTGAAGAGAGTAAAAATTTAGGCCTAAATATCCCCTGACAAATATTGACCCATGCTCAAATCCTGGGGGCAGTTTTGGGCTCCTCACAACAAAAAAAACATTGAGGGGCTGGAGCATGTCCAGGGAAAGGGATGGAGCTGGGGAAGGGTCTGGAGCACCAGGAGAGGCTGAGGGAGCTGGGAAAGGGGCTGAGCCTGGAGAAAAGGAGGCTCAGGGAGGACCTTGTGGCTCTGCATAATTCACTGACAGGAGGGGACAGCCAGGGGAGGCTCTGCCCCCAGGGACACAGGGACAGGAGGAGAGGGAACAGCCTCAGGCTGGGCCAGGGGAGGCTTAGATTGGATATTGGGGAAAATTTCTTCATGGAAAGGGTTCTCAGGCATTAGAAGGAGCTGCCCAGGGCAGTGGTGGAGTTCCCATCCCTGGAAGTGATCAAAAACCACGTGGGTGAGCACTCAGTGACGGACACGGGGCTGACAGTTGGACTCGATGACCTTGGAGGTCTTTTCCAACCTTGTCTGTTCTGTGACACAAAACTGGACCACAAAACAAACCTCATCCTTTTGTGCTCCTTTTGTTACACCCACCTTGTAACTTCCAGATCTGATTCCATCAGGGACTTCATCCTGAAAGACAAAACAAAGCACAGATCACACGTGGGGCTGATGAGACCTCTCAGCCCCATCTTTGGGAAAGGTTTGGGATGTCACCACAGCTGCCAGAGGTGAGGAGGTGACCAAAACACTCAGCCCAGCTTGTAACACATCCAACTCCTCCCCAGACCAAGCAGAAGCAACATTCCTGGTGGTTTATTTTGATTTTTTTTTTCAAAATTCTTCTTCTCCAAATGTCTGCAGCCTTCCACAGCTGGCACAGCAGGTTCTGCTTTGCTTATCCAAGCAGGAATTTGGGGAAGCCAACACAAACTCCAGAGCTGGAGCTGCCTCTGGTCAGTCCAGGTCTCCATCACCTTCCTGCCAGGAGCCCAGGGGCCTCCTCAGATGTTCCATCTACCAGTTCATGACATTCCAAACTTCCCTCTGACCATTCCAGCATGGAATGTCAGCCCTGCCAGCCCCACACGACCAGACCCAAAATTCTCCTCAGCTTCCATTTTCTCCAGGAGTATGAAGGCAATAGAACCACTTCTACACAAGCAAATACTGTGATGGCAACGAGGAAAATTAAGCAACAAGAGTTATTTTTATTGATTTCAGGATGAAAGGAACCCAAATCAAAATAATTAAGAACAGCAGGGACAGTCAGTTCTTAAAATAAGAGCAACTTTCAGCTAAAACTTAGGTAATTGTAACATAACTCCATCACATTAGTCACAATCACTACCAAAAATAGATTTTTTTTTCTTTAAGGAAGAAAAAGTATTTAAACAACATTTAGGGTTATTTTGGGGGTGAAAAAAAAAAATCATCATTCCATTTTAGAACCCAAGAGTGAGGGAGTAAGACAGTCTGTGCTGGCTGTCAACACCAAAACATGAAATGTCCCCAAAGGAGCCACCAAGCTGTGACTCCCTCACCTTCTCACCCCCTGGGTTTTTGGGCAGGTATTTGCAGTCAGGATGTTTTCTTACACTGAGGGAACAAAACCTTTTTGTCCAGGATACAGGACAAGATGCCCTTGGAAATAGGATGCTGGAAGAGCCATTTCTCCTACAAGAAGAGGGCTGGAAAGCCAAATTCATCAGCCAAAACTAAATCACAGTGCAGCTCATGGGCAACAGGGTCAAATTCTGTCAATTAACACAAAAAAAATAATGGATTTGCCCTAAAAACTACTTAATAATGGAAAAAAATTTAAAATAAAAAGACCAAGAGAAGTTTTGGGCTGTTTGCAGAGGGTCAGCTATTAAAATCCCAGCCTGTCCTGAAACTTTCAGAATTTAATATTTTGGCCTTTCTGGTGGCCACCAGAGTTGCTGCACCCATGAAAGATCCATCAAAGCCCCAGTTTTGCTATAACTAAAATAACAAGATTCAGTCACTTGTCTGCTGTTTCCTCTTGGTCTGCAAAAGTTAAATAAATTTTAAAAATGGTAAAAGAATGGATTTGATACTTACAGAGTGGCAGGGCTGCACAGCACAGTCTCTCATTCCACAGTGACTGTTGTCATCCCAAAAGGGACAAGGTTTCTGTAGGTTCACCTGCAAATAACACATCACCCTATTCAATAACACATCTCCCCCATGCAGCCCAGCCAACCCTGCACTGCCCAGTTTTCCAACAGAAATCCATGGCCTGCACTTGTTTGTTCCCACATCAGCAATTCCTTGGTGACCCAGATTGATAACATCACTAATAACCCTGTTATCAGTACAGGTTATCCTGTTAATCCTTGCTTGGATCTTTCTGCTTTCCCACGCAGACATTTCCATAATTCCAAAATGTTCTGAGGGCCAGAGCTCTTCTGGGAGAGCTGGGGGTGCTCACCTGGAGAGGAGAAGCTCCAGGGAGAGCTCAGAGCCCCTGGCAGGGCCTGAAGGGGCTCCAGGAGAGCTGGAGAGGGACTGGGGACAAGGGATGGAGGGACAGGACACAGGGAATGGCTTCCCACTGCCAGAGGCAGGGATGGATGGGATTTGGGAAGGAATTCCTGGCTGGGAGGGTGGGGAGGGGCTGAGACAGAATCCCCAGAGAGGCTGTGGATGTCCCTGGATCCCTGGAAGTGTCCAAGGCCAGTTTGGACGGGCTTGGAGCAGCCTGGGATAGTGGAAGGTGTCCCTGCCATGGCAGGGAGTGGAACTGGATGAAACCATTCTGGAATTCCAGGATTCTACACTTCCTTCAGACCAATTTCAATATTTCTGTTATAAATCCCAGCCATGGAAGGGGAAAGGACAATGAACTTCTTTAACAAATCCCAATTTTTCCCTTCCATGAGTTGGCATCAAGTATCATTCTTCCAAAACAATTAACATTTAACAAGATTTGGTGAGTTTGGAAGAGAGGGGCATAAAGGGAATGTGACTGAATGGGAGCAGAATCCACCTCATGGAATTTAATCCATGGAATGTCTGGCAGCCACAGCCATCAATGAACCTGAGTGCCTGTAACTAATGCAGGTTTTCCATGTCAGTGGGGAGTCACCGTGAATCCTCTAATTATGGATCACTGCTCATCAGCATCTTTAAATCACAGCTCACCAAAGGAAGTTCTCCCACTGATGTGTTGCTTAAGAGGAAAAAATGAATAAGAAAATATCTCTGATTTTGCATCTTATTAAGTACATTAATCTAATTAGGATTCTCCTCATAACAGAAGGGTCCAACTTCTGTTGGACTGCACCCTTAAAAGGTCAGGATTAAAATGCAGATGTCTGATTTTTAAAAGATCAGCAATAAGTTCAGGGGAGATTAAAAAAAAAAGCAGCACACAAATAAATACAATTCCTGTAAGAAAAAATTACCTTGTAGTATCTAAAATAGTCACTTTCCAGGAGTTCATTCAGCCTAGGAAAAAGTTTGTAGTTGTTGAAGGCATCAATGGTTTCTACATCACAGGTGCAGTCATCTAAATAACCAGTAACCTGGGGGAGAAAAAAACAATAAAATCAAAATCAAAAATAATAAATCAAATGAAAACAACTCGGCCAGGACTCTTTAACCCTGCAGACAATAAAACAATTCATCCTTTTCTTTCCTTTTCCCAGTGAGTCAAGTTAAGTTTAAGCAGAATGGAAATGGCTGCTGTGACAGCTGTGAGCACGGGCTGCCAGCTCAGGTTCCCTCCTGGATGAGCCTCAGGATTCCTGCAGGATAACAGGAGCTCAGAGCTGGAGTTTGCATAGGGGACCAGGCAGGCAACAATGACAGACCTCAAATAAAGTCCTTGTGAACCAGCAGTGCTGCAGCCACTGACTAGATTTGATCAGAACCACAGCAAGGTAATACGAGGGATGGAGCAGCTCTCCTGTGAGGAAAGGCTGGACAGTTGGGATTGTTCAGCCTGGAAAAGACAAAGCTCCAGGCTGACCTAATTGCAGCCTCCCAGAACCTGAAGGAGCTGACAGGAAAGATGGAGAGAGAGGATTTACAAGGGATGGAGTGCCAGGACAGCAGGAATGGTTTCCCACTGCCAGAGGGCAGGGATAGATGGGAGATTGGGAAGGAATTCCTGATGTGAGGGTGGTGAGGCCCTGGCACAGGGTGCCCAGAGAAGCTGTGGCTGCCCCTGGATCCCTGGAACTGTTCCAGGCCAAGCTGGATGGGGCTTGGAGCACCTTGGGATAGTGGAAGGTGTGACCATGGCAGGGGGTGGAATGGGATGAGCTTTAAGGTCCCTTCCACCCAAAGCATTCCATGATTGTGTGATTAACTCTGCTCTCCTCAGAGAGACATTTGGCACGAGAACATCTGTTCTAAATCCGATGGATCCTTCTTGCATCATCCTGAACAACTCAACAGGCTTTGTGCAAGCCCTGGAGAAAAAAAAAAAAACAACAAAGAAAGAAGTAGTACAAATTCAGCTGTGGTTTCCTGACACATCCATTACTGGCTGATGACAAAGTTGCTCAACACAGAAGTAGTTTTGCTTCCCCCACGCCCCCAGTGAGTCCTTGGGGAAATCACAGAATCCTGGAATCATTCAGGTTGGAAAACATCACCGAGTTCAACCATTCCCCCAGCACTGACCATGTCCCCACATGCACACAGCTTTTAAATCCCTCCAGGGATGGGGATTGCACCACTGCCCTGAGCAGCTGTGCCAGGGCTGGACAACCTTTTCCATGCAGGAATATTCCCTAATATCCAACTTAAATCTCCTCTGTTACAACCAGAAGCTGTTTCCTCTTGTCCTATCCCTGTTCCCTGGGAGCAGAGCCTCCCCTGGCTGTCCCCTCCTGTCAGGGAGTTGTGCAGAGCCACAAGGTCCCCCCTGAGCCTCCTTTTCTCCAGGCTGAGCTCCTTTCCCAGCTCCCTCAGCTGCTCCTCCTAATTCAGCAAGAGCTCCACAACAACTTAAATAAAACCATTATATTTACCACCAGGGAAATGGAGCGGAGAGGAGGATGGCAGAAATGGAGCACAGAGTCACATGAAATGGGGAGGCGGGGGAAAAAATAGCCAGAATTCCCTACCCCACTGGAACAACTTTATTTTGTTGAGGCAGCATGATTTGGAGGCTCACTCATATTTTAAGTGTTTACACTGAAGCTCAGTGTGTCACCCTCACACATTTACTGGATTCTGTCCTGCATTTTGCATGGTAATGAAGATTAACAGTGATTTAAGATTTCCACTAACCTGAATCACCCTTGTAAAAATAAACAGCAGCAATTTGCTAATCCAGTTACCCAATTTAAAGCCATTTCAAAATTATATATACATTTAAAAAAACCCCAAAAAACCGCAGCAAGCCACCAACCAACCACATTTTTATTTCCTGGAATCTTGGCATCCTTCAAGGCAGGAAGCTGAAAGGTTGGGTCTCAAAGTGGCCTACAAAAAGAGTTGGGGATAATCTTCAGCTGCTCTCTGCATGCACTCCAAAGGAATGACATCCCTGTAGGTGGGCACACTGGAGCTCCTATTGGAAGCAGCATTTGGGCCAGCTCTGTTTTTGTTATGTCTGGTGACCAATTCAAGCCAGAACAAACCTCATCCTGAATATAATGCAGAGTGAAGCACTGCAGATGATCCCAAAATCCTTAGCACTGGATGGGGGTGGTGCTTTGGAGCTCTCCAAATACCAGTTTATTGGTGGGATCAGCCTCAGGGTCACCCTGGACACACCTGTGGGGGGCAAGGGGCAAAGGGGAAGTGATGCCAAAACTCCACCTCTGCTCAATGTTTCTTCCTCCAAAGATTTCAGCTGGACTGGGCAGAAATGGACAATTTCCTCATCCCAACCTAGCAAAGCTCACAGCCAAAGCACAGAAGTGAAGCAGCACCAAGAACATCCAGAGCTGAGGCTCCTCAGAGCCCTGGTGAAAGCCTCAGTGATGCCTCCAGCAAAGAGCTTTCAGCTGAGCCACTTTAAAACTCAGGGAAGTGGCAGTGTCAGATCATTTGGCAGGACTTGTCTTTATTTCAGAGGTTCCCTCTTGCTCCGTGAGCAGAACCCATTTTTCAGCCCTGGATGCAGTCAGACTCACTTGGTTTGAGACTTCACCTCCTGCTGCCAGAGCAGTTGAGCTCTGCACGTGTCAAACGTGCCCTCCAGTGGGTGGTACCTTAAAACACTTCCTCCCACCCCACAAACAAAATATTTACCTACATCTCCAGCCTGTGTTAATGGGAGCAGCTGTTTGAGATAAACCACGGATGGATCCAGCCCCAAACACGTGCCAGGAGCTTGCTGGCACCGTGAATCACCGAGCTGAGGGGTTTTGTTCCACCTGCCTTGGGTGTGAGAAGCTGGCAGGAGGCTGAGGGGCAGGGCTGGGCTTTCCCACTGGGAAGAGATGCAAGGGAGCCGCCGGGACAGACGCGGCAGGGGCGGCTCCGGGCGCTGAGTAAGCTCGGAGCTCCCAGGGTGACGTGCTCGCAATTCCGAGCTCTGACAGACCCACCTCGGCTGCTGGGAACACCAACAGCAGGGACTGTGCAATCAATCCCTGGGTTTGGTCTCTGCCTCAACCTCCTTCCCCTCCATCCCTGTCAGGCTGCTCTTCCCACTTCGTTCTGCTCTCCTGAGTGTCACAGGAACATCCTCTGAGCAGTGGATTTGGGGATTTCTTCTCGCTGTGTACCACAGCCAGGCAGGAAAGAAGGAAAACTTTTTCCTGTATCTCCCCCTACAGCCACAACAGGGCACAGGGAAGGGAATCCACAGAGGCTGAGAGGTTGGGTTTAGCCTGTACCAACTTCCCTGGCACTGCCTGATCCTCTGGACAAGCCAGGCTGATGGTGATGCCTTCCCTGCTCCTTCAGCAGAAGTTTCCTGGCACAAAGGAGCTGGACTTTGATGATCCTAGTGGGTCCCTTCCAACTCAGGATATTCTATGATTCTATGAAATTATTTCCCTTTCATCCTTGCCAGTGCACTTGGAGCAAGTTGCTGGCAGCCAGCTGAGGACAGTCGCTCCTGCACCTGCCCTGGAAGCTTTATCTGCCATTCCAGGTGCTTTAGCCCCATCTTTTGCCCAGAAAACAAGGACTAGGTTTTCCACAACTCACACAGAAGTGAATCTCACAGGAGAGCCTCAGGATGGGGTCAAACCACAGGGCCTGAAGGGCTCTCACAGCATCCCAGAATGGTTTGGGTTGGAAGGGAGCTTAAAACTCATCTAGTTCCACCCCCTGCCATGGGTAGGGACACCTTCCATCATCCCAGGTTGTTCCAAGCCTCATCCAACCTGGCCTTGGACACTTCCAGGGATCCAGGGGCAGCCACAGCTTCTCTGGGCACCCTGTGCCAGGGCCTCCCTACCCTCACAGGGAAGAATTCCTTCCCAATCTCCCATCCATCCCTGCCTGCTGGCAGTGGGAAGCCATTCCCTGTGTCCTGTCCCTCCATCCTTTGTAAATCATCTCTCTCCATCTTTCCTGTCATCTCCCTTCAGGCACAGGAAGGTCACAATTAGGCCACCATGAAGTCTTGTCCTTTCCAGGCTGAACAATCCCAACTCTCCCAAACCTTTCCTCACAGGAGAGCTGCTCTCATCATCTTGGTGGCCTCCTCTGCACTCGCTCCAACAGCTCTGGAAGGACCACAGAGCAGGACACAGTATTCCAGGAGGGATCTCACCCAGAGCAGAGCAGAGGGGTGGAATCTACCTCCAAAGATCTGCTTCTCTCCACCTGGAAACTCCTCCTGAAGCTACCCCAGAGAAACTGGGAACTGTGCTAGGAATGAATTCCTGCCCTGGGGGCTGCTGAGCGAACACCAATTCAACAGGAACGCATGGAGAGCTTGAGAGCCTGCCCAGGTACCAAGGAGGAAACTCTCCATGCCCAGACTCACCCCTAATGACAGCGTCCTGCCCACTGAAACATCCCCAAAGGGAACCAGCCCTCGGCCAGACCGGAAACCTCGGCAAAATCCCCGTCTGCCAAACACCTGCAGCACATCCTTAATGCAGCTGCATCAGCCTGTAAACAGCAAATGAACAGTAATTACCAGGAATATACAGAAGACATCCATGGCTGACTAAAGCTGTGATGCAAACAGGAATATCTCGAGGGAGGGATGAGCTGCCTGCAAAGTTTGGGGGGATTTCGATATTGGAATGTTAATCAGAGCTTGGGAAGCAGAAAACAATGTTTGAAACACAAGTGTTTGTAGCAACAGATGGATGTTTCTAATAAAAGTTTCAGAGCTCCTCGGTCTCTAAGGAAGGGAGATAAAATAACAGTGACAAAAAGCAGGTGAGGCATTGCCCTGGGTGCAGACAGACAGGAGTGCAACACCCATTCCAGAATCACGGCCTGCTGAAGTCAGCACTTGGAATATTGTTGGAGCAGCACTCCCAAAAGTGGCTCTTGTCAACTGTCCCAGCATGGGCTGACAGACAAGTCAGAGCTCTTCCAGTCACCCCACACTGAGGCTTCTTCACCTGAGACATTCATGAGACAACAGGAAGAAACCAAGAGCTGCTCCAGGCCTTCAAGGAGTTAAACAAAGGAGGGCAAACCAGATCATTTAAGGCTGGCCCTGTATTTTCTTTGGTGGCAAATAAAAACCACCAGACCAGCTCTGCACAAGAGGATCAGCAGATTATTTTTAACCAAAAGATGAGGCAGCCCCCAGGGGTGATTTAAAAGGTTTGGTGGTTAGAAAGGCTGAGAAATGCTGCCCTACATGGCACCTTTTCCTAAAGGTAATAAAAAATCCTGACCTAAACATTTGTAGGGAAAACCAGGTTGCTCCACAGAATGGAAAGTGTGTTGCAAGAACCCAGCAGTGCAGAAAGCACCACAGCAGCTCCTCCAGCCCAAGGAAAAGAGCCTGCCAGTCACTGCCAGGATGCCAGTTCAGTTCAGTTAGTGGTTACAACTTCTTACCCCATTCCACACTCCTGACTCAACATTCAATCCTTAGGAGACAAACTTCTCTGCTTACAGGAAGCTGCAAGGAAAAACCCTGCAGAGATCCAGCATCTAAATGCATGTTTTTCAATTCTTTATCAGCAGAGCTTTTATTTACCACTTCCACAGGAAGCTGAAAGGGTCAAGAGCCACCCCAGAATGCAAAGCCAAAGCCAAGAGTGCAATTCCATTTGTTTTCTTTCACCACTCTCAATTCCTGACCCACATTTGAGGACTAGAAATTTAATACAGCAAGAGTAGCCTTTATAAAAGCTTCCTGCTTTTAAAGGCAACAAAATAAAGGACTAAAGACATTGTGACATCTTCACTCCTCGATCTTGCAAATGTGATTATCACAGGAATTATTCAGGTTGCAAGAGACCTCAAAAACCATCTTAGGTCACCCCTGCCATGGCAGGGACACCTCCCACTGTCCCAGGGTGCTCCAAGCCCTGTCCAGCCTGGCCTTGGACACTGCCAGGGATCCAGGGGCAGCCACTTTGTTTGTGCAAAGTGCTGTCAGAATGATCTCTGTTTGTGCAGAGTGATCTCCTCCTTAAATCCAGATGCTCGGTCGACTGTACCCAGTTCTCTCATTACTGTACCTCAACAGAAGCTGCACTGAGTGCACAGTGACACACCTGGCACAGAGCAAGAGGAATTAACCCTGGAAAAGTTTTAGGGAGCAGAGCAGCCCAGCTCACACCTGGGCATGGCAGGGCAGGGTGACAGGAGCCTGCTGCAGCCACGCTCTCTCCTGGACAGCAGAGCTGGGAGAACAGCAAGGCAGGACAGGGAATGAAGCAGCTCCCAGGGATGGCAGTGACATCCCTGAAACATCCCAGGAGAGGCACCTGGGTACCTAGGGAAGAAATGCTCAACAAGTTGGGGCACTCCCCTCTTCTGATGGGAGTAGGGAGAGGATACAGTTAAGATGGCATGGAAGGGAATCACAGAATCCTGGAATGGTTTGGGTTAGAAAGGACCAAAGCTTATCCAGTCCCACCTGCTACTATGGCAGGGACACCTTCCAGTATCCCTGGGTGCTCCAAGCCCTATCCAGCGTGAGCAGCCACAGCTTCTCTGGGCAACCTGTGCCAGGACCTCACCAACCTCACAGTCAGGAATTCCTTCCCAATCTCCCATCCATCCCTGCCCTCTGGCACTGGGAAGCCATTCCCTGTGTCCTGTCCCTCCATCCTTTGTCCCCAGTCCCTCTCCAGCTCTCCTGGAGCCCCTTTAGGCCCTGCAAAGGGCTCTGAGCTCTCCCTGGAGCCTTCTCCAAGCGAGCACCCCCAGCCTTTCCACACAGGAAAGCTCCTGCAGCCCTCGGAGCATCTCCGTACTCTCCCTCCGCACTCTCCCCAGCAGCTCCACGTCCTTCCCGCGCTGGGCACCCCAGACCTGACCGCCGAACCCATCCAAACCCCTCTCCTCCCCGCTACAAGCCCAGCCTCCCTCCCGCTGCCACGCCGTGCCCGGGCAGTGCCCACCTGGCAGAAGCAGCGTCGCTCGGCCCCGCGGGGCAGCGCGGCCGGCAGCGCCAGCAGCAGCAGCAGCAGCAGCTCCGGCAGGACCATCCCGGCCGCCATCTCCGCGCCCGGGCCCGGCAGCACCGCAGGGGCCGCCCCGCCGCGCTCGCACCGCCCCGCCCGGGGCGCGGCCGCCGCCGGCTACGAGGGAACCGGCACGGAGCGGGGACACCGCGGGCAGGGCCCGGGGACACCGAGGCACTTCCCGGAGGTGTGAGTCACACAGCGGCACCGGAGCGTGCCCGGCCCCGGGACGCTGCCCTCGCTCCGAGCGGGAGGGCTCGGGGTGCCCTCAGCCCCGAGGGGGTGGCGGATGAAGATCGGATCAAAGTTTTTATTATCAAACATAATAAAACACATGCAAGGTTCCGAGCGTGTTGTCGTGGGTTGTTTTGGCTCCGCCAGGAAGTTACAAAGAGAGAGAGGAGCAGGTACCAATATAAACCAGTGATGTGCATGTCACAGAAGGAAAAAACCCCACCCCACTAAGGATCCAGTGGATAAAAAGCAATGCAAGTATTCCAGACTAAAGCCAATTTTAATGAATATTCACACATATCAATTACCTGTCAGCGACATTTGGTCCATTTGTATCATGGTTCAGTTTTTTGCCTTCACAATGACTGGAGAGAGAAAATTAGAGGCAAAAAAAAATTCACTCCATTCACCCTCTGAGTTGTCATTCGGAACTATCCAGTGTGTTTTTCTGCCAACACTCTGGTCACCAATACTTTAATTCTTTGCTCCTCAAAATCGTTAAGCAGATTTAAATTACAAAAGCTTATTATTTTGTGGGCTGTCCCATCCTGGAAGTTTTCAAGGCCAGGTTGGATGGGGCTCAGAGCAACCTGGGATAATGGAAGGTGTCCCTGCTCGTGGCAGGGGTTGGAATGAGATGAGATCTGAAGTCTCTTCCAGTCAGTCAGTCTGGGATTCTAGGACACCAAACATTCCAGGTTTCACCGAAAGCACATCCACACTGAGGCACAGCATGAGGAAAAGGTGTCTGATCCCTCCCTGGTGGTGACAGCAGCCAAAAGCGCTTCCCATGCCAGCAGCCTTCCCTGGCACATTTTGGGATGAGCTCCAGGGGTAGAGCAGGATTTGGGGGAGCAGCTGATTTGCGAGTTAGGTCCCTTGCAGAGCCATAGGGACACATCGTGGGACAGGAGCAAAACCTCAAGGTTTTTTTGGCTTCCCAGTGCCAGAGGGCAGGGTTGGATGGGATATGGGGAAGGAATTCTGCCCTGTGAGGATGGGCAGGCCCTGGCACAGGTGCCCACAGAAGCTGTGGCTGCCTCTGGATCCCTGGCAGTGCCCAAGGCCAGGCTGGACAGGGCTTGGAGCACCCTGGAAGAGTAGAAGGTGTAAATTCCCACAACTTGGGATAGTGGAAGGTGCCAATTCCCACAACTTGGGAGTGGAATGAACTTTAAGGTCCCTTCCAACCTAAACCATTCCATGATTCCTTGACCTCCCTGAGGTCTCCCCGCACCTCCCCACCCCTCCGCCTCTACCCACACTCCGCGGCCTCTCTTTAACCCACGCTGCTGCCTCGGAGCGCTGCCACAGCCCGTGCCCATCGCAGCCGGTGTGTGTGACACTCTCGCCCCTCACGACAGCCGCGGCGTGTCGCGACAGGCGCAGCCCTCCGCGGCGGCAGGGGGCGCTGCGCGGCGCTGAGGGCCGGGCGGGAGCGCCTCCCGCCGCCATGGCCCTTCCCGGCATTCCCGATGAGCCGCGGCTGCTCATCATGGCGGACCCCAGAGACAAGGCGCTGCAGGACTACCGCAAGAAGCTGCTGGAGCACAAGGAGATCGACGGCCGCCTCAAGGAGTGTGAGCGCGAGCACGGCGGGCGGTGAGGGGAGAAGGGGTGGGCGGCGCTAAAGCGCCCCGCGGAGCCCCGAGAGGGAGCGCGGCGGCCGCGGCGCTGCCCGCGCTTCGTCATGGGCCTGGCCGGGCCCCGGGGAGCGGGGGGTGGATGGGGGTGGGCGCTGCCAGTGCCGCGGCTGGTCCTGGTCCCTTTGGGAGGCCTCCGGAGGGTCACGGAATCACCGAATCATTTGAGTTTGGAAAGATCTCTGCGATCAGCGAGACCAACCTGTGGCTGTCACTACCTTGTCAATAGACCAGAGCACTGAGTGCCACGTCCAGTCGTTCCTTGGACACCTCCAGGGATGGAAACTTCACTATCTTCCTCGGCAGCCTTTCCCCAATGACTGACCACCCTTTCCGTGAAGAATTTTCCCCTAATATCCAATTTAAACTTACCCTGACACAACTTGTGGCCGTTTCCTCTTGCCCTGTCCCTGTGAGCAGAGTCCGACCCCCCCTGGCTGTCCCCTCCTGTCAGGGAGTTGTGCAGAGCCACAAGGTCCCCCCTGAGCCTCCTTTTCTCCAGGCTGAGCCCCTTTCCAAGCTCCCTCAGCCTCTCCTGGTGCTCCAGACCCTTCCCCAGCTCCGTTCCCTTCTCCACATTAGCTCAAGGGTCCTTACTGGTCTTTCAGTATCACTCTACTTGCACCTTTGCTGCTGGAAAAGGGTCTGGTCCCATGCTCCTGTGAGGTTGGAGGTTACCAAAATCTTGTGTTTCTTTTCTCTTCTAGTAAGGGAACAGCTGAAAGAACTCACCAAGCAGTATGAGAAGTCAGAAAATGATCTCAAGGCCTTGCAAAGTGTTGGGCAGGTACGTGAGGGAAAAGAGGTGTTGGCATCCTGTGCTGGTTGTTGACAGTGGGTCTGCCTGGAGGTTACCTTTACATCCATTTTTAGCATCAAGGAAGAGAAAGTGGGAACAGTCCAAGTAAAACTAACTTTGCCATCAGGAACTGATGGATTAGGGGTGGGTTACAGCATGTCTGGGTCCTGCAATGTTAATTTCTCTTGAGGCTAATGCTGTATTTGCTCTTTTACAGATTGTTGGCGAGGTTCTTAAACAGCTGACAGAGGAGAAGTGTAAGTACACTGAACTGTTTTATTCTCTGAGATTGTGAAAATTGTGGAACCCTGGGATGGTTTGGGTTGGAAGAGACCTTAAATCCCATCTCATTCCAACCCCTGCCATGGGCAGGGACACCTTCCATTGTCCCAGGCTGCTCCAAGCCCTGTCCAGCCCGGCATGGAACAATTCCAAGCATGGGGCAGCCAAAAACAAATCAGCTTTTGAAGTTTAAATCTTGTTAAAGTTATGGACAAGTAAAGAATTAAAGTATTGATAATCAGATTATTGGCAGAAAAACATTCTGGATAATTCAGAATCACAACTCAGAGGGTGAATTGAGTAAATTTGGGGTTTTTTCTCTAATTTTCTTTCTCCAGTCATTGTGAAAGCTACAAATGGACCAAGATACGTGGTTGGCTGTCGCCGTCAGGTAATTGATCTGTGTGAATATTCATTAAAAATTTGCTTTGGTCTGGAATATTAGCATTGCATTTCATCCACTGGGTCCTTAGTAGGGTGTTTATTTCTTCTGTAATGTGCACACCACTATTTTACACTGGTACCCGCTCCTCTCTCTCCCTTTGTAGTGGTAGCAGTGTAGCTTCCTGTTGGAGACAAAATAATCCACAGCATTCCCAGGACCTTGGATGTTTAATGATTTATATTGAGTCAAAATTCTGTCCCTCTGCCTGATTTTGGACTCTCTGAAAATTAATTATTTTGATAATTGTGTAATGTCACCGTTGCTGTGCTGTGACTGTTGCTGTCATAGTGCTGAGCTTTAATTTTAATGTTATTTCACTGTGTATCATAATCATGGAATAGTTTGGGTTGGAAGAGACCTTAAAGTCCATTCCATTCCACCCCTGCCATGGCAGGGACACCTTCCATTGTGCCAGACTGTTCCAATCTTTGTCCAGCCTGGCCTTGGACACTTCCAGGGATCCAGGGGCAGCCACAGCTCCTCTGGGCACCTGTGCCAGGGCCTGCCCACCCTCACAGCCAGGAATTTCTTCTCAATATCCCATCTAAAACTCTTCTCTGTCTGTTTGAAGCCATTATCTTTATCCATATTTATATCTTTTTTTTCTCTCTCTGGGGAGAAATTGATGTTGATTGCAGAATTTTGGGACATAAGTAAACTTAATTCCACTGTGGGGCATGTGAGGTAATGTTGATTTTGAAACAGAGGTGAATCCTAAGGAATAGGTTGTCCTTGGATGAACCAGCACTTTGGAGCTTATTCTTCACTAAAAAAACTTTTATCTTAAAAGATCCTTGATTTGCTACCAGAGGCTCAAACCAACAAAACCCTGATTGTTTTCCAAATGTCAAAATATCAAAGACAAACAATTTCTCCCAGACTAGAAGGACAAGTTTTTGATCAAAGCCCTCATGGCTGAGCTGCTGCTGCTCAGGAGGGAGCAGAGCAAGGCTGTTTAAGTGGGAGCAAAATTACTTCCCTGTCTCAAGTGCATTAGCTAAGAAGGTCAAGTGGTTTCTCTTTGTTTTCTTCTCACTGCAAAATAACTTCAGTCTGTTGGGCAGGGTTGAATCTGAGAGAATTCCAAGCTTTTACAAAGTTCTTTGGGTAAGGAAGCTGGAAAGAGGCCTGAGTAGTGACCCCAGCTTGATCCTAAACCCTTCCAGAGGGTCAAGAACCCCTGTGGCAAGGGACCTTATAAATCTCCCAGCAGGGACAATGGGAAACTTCCAGCAGTCCTGGAAAAGGATTGTCAAAATCCTCTTTTAATTCCAGCAAAATTTAATAGGGTGTACTGGAACATGTTTAAAAATCCCATAAAAATGGAATTTTTATGCTGAGCCAGGTGAGGAGGCATCCAAGGTGAAATAACAATAATAGAACAGCTGACTTCAAAGAGGGGAAGCAATGACACAGGAAAATGTTCAGCTTTTTATGAGGGTTGTTCAGTTCTTCTGAAACAGCTGTTCCTGTGTGGAGCAGAGGGAAGGATTAGATCACATTGATCCAGTCAGATTGACAGCAGTAAAATTAAAAATTAATGATGGACTAGAAAAGAGTCTTTGTTTTAATACAGTGGTGGAGGTAAGTTAATGAGTGCTGGTGTGTCACTCTGTAGCCTTGTTTTTTATGTGTCATGGAGCAAAGAGTGCAAACTCCAGTGAATATTTTTTGCTAAAATCAGGATTGTTTTGGAGTGTGGTTCTAACAGAATTCCTTTTTTTGGGACTAGCTTGACAAGAGTAAGCTGAAGCCAGGGACGAGAGTTTGCTCT